>CM060679.1:15389660-15952160 GCA_030686995.1 Artemisia argyi
GTCGATTTCTGAAGTCTCAAACACACCCCATAAACCACGGATTTTGGATATTGCAAGAAAGTCTCCCGATTGTATGCCATCTATGTGAACATTTGTTACCCATGGCTTTGTACAGTATTCAAATTTGGCTCATATGTATTTCTAAAGAAAAGCAAGATTTTTATTCTCGCCATATATAGTGTTTGTAAAAATGGGAATACTTATAATGCTTGAAAGGTTCCTATCATCCCCGATTCAATAAGAAAAATAGCAACGTCTTCGTTTTTCACCTTTAAGAACAAAGAGATAACTATTAATAACAACATACAGATACATAGGCATTAAGCATATGATGCTATTATCTGATAGAATGTGGGTGCTGATATTTTTACATAGATCATTGATATATAATATGCATGTATTATGTGGTTTTAACTATATGTTGCGTAGTATAAGAGTTCAAATCTTACTTTTGAAGAGCGTCACGAACTATGGGATAGTGACTCTGCAATCTAAAGCCAAAGTCAAGTCATATTATAGCTTACTAATGATTAAATTTTTTATTTCTATTGCAAGGAAAATAAAGGAAACATATTGAGACCTCTAGACGTTTTGCCATATAGTTTGCATTCAGGATAGCTATTTTTTATGCATTTTCTATTACTACTTGAGATCCCTTAATGGCAATGAATGTGTATGATATAGGCAAGATAAGAGCTTAACCCCATGGGGCTGCAAAAATGGTACCAAGTTGCTGACTGTGATCAGGGGATGGTATAACTCCTGTCGCCACCTTCAAATCAAGATGCACAATTAAAATAGAGAGTGGGCACATTACCATTAAACTAATAAATTATCACAATGTCCATTCTTTGCAACATTTCAATTCTACTTGTATGAAATTTATTGATTCAAATACTCGCTATATACACATAGAAATTGAGAATGTTGAGCTTTGGATTTTGGTGCTTACCACATGGTGTGAAGGCAAGTATGGTGCTAAGTGTTTCTTCAGACCAATTGGAGCCATTCCCTGACCACCTCCACCGTGTTGGTTTGCATTCATGTGCACTGCTCTTCCCTTTATGGAAATCCCAAATAACATTGAACTTGCCTACTGTTGCAATGACCTTCTTGCTTCCCGCGCTCAATACCCTTAAACACAATTGATAGATTTAATCAACAGATTATGTAACCTTGCCGTGAATTCTGCATGTTATTTAGCGGGTGTTTGGCCAGGATTCTTTTGAGAGCAGCTTATGCATTTTAATTACATAACTTAGGATTTTAGTGAGGTTACTTTACACTATTTTTGATATATTCACACACAAAGTGTAGGACTATTTTGATACGGTTAAATCTATCAAGTTCATATCTTTAAAAGAAATAAGGGATGGATTTTATTCTTGTACAGATTATTATAAATGAATATTTGATACAATTATATATATATCAAGTTAAACGATTTTGACCATAGACTGCATAGTGAAACAAATGTGCAAAAAGAGGTGGACAACAATGGTTTTATCAACTTTTTAGCTAATATGATAGCGGAGGGTTATTCTCATACATGTAGTACCATTATTCCGGCTCATGGATGACACGTTGTATTTAGATTAAAAATAATGTTTTCAATGATTCTTTAGAAACATTTTATTAGCTTTAGTGACGGACATCACATTAACGATAACATACATTCGTTTGAAAACACACATTAACGATAGCGATAGCAGTTAGTTAATAGTATTACTACCTGTTATACTATTATCATATCAAAATCATCGATACTTTGATTGCTTAAAAACTTTGAAAACTCAATTTGTTCACTTTCATACATATCTAACTCATTTATGATCACATAAATTACCTTGAACAGGCTTATGGAGCTGATGAAAGACAATGCTCTTTCTCAAAATAAAATCGGCTCACCTTCATCCATTGTCGTTGCTTTTTCTCAATGAAACCTATATGTGTATAGCATGTATATAAATAAGTCAATAACACACATTAAGCACGTATAGAGTAAAGAGCATTGTGTTTTTTAAAATCACAAATAATCTTTACTATTATTTTGGTAAGTCAAGTTAATGTTAATTACTTATATTTATCCAATGCTCAAAATAATAAACTTTGGATAACCAGTTTCGGAGTTGTCGCATTATCTCAGTTTGATAATATATTTAATATATTAAGGTTAATTTTACATGTAAATCTTTAGAAAATTATAATTTGTCAAACACTTTAAAAACCGATGTTATAATTGTCACGACTTCAAATCTCATAAGCACATCCAAAGCCTCTCTACCCGTCAATCAGAAAGATATCAGCCATAAACACCCTTTTATAGGAAAGGTTTTTTGACAGCTTCATTTATGTGAAACTGCGAAAACAATGTGAAACATGCTCGGGACAATGAGGAACCGGTTACTATTACTTTCACATGGCTCAGATAAAACTGGTATGGGTCTATACAGACACGGGTCAAAATGGGCAACTCTCTTTTTTTAATTTATATTTCATCACATTTAATGCAAGGGAAAAATCATAATCAGTTTCTCCAAACACTTTCATTTGCACAACCAAATACAATTCACCTTCCCATAACATACAAGTACTTTAAAAGGTATGTTGATCTACATTTTTTTAGTGTTATGAAGTTACATTTTGACTGTAATAAAACTATAACTTACCGTGACCACATATTCATCTGTTATGGATCATAAATTAACCATAACAGATTCAATATATAGGTTCATATAAGTTTCTAGAATTATATGTGCTTAATATAAAATTTATTTGGAGGAAGATTTGGAAGCATGAGTACCTTGAAAAAGCAATGAAAAATCGATCAGAAGACTTCACTCACAGATACTTCTTAAAAATGAAAAAGCACAGATTTAGTCACAATTTTCTAGTTTTCCAGCTGCACAGATTCAGTCACCAGCCGCACATAGTTCAGATAGTATTCCACTACACTTAAAAGTACACATAGCTTCCAGCATTGTGATTATTGGTTTCCACCTTGATAGCTTTCCTAATTACCAAGTTCCGACATTCATCAAGTCCATTTTGATATGTACTAAAAACGGACCCATGTAACCCTTTAACCAGCTTGTTAAACTCGCTTATATTTCCTCATTTACTCACATATCAAATTAACTAATAAGAGAGCTCATATTATGCTTAAATTAATTATACCTGGTCTAGAAAAATGCATTCATAAGCATAGATCTGATGATAGCCTAAGTAACACCAACTGCTAATTTGGCACCCAAATTGAAAAAAAAAAAAAAAAAAAAAAAAAAATCAAGCAAACATTGTACAGGCCTAATGTCTTACATTGATAACTTGATAAATTGATAAACTGAAGCACAATTGTTGTTACTATAAGTTTCATATCATGTGTATTTGTAGTGGACTACATTTTAGCATAAATTAATCAAAACACTTCGAATAATTAACTATCTACATGCCACAATGATCTTGTCTCCTATTCTAAATCACCCCTTCAATGGATAATGTTACCGTAGATTAAGGGGTGTGAAGTGATTAGTACAAAATATGTGACCACTGAGTAATGCACCTTAGAAAGTAACAGGCTTGATGTCATAAATTAAAATATGCATGAAGTTTGTATAGGTCAGTTGATGAGATTCATGGATAGGGTTGACTACAGAAGATTATAAAAGTTCTCAAAAACAAAATTTGTTACCATGATGACGGAAAATAGATGATGACCCAAGCTTAATTTCCACCAGGTTCCAAAGGCCTTCCAAAACACATGCAATTAGTCAGACCCATAAGCAATGATTCACCAGAGAGTAGAAACAAAAAAGGCTCGAACACACTACCCGGTCACAACATCTGAGTCGTAAACACAGTAACATCTGAGTCGTAAACACAGTAAGTAGTAGCATTGGTCTAGTCATCTGTGCGAATAGTTCCCTGTTAACCAAATATAGTTTTATTAGATGAAGCAAACACACAATCCAACTGATAACAAACCACAACTACATGGAAGCCAAGATCTCTCATCAATTCTTAGACAAATATCTTATTTATCTGGATATTATCACTTTATCAGGTCCTTCAATCCGTTTTCTATGTTTAATGCCTATCAAAGTCCATGCCAAACAACAAAGAAAGAATTAAACACATTAATTGATATGCATTAGCTTGTGTTAAGTTCTAATATGCCAACATTTTATATATTTGTATGACAACACTTGAAAAAATAGCACTATCGTTTGTGAGATAAGTGCACCATATACAACAAAAACTGATATGCCATTGGCTTATTAATTCATTTACGAACCTGGGCAAGTTTATATTTAAGGTTGTTCTATAGGGTAAATAAGATAACCTAAGTAATCTATTACCGATGTGGATACAAGTCTTAATTACTTCAAAACCACAAATCATATTTCCTCGAATATATTACTACGGAGGTTAAAACTTAGAAGAGATTAGTTATTTTTCATCCAGGTTATGTCAAGACGTGTACCTTACTATATGCGAGTGACAGATGTTAGAATTTCAGGCCACCGGTCAAATCTGGGTGACTGGGTCCACCATGGTGAGTTGCTCAAAACCATCTCCATATATATTCGATTAAATCGTAGCCTTGAGAAACTACTTATTAATGCATTATACCGACCTTTATAAAAAAAAATTAACAATGCTTCTAAACAGGTCGAAATTGCCAACAATGCTTCTCTCAAATTCATCATTTGGGCGGTGCTTAGTTTCAACAGTATAAGCCTCTTCCATTTCATCAAATCTATCTTTGGAAACTTGATCTATCCTTGCAATTAAAAAAAATCAAATGATTTATAAGTGGGCTCAAGAGTAGCTGATATAATTTCGTAAGTTTTGGCAAACTTAAGCATGTAAATGCATATAGGCAATATACATTTTTTGCTAACATTATAATGAGACATTCCATGTAATTCATTGATTTCCATCATCTCAAACTATCAAGCTCTTAGGGGTTGTTTAAGAAAACTTATTTAGAATAGTTTATCAGCTTATATTCTATGATTACACTATGCCAAAGATAATGTTTCGATTTGCTTATTAACTTAATTCGAACTTATATGACAATTGTACTACTGAAAACTTTTATGTATAAAAAAACACATAATATAACAAATAAAAAAGTAAGTTTTTAAAGAGAGCCAACAAAGTTACCATAGTGGATTTGATGAAGTTAAGATTGCATTTTTAGCCTTTTCAGGCCATTGGCTATGCCAACGTATCTCCATAAAAATGAAACTCGCAGGTTGTTCATCCGCAATTATCATTATTTTCTTTCTTTAACCAATATAGGATGAAGATATTGAAATTACCAGTTTTGTAAGATGATTGTAATCACTTTCATCTTATAGTTCTAGTAAAAAACCCAGCTTTGAAGAATAGTAAAAATCAAGCAGAACCTCATTAGCCACCTAATTCTTTTCAACAAATTAACATATATTTTTGCAAAAACAGTTGGTGGTCATGATTTAGTAACCTTCACATATATCATTATTGATTACAATCATCTTACAATTTTATCATTTGCTTTTTCCATATGAGTTTAGCCTAAACTGCTAATGGAATCATCAAATAACTACATTTACTTTCAACCAAAATATCTTTCATATCTCTAAAATAAGTTATCAATATGATCTTGTTTGGTATTGTCTCCAATTTAAACACAAATAAGAGTTACAAAAATCAATTAAACGGTCATAAAAAATTAAGTGTTTACCTTGAACAAATCACAACTTCTTATATATAATCAAGTTGATGATCTTCCTAATTCGAAATGCCTTCTTTCAAATTCTTAGTATCGACGCCTGGGCATGTAGCGCCTGGGAATGTATCGTTTGAATTAGGGTGTATATCATGTCGCTTTGAATTAGGGATTTCTTTTAATTTTTAATGAATCGTATGTTTTTGAGGTTATTGATGGAACGAATATAATGAGGCTATGATTATGTGGTGTGAATGGTAAAAATTGTGTACTAAAGATGGAATTGATTGATCAACGTTTCTGTTTTTTGATTTGATGTAGCATTGAATGATCAGAGGCGTGATTATAGGCGTGAATTGATACTGTGTGTGTGTTTTGAATTGGGGGTGAAGATAAGTGTGTCAGGCGTGTGCCAGGAGTGTGTATTTGCTGAGTTGGATTAAACGTGGCAATGGGTTTGATTTCTTTTTGGCCATGTGGACATAGTGACTTGGCAGGTATTGCTATTATATATAGGGAGATATATATATATATATATATATATATATATATATATATATATATATATATATATATATATATATATATAATATACTAAGTATAAGAGTATATATATATAAGTATATATATATGATCGAACAAATAGAGAGAAATAACAAGCTATATCAATGCAAACAATGTAATCAAATAACGCATATTTATCTAAGCATGGCAATGAGTTATGAAAGAATGGCGTACCCGGTGGTCTTCAAAAAAAATCTTCAAAATCATCAAGATGACATATAGACTTTGAAAAAGTCTATGTTGAAAGAAACTTCAAGATTGCCTCAAGGAATGTTCATCTAGCCATTTGATCCCCATTGTTTCTTTGGCCCAAAGTTGTTTGGTCCAAACATGTTTAACATTTGACTAGGATGCATGAAAGGTGGTAGTATACCCCAAGGATTGTAGCTTTGTTGGTAGTTCCACATTTGATTACTATTGTTATTATAGTTTTGCCTATTTTGGTTTCTTCTTGGTTGAGGTGTTTTAGACCTAGGATTAGAATTATTTGGTTTTCTAGGTGGTGGTGTTTTAGATCTTGTCTTAGGTTTAGAAGATCCTGCCTCATTTTTTAAAGACGGTTTATAGAAAACTTTTACTTCTTCATTGTTGGCAAGAGGTATTTTTCTATCATTAATAAGTATATACTTAGGATTAGATTTTAGAGATTTTTGTTCATTAGGTTCATTTTCGAATTTGACATTTTTAATATCACTTGTTGAAGCTTCATTTGAATTATATCATAAACCGGTTTTATCTCCGGATGTTCTTTGAATACTTATTATTTTACTAAGCGAGTGACTACTATTTTCGAATTTATCAAGTTTGTGAATTTCTTCCCTAAGTATTTCGTTTTCACCTTTAAGCTCTTGACGTGATTTACATTCTTCAAAAATTTCTTTACCTTTTTCAAGTTGATGTATTTTAATTTTTAGTTCTAGTACTTCATTTTCCAATTGATTGTTTATGTATTTTAGTGATTTGTTTTTGGCCATTACTAGTTGTCCTAATTTACATAGCCTATTATATTCATTATGTAGATCTTTTTCATCTAATCATAAGCTTTCATCACTAAAATATTCGGTTTCGGAACGTACCTCATTTGATGTATTCGCCATAAGGCACTTCTCTTCTTTTGTCGTTTCTTTCTCATCTTCATCACTATCACTCCAAGCGCCTCCAACAAAAGCTCTTTGATTTTGATCTCTTGTCATCATTAGACATTTTCCAATGAGGTGATTTGGATCACCACATTTGAAATATTTCCTTTCAATCTTGTTATTCTTGTCATCCTTACTCTTTTGAAATGTTTTCTTTTCATCATGCGGTTGTCTTACGAATCTTCCTCGCCTTTTGAAGAATTTCTTGAAATCTCTTACGGCCATGGCGTATTCTTCGTCATCACTTTCGGAAGATGAGCTATCTTCGATACTAGATTCCTTTCTAGCTTTCAAGGCGATTGACTTGCTTTGCTCTCGTTTTTCTTTGACCATTTCGGAATCCTTCTTAATAATAACTTCGTAAACTTTTAGATTTCCAATTAATTCATCAAGTTGCAATGTTGACAAATTCTTTGATTCTTCAATCGCCGTCACTTTAGCTCGCCATTTTGGATGAAGAGCCCTAAGAAACTTCCTAACAAAATTCTTACTAGAAAAATTCTCATCAAGTGCTTTTAAACTTGTGATGATAGTGTTAAATCTAGCAAAAGCATTATCAATTGATTCCTCTTCCGGAATCGTGAATTGCTCATATTGTTGAACAAGTAGATCTATCTTATTATCTTTGACTTGACTATTACCTTGGTGAGTTATTAGTAAAGAGTTCCAAATTTCTTTTGCGGTTTCACACATAAAGATCCTTTCGTACTCTTTACGTGGTAGCGCATTATAAATAACCATTTTTGCTTCATTATTTTTAGCAAATTTTCTTTTTAAATCATCATTTTGTTTTTCAAAAGGTACGATTTCATCTTTCTTTGTTTCGGGGTTATTTTGAATAGGTAAAAAATCACCATTAGTAATAACATGCCAAAGATCTAGATCTTTTGACTTCACATAAGTTTCGAATCGATTTTTCCAATATAAAAATCCATCACTTTCAAATAGTGGTGGTCTTTGCATAGATTGCCCTTCTAAATATTTTTCAGATTCCATAGATCGTTTCAAGTTTTAAAATACAATATATTTTAAAGATCTTGCTAGACGTGGCTCCTGATACCAATTGTGGAAAACTAGAAGGGGGTTGAATAGTTTTATGTCATTTTAAATTTATTACCAAAATATTTTGTAGCTTATTAAAAACGTTCGATTCGATCTCAAGTGACAACCAATATAAGCAATTCTAATCTAATAATGAAAGTATTGAAATGTAACGAAGAAAAGATAGAGTTAGAAAGATCAAACCACAACATGCGAATTTATAGTGGTTCGGCTACAAGGACACCTTCCTTGCCCTACTCCACTCCCCGAGTACCACACTCGAGAGTTTTCTTCACTATGTCAACAAACTCCTTATGGTGGAGAAACCTTACACACCTTGGCTTACACGAGTTAACGACACTAAACTAAATGTCGTGTTCTAATCGTAGCTAGAACCAATCTCACAACTTCTTCAAAGGCTTCACACCTTCTTCACACCTTCACAACTTCTTCAAGACTTCACACCTTCTTCACACCTTGTCAACTTCACACCTTCTTCTATGCACAACTAAGTCACAACTTCTAAACTACTTTACAACACACCTAGTTTCTAAAATCAACAAATTCACACAACACTTTTACAAATATCTAACACTACTACAATATGAAACTAGCTATTCACAACACTACTACAATTAGATGGATGTAGAGGAGTGTTCTTCTTCTTGCACTTGAGTGGATGAAGCTTTGGATCACTTAGAAACAAAGACTTATGAATTATATGATCAAAGGATTTTAGATCTAGAAATGGAGGTTGAATCAGAAAGTTTATAGTGCAAAAAGGTGAGAAAAATATGTGAAATGATCCAATATTTATAGGGCCAGAAAATACTGTTCTGGAGCGTGCCGGTCCCCTTAATTAGGGGGTGGTCCCCTGAATGATTAAGGGGCCGCCTAGTAAAATTAAGAGGGCCGCCCTCCTGAACGTTGGAAAAGTTTTTCTGGATAAAATTTGCCCTTTTTGGTTGGAAATTTGAAATCATATCTTTGTAGTTTAATATAGCATTACCAAAAATGATTTACAAATATATATAAAATGTTTATATCATTTTATAAGATGTTATGTCTTAAGACAAAATTTCCTTTGATCATGTAATGCATAAGATGCTTAGTTTATGCATACCTTAAGTGATATTAGATGTAGAGGTAAATATTTGTTACCAAATACTTGTTTACGTCTTAATCTTGACTTAATTTGATTTGAGTTTTGTGATTATCAAAACATATGTTTATTGAGAGATATTAATAACATTTTTAAACATTATTTATATCAACATAAACTCTTCCCTTGAAGGTGGACAAAAAGATAAACTCCTAGGGGTCTTAAAAAAACATAAAGGGGTCATTGCATGGAGTGTAGCCGACATTAAGGGAATCGACTCGACCTTTTGCACGCATAAAATCCTCATGGAAGAGAATTATAAGCCAACCGTGCAACCCCAGAGGCGAGTAAATCCCAATATCAAGGAAGTTGTGAAAAAAAAAGTCATCAAACTCTTGGATGCAGGGCTAATCTACCCAATTTCAGATAGTCCGTGGGTTAGCCCTGTACAGGTTGTACCAAAGAAGGGAGGGATAATAGTGGTAAAAAATGACAACGATAAGTTAATACCCCAAAGGACAATCACTAGTTGGCGTGTGTGCATCGATTATAGGAAGTTAAATGATGCAACCCGAAAGGATCACTTTCCTCTCCCATTTATAGATCAAATGTTGGAAAGATTAGCAGGGCATGAGTACTACTGTTTCTTAGATGGGTTGTCAGGGTATTTCCAAATCCCCATCGCCCCCGAGGACCAGGAAAAGACCACGTTTACATGCCCTTATGGGACATTCGCTTATGAGAGGATGCCTTTCGGGTTATGTAACGTGATAAAGCGAAAAGTGTACCGCTTTTGGGGGGTCATTTAAGGCCAAAGTCGAGATTATTTGATCAAATATTGCCCTAAATCGTTCATTTTGTCATTTTAGGTACTTTTGAGAGGAATTTTATAAAAGGAAGCATTTTGGACGTTTTTGGAGCCAAAAAGTGAAGAAAACGATAAAGTCTCGAAAGCATGCTGGAAATTGCACTTGACGGCGTCACAAGGTACTAGTGACGGCGTCATGAGTTGACAAAAGGGTGGATAAATCAATTACACGTGACGCGCCAGAATGTTTTGTGAAGGGCTCGTGACGGTGTCACGTACAAATTTGTCAAGGCCATCAAGAGTAACTGCAAATTTTGACGGCCCAGAACCCATAAAGAGTGACGGCTTCAGAAGTGGATCTAGGCAATACGAGTTTGTTTGGCGGCGAGTTGACGGCGTCAGATATTGCTCTTGACGCCGTCAGAAGACAAAATCTATATATAGTTTTCTAGTTTTGATTAATTGTGTGCAACTTTGAGGGAATAAAACCCTAGACGAATTTTATAGCTTTTTCAAGGGTTTCAACCCTTGTTTCTTCCATGCTTAATTGAAGATAAGTACTTTACCAAATCATTCAATATGTCTATGTGTTGTTTGATTATATCTTACGCTTGTCTTCTCTTTAACATGCTAGGTTAGGTTTTCTTCGTGTTTGCTTAGATGTAATGAAACTTAGATATTGATTATGGGTTGATTGTTTGTTTATAATTGTTGTGGATGAATGAATTCGATGTTAGGCTTAAGAAAACTGGCAGACTTCCAATTGGTAACTTGCTTAAACGTCTTAAGAAACATGATCGGAAGTGTACTACGATATTTTGGTTGTATTTAATGCGTATGTAACAGCTAATGAGGCCATGTTAGGAGCTAATAGTCGGATCGACATAGGAAAAGGTAGAAACTTATAGAGTTAGGGAAGATCGTACACAGCCCTACGACTGGTATTAAGGAATATAACCCGTCATCCATGCAAGTGTAACAAGCTAATCAACCGGTAAAAGATATCTAGGGAGTAATGAAATCTAAGTAAACACATTTTCTCTTATTATTGTTTACACCACACATTAGTTTAAGTTTATTTTATTTTATTTTGATTGCATCTTTAATTAATTGGGTTAGTTGACTAGCAACTAATTCCGCCTACTCCTTCAAAACCCGATATTTTACTTACTTTTATAAAAATATAAAAATACAAAAAGAATCATCCCTCACCTTTAGAACTAGTTTAGTATACTTTTAACCCTAGCGAACACTGAGTTGAACGATCAATCCCCCGGTACTTGTCACTATACTATACTAAAACGAACAGGTACACTGCCCGGTGGGGATTGCAAGCTTCTCAAGATCTCTTGAGAGGTAAAACCTTTTGCGAGGGTGCAATTCCACGCATCAAGTTTTTGGCTCCGTAGCCCGGCGAATAGTTATTGTCTAGGTTAAATTTTCTTTTTATTAGGTCTACTTGCTAGATTCCTTTCTAGTAAGATTTTTATTTTATTTTTATAGGTTTCCTTAGTCTATCTTTTTCTTCATTCCTTTGTTCATAACCTTTGCCATCCGCCATCATTGGAGGTGATAATCTCTTTGATCCCATCAACCCATCACAACAAAACCACCCACAAAACCCACCACTACCAAACCAACCTCCTAGACCCCGAACCTTAGGAAAGTACTCCCGTCCTAGCCACCAAGGCTATCAAAACACAAATGAGCTCACTCAAGGAGTTATTGTGTCTCCCTTGCGATCCGACACCATCCGGTTGGTGCAAAGCGGATGTGCATTCCATGGACTTCGTTCTGAAGATCTTAATCAACATCTCAAGGATTTCCTCAAAATAGTAGATTCCATAAACCTTGATGTTGGAACTCGAGAGACGACCCGATTGCGTCTCTTCCAATTCTCTCTACGTGACCAAGCTAGTCAATGGCTTGAGCGTTTACCTGTGGGATCCATCACCTCTTGGGATGATCTCACAACTCGTTTCCTTGCTCAATTTTTCCCACCGGGGAGAACTACTAAGCTTAGAAATGATATCTTGATGTTCCAACAACGTCAAGGTGAAACTCTCTATGAAGCATTGACTCATTTCAAGGACTTACTCAAAAAAGTCCCTCATCATAGCATAGATCTTTAGCTCCAAGTCCAAATTTTTTACGACCATATCGATTTCTCCACAAGGCGAACCATTGACCAATCGGCTGGTGGCAAGCTTCGTGATCTAAGTGCGGAAGAATCATGGGAACTCATAGAAGATCTTGCTCTCTATGACAACGAAAGTTGGAATGATCCCCGTGATTTGAATAAAATGGTCAAGGCAATATCTTTGCCTTCGAACAATTCAAGCACTCCCGACCGTAGGATCATGGAACTTGAAGACCAAGTCAAGTTTCTCATGAAACCCTACGAAGCTCCTAAACCTTCAAGCCAAGTGAACAAAATCACTTCTTCGTACGAATTATGTAGTGGTCCCCACGACACTCGTGATTGCATGGAACTCCCCGAACAAGCTTTCGCGGATTATGTATCCTCGCGTACCGACGGAGCGGGAGACAAGTGGTACACTTTCAAACCCGAGCAAAACCCTTACGGTGATTCGTACAACCCCTCTTGGAAAAATCACCCGAACCTTAGGTGGAAACAAAACCAAAACATGCCCCAAAACAATTCTTCCACTCCACCTAATCGTTATCAACCAAACGGTCCACCCTCTAACCGTACCTTTAACAACAATCCTTCCAACAACTATGGTAGTACCAATAATCTTGAAGGATTGATATCCAAATTTATGGAATCTCAAGAAGCCCGCATAGCTAAGTTTGAATCTGAATTCAATCAACAACAAGCGGAGATGACTAATAAAATTGACAACATGTTGAAAGCCCTCAACAACCAAGTGCTAACTACACCAAAGAAGGACACTAGGGACACTAGTAGCGGAACCCACATTAAGGAACCCTCATCATCTAAACACGTCCACTTTGTCAATGTAGTTACTATTAAGCCAGTCGATAATAATAGGGAAGAAAGTGATATGGATGAGATTAAGGAAGTTGTAAAGAAAAAGGAAGAGAAAGTTGAGGAGGTAGAAAATGTAGAGGAATACTTTGATAGGTTACCTACCAAGGAAGAACAAGAATACCATAAGAATCTATTCGATGACCCCGAGACACCATATGTCCTTGGTTCACCAATCATCAAAGCGGGTGATCCCTCTAACATCAACATACCATGTAACAGTGAGCATATGCATGTGTGGAAAGCCTACATCGATCTTAGATATCCCATAAACATTATGACTAGGACCCATTACAATTGGGTAATGAAGAAGCAACTTGGATATAGAATGATGCCCAACACGAGTTGGATGAGTAACTTTGTGGGAAGAGTGAAAGGATTGCACATCTTTGTAGGAAATTTCACTTATGTTACCGATTCTGTGATTGTAGAAGATATTCGTCCGGTAATAGATGGTTGCCTAAGTCAAGTAGTGTTTGGAAAGCCGTTTGTTGAGGCTTCTAAGATGAATTATGACACGTGTCTAGGGATAGTTAGGTTTAAGGATGAGAATGATGAGATAGCTTACCAAATGCCCTATAAATTGAATAATTTTGTCTTTTATCAAACATCGAAAAGGAACATAAGCAAGCAGTCTACTATAGGAGTGATGAGGATAGATGTAGAGGAGTAGACTATGTCATGAACAAAATATTTGGTTTTTACAAGGAATGCTTGCAACTAGGTCCGGAATACAAAACCAAGATCGAGGATGACCTAGGAAACGGAACCGCTAACGAGGTCACGTAATAGCCCATGAATTTGAGTCTAGCTACAAGACTCGTAAATAAAGAAAAGCGCTTCTTGGGAGGCAACCCATGTTTTATTTGTTTTGTTTGTTTGTTTGTTTGTTTTAATTTGTTTCCGTATGCATGCTTGATTTTTATTGTTTGTGGATCATGTTTCATAACTAAATTATGAAAATGCTTTACCTTGTTGTTTATCTTAACTTCATAAAAGGTATTTCGCAAAAGATAAGTGTAAGGGAAACCTAAATTTGTTTTTAAGAATGGAATTGAACATGACCTACAACAATATTAAATGAACATGTATATTAGTATTTGTTTGAGTCAAAGGCTTGTATCGAGTCATAATGATGTTTTGCAGGAAATTTCAGGAATTAAGGCATAAGTTTTTTCAGAAATTTTCCGGAAACTTAATATGAGATTTCTGTCAGAACCCTCTAACGACGTCAGGAGTAAAAATATGGAAATTTTGCAAGTTTTGTTTTTCTAACAGAGTCTTGAAGTTTTTGTTAATTCTTTAGTTTTATATATTCCAGGAAATCTGCAAACATTCATTCTACAAGCATTATATCCTTATATATATAGATTGCCGCCGATTTTACGTGAGGTTGCCATGATTGTTTTCTCATGTTTAACAGGTTATATTGGACAGGAAGATTTATTATTTCAGAAGGGAAGCTTTCAACGTTCATTTTCTTGGAGGAGGATTTAACCATGTTATCCATTTATCCACATCGAACGAATCAGGGGAGTATTTGTTTTCATTCTCTTACCTTATTTACTTTTACATCCTTTTATTGAACATTGGGGACAATGTTCAGCCTAAGTGTAAGAGGAGGGTAAATGATGATACTTTAGAGAATGCAATTGCACTTGAGTTTGTTTGTTCAATGGTAGGTGTGTAATAAAACTAAGAGAAATACTTGTTAGGCCAATTTTAGCGCCAAATTTAAATTTTTTTACAACATTTAGGAGTGAAGCTTTAGCCTTAATGAGCGTCTCATGGATAGGAGTTGTATCACAAAAACCGTACCACTCAAAAATTTTATCAAAAAAAAAGGTAGTGACCATCCGAGTATTAGATTAATTGGCTAACGCGCAAGTGCTAGTGTATAACTTGGTGACCATCAGTTATGCAAGTAATGCGCCAGCGATCCAAGAAGTGCACTAGTTAGCATCTGTTAGTTGAGGCGTCAAAGACTCATACCGGCCTTCTACTAAGTGAGGTTCGCCACTAGACTTGTTAGGAGAAGCCTTAGAGCTTATGAGTGTACTGGTAGTACTTAGATTCTAGAACTTGCATTAGTGATGCATCCCGAGACCGCTAGTGAGACAACATTCGTGTAGTAGGATTTATTACATGATAAGAGGCAATAGGATCACCCTTGTGTTAAACCCGTATCATAACTACTTGACCATTTAAGTCAATTACCTTGACTAGTAAGTCTCTCACACCTTTGCAATATACTCATTTTTAGTACACGATACCCCTAGTACACCCTTCCGAGCCTATATTTTCATTTCTAACTTTAAGCATTTTACTTAAAGGAATAATTTGTTTACAACCCACCCCAAATGTGCAACCAAATCGCGTTAGCCTTCCGTGTATGCACTCATCTTTAGTGCATTATTGTTATATGTTTAAATCCTTAGTTAATTGTCTAATTGATTACATGGTTGCTAAGTCGAGTCATATCTTGTACATATTGTTTTGGGATAATTGGGACTCATGGGTAAAGTACTAGTGTTATGGAGTAATGGGGAAGAACATCATATATTACCCCCATATGTGCGTTAATCTAAAAAAGTACTCCAAGTGTTTTGATTATCTTGGTTCGAGTCATTAAAATAGTTTATTGTAAAGTATGTAAAAGTTCAACTGTAAGGGGAATGCAAATTCCCTATGATGTATTATTTTGGATGGTAGGGTAAGAGTGTATGAAAAAAAAAAGAAAAAAAACATACGGACTACCACCCCGTTTTCTTTTATGTTTATTTTATGTTTTATTAGTTTTTGATTAGCTTAAGTCGAGTCGAGTCTTAGCTTAGCAACGCCACATTGTACATGTAATTGACTAAGATGATTAACTCGCCACCAGTAAATATTTCCTTTATCCAACAAAACCGTGTTTATCCTATCCCTACACCTCACGTTATAACCCTTTAAAATACCTCTTTGATAGTTTATCCTAGGTGCTTACGCCAAGTGGTGGAGGTTTGATCCTTTCCCAAACCAAGGGAATCTATTTGCTATGACATGTAGTGAGAGATGTTTTCCATTTCCATATTGTGATATATACTTTTATTACACTAGAGAGATGTGAGTATCTAAACACTATTTGTGAGGTGCTAGTGTATAATTTCCGTGCTTGTTTTTGGTTGAAGTGGAACGATTATTTGTTGTAATTACTTTTATATTAGTGTTAAATGACCTCTAACTTGTATTTGATTAGAATAAAAGCGCATTTTCTTTAGTACAAGCAAATCTCAAGTGTAATGGTATTTGATGAAGCGAAAAGTGTACCGCTTTTGGGTGGTCATTTAAGGCCAAAGTCGAGATTATTTGATCAAGTATTGCCCTAAATCGTTCCTTTTGTCATTTTAGGTACTTTTAAGAGGAATTTTACAAAAGGAAGCATTTTGGACGTTTTTTGAGCGAAAAAGTGAAGAAAACGACAAAGTCTCAAATGCATGCTAGAAATTGCACTTGATGGCGTCACAAGGTACTAGTGACGGCATCATGAGTTGACAAAAGGGTGACGTGACGCGCCAGAATGTTTTGTGAAGGGCTCGTGACGACGTCAAGTACAAATTTGTCAAGGCCACGAAGAGTAACTGCAAAGAGTGACGACCCAGAACCCATAAAGAGTGACGGCGTCAGAAATGGATCTAGGCAATATGAGTTTGCTTTGGCGGCGAGTTGACGGCGTCAGATATTGCTCTTGACGCTGTCAGAAGACAAAATCTATATATAGTTTTCTAGTTTTCATTCATTGTGTGCAACTTTGAGGGAATAAAACCCTAGACGAATTTTATAGCTTTTTCAAGGGTTTCAACCCTTGTTTCTTCCATGCTTAATTGAAGATAAGTACTTTACCAAATCATTCAATATGTCTATGTGTTGTTTGATTATATCTTACGCTTGTCTTCTCTTTAACATGCTAAGCTAGGTTTTCTTCGTGTTTTCTTGGATGTAATGAAACTTAGATATTGATTATGGGTTGATTGTTTGTTTATAATTGTTGTGGATGAATGAATTCGATGTTAGGCTTAAGAAAACTTGCAGACTTCCAATTGATAACTTTCTTGAACGTCTTAAGAAACATGATCAAAGGTGTACTATGATATTTTGGTTGTATTTAATGCGTAGGTAACTACTAATGAGGCCATGTTAGGAGCTAGTAGTCGGCTCGACATAGGAAGAGGTAGAAACTTATAGAGTTAGGCAAGATTGTACACAGCCCTACGAATGGTATTAAGGAATATAACCCGTCATCCATGCAATTGTAACAAACTAATCAACTTGTAAAAGATAGCTAAGGAGTAGTGAAATCTAAGTAAACACAATTTTCTCTCATTATTGTTTATACCACAAATTAGTTTAAGTTTAGTTTATTTATTTTGATTGCATCTTTAGTTAATTGGGTTAGTTGACTAGCAACTAATTCCGCCCACTCTTTCCAAAACCGAGATTTTTAATTGCTTTCCTTAAAATATAAAAATACAAAAAGAATCATCATTCACCTCTACACCTAGTTTTAGTGAGTTTTAACCCTAGCAAACACTATTCTTTGAGTTGAACGATCAATCCCCAGGTACTTGTCACTATACTATACTACAACAAACAGGTACACTGCCTAGTGGGGATTGCAAGCATCTCAAGATCCCTTGAGAGGTAAAACCTTTTGCGAGGGCGCAATTCCATGCATCATAGCGCTCCTGCCACTTTTCAGCGATGCATGAGTGCAATCTTTCACGAGTTGATGGAAGACAACATGGAAGTCTTCATGGACGATTTCTCGGTCTTTGGAGACTCTTTCGATCGCTGTCTTGCTAACCTCGAAAAAATGCTCAAACGTTGTGAGGAGACCAACTTGGTTCTAAATTGGTAAAAATGCCATTTTATGGTAAAAGAAGGGATTGTGCTTGGGCACAAAGTCTCAGGAAATGGAATTGAGGTGGAGCGAGCAAAAATTGAAGCTATATCTAAGCTACCTTATCCAACTACCGTTAAGGCAATACGTAGCTTCTTGGGTCACATTGGTTTCTATAGGAGATTCATTAAAAACTTCTCTAAAATAGCTCGGCCAATGACTCAGTTGCTTGTAAAGGATGCTCCGTTCGATTTCTTTCAAGAATTCAAGGGACTTACACAAGCCCCGATCATGGTTACACCTAATTGGAAATTGCCCTTCGAAATCATGTGCGATGCCAGCGACTATGCTGTTAGAGCAGTATTAGGCCAAAGGCTTAACAAACACTTCCAGCCAATATACTACGCTAGCAAAACTATGAATCCTACTCAGGAAAACTATACCACCACTGAAAATGAGCTATTGGCTGTGGTATTCGCTTTTGATAAATTTTGCCAATATCTTGTCCTTTCAAAAACAGTCATTTTTACAGATCATTTGGCTCTTCGATACCTTTTTTGCCAAGCAGGATGCTAAACCACGACTAATTCGTTGGATCTTGTTGTTGCAAGAGTTTGATGTTGAAATCCGTGATAAGAAGGGAGCAGAGAATCTAGCGGCTGATCATCTCTCTCGACTCGAAAATCCCAGCCTTAGCGAATCTGACAAGAGTGAGATTCGGGATTCATTCCCTGAAGAGCAGCTCATGTCAATAAATGATTCTGAACCTTGGTATGCAGATTATGCTAACTACCTGGCAAGCAGAATCTTTTCGGAATACATGAACAGGCACGAAAGAAAAAGGTTCTTCGCTCAATTAAAATACTACTTTTGAGATGAACCTTTCTTGTTCCGTAGATGTCCTGATCAAGTGATCAGGCGTTGTATTTTTTAAAAAGAGGCAATAAAGATCATGAAAGAATGTCATTCGGGCCCATCTGGGGGGCATCATGGAATGAACACTACTGCACGAAAAATTTTCAATGCATGATTCTATTGGCCTACGATATTACGTGATGTGAAGGGAATGATATAGGCATGCGAAACATGTCAACGAGCCGGAAATATCTCCAGGAGGGATGAAGCACCTCAGAATTATATACAAGTTTGTGAGGTTTTCGATGTTTGGGGTATAGATTTTATGGGCCCCTTCCCATCTGCAGGGGGAATGAATATATCTTAGTGGCCATTGACATTGTCTCAAAATGGGTAGAGGCACAAACCTTTAGGACCAACGATGCTAGGGTAGTTATTCATTTCTTAAAAAAACTGTTTGCTAGGTTCGGCATTCCTAAAGCTCTAATTAGTGACAGGGGAACCTATTTCTGCAACGCACAAATGGAAAAGGTCATGAAAATATATGGAGTCTCCCGCCGGTTCTCCACCGCTTATCATCCTCAAACCAACAGTCAAGTAGAAAATACTAATAGAGCTATTAAGAGAATATTAGAAAAAACTGTCAATCAAAACAGAAAAGATTGGTCGTTTAAACTTGATGAAGCTCTATGGGCATTCCGAACTGCCTATAAAACACCTATTGGAACAACCCCATTCCGCATGGTCTATGGCACGGCATGTCACCTTCTAGTAGAGCTAAAACACAAGGCATATTGGGCATTTAAGGCTTGCAATTTGGATTATACGGTCGCTGGAACAAATAGGTTTTTGCAACTCCAGGAGCTTGATGAATTGAGACTGGAAGCGTATGAATCATCCATTACATATAAAGAAAGGGCGAAAAGATGGCATGACCAACGAATTAAGATACCCAAGGAGTTCTCAAAGGAGACAAGGTTCTACTATATAGTTCTCGTTTAAGGTTATTGCCTGGGAAACTTAAATCTAGATGGTATGGACCTTTCACCATGAAAAGCTCCTCTAAAACCGGAGCTGTTGTGTTGATGGATGATGAGAATAGGGAATTTACTGTGAATATACAACACGTTAAGAATTATCAAGAAAATGGTAGTGAAATGATCAATGAGGAAGACATAACCTTTGCGGAGGAGGTCACGTAATAGACCGTGACCTTGAGTCTAGCTACAAGACTCGTTAATAAAGAAAAATGCTTCTTAGGAGGCAACCCAAGCTTTATTTGTTTGTTTGTTTGTTTGATTTTATTTGTTTTCGTATGCATGTTTTATTTTTATTGTTTATAGTTCATGTTTCAAAATAAATTGTGAAAATGCTTTATTTTATTTGTAACTTCATCTTGATTACATATAGAGGTATTTTGCAAAAGATAAGTGTAAAGGAAATCTAAATTTGCTTTTAAGAACGAGATTGGGCATGAACCACAACAATATTAAATGAATGTGCATATTAGTATTTGTGTGAGTCAAATGCTTGTATCGAGTCATAATGATGTTTTCCAGGATTTCCAAGAATTAAAGCGTGAGTTTTTCCAGAAATTTTCCGGAAACTTAACATAAGATTTCTGTCAGAGCACTCTGACGGCGTCAGGTTATAACCTGACGGCGTCATGCGTAAAATTCAGAAAATTTTTGCAAGTTTTGTTTTTATACTGGAATCTTAAAGTTTTTGTTAATTCTTTAGTTTTATAAACTCCAGGAAATCTGCAATCATTCATTCCACAAGCATTATATCTTAATTTGCTTTCTAGAATTTTATTATATATATAGATTGCCGCCGATTTTACGCGAGGTTTGCCATGATTGTTTTCTCAAGTTTAACAGGTTATATTGGACAAGAAGATGATTTATATTTCTAGAGTGAAGCTTTCAACGTTCATTTTCTTGGAGGAGGATCTAACCTTGTTACCACATTATCCACACCGAACGAATCAGGGGAGTATTTGTTTCATTCTTTTACTTTCATTACTTTTATATCATTTTTATTGAACATTGGGGATAATGTTCAGTCTAAGTGTAAGGGGAGGGGTAAATGATGATACCTTAGAGAATACAATTGCACTTGAGTTTGTTTGTTCAATAGTAGATGTGTAATAAAACTAAGAGAAATACTTGTTATGGCAATTTTAGCGCCAAATTTAGATTTTTTTACAACATTTAGAAGTGAAGCTTTAGTCTTAATAAGCGGGTCTCATGGATAGGATTTGTATGACTAGCACAAAATCGTACCACTCAAAATTTTCCACCCCAAAATATGTGAGGTTCACCTTTAGATCTTTAAAAAAAAGCATTCATTGTTGGTGCTTATGAGTAAAGTACTATTGTTATAGAGTAATGGGGAATAACATCATTTATTACCCCCATATATGCGCTAGTATTTAAAAGTACTCTAAGTGTTTTGATTATCTTAATTCAGGTCATTAGAATAGTTGATTGTAAAGTATGTAAAAATTCAAGTGTAAGGGGAATGTAAATCCCCTGTGATGTATTATTTTGTGTTGATATAAATAATGCCTAAAAACATTATTAACATATATCGATATCTCTATGTTTTGATAATCACAAAATGTAAACTCATTGAACTACAAATTATGACGTAAACAAGTATTTAATCGTAAATATTTGCTTTAGCATCCATATCACTTAAGGTATGAATAAACAAAGTGTCTAATGCATTTTATGATCAAAGGAATTTTTATTTTTACAAACCTTACATTTTATTAAAGTGGGACAAACATTTTTAAATTTATACAAAATAATTTTGTATTTATAAGAAATGTTTTATTCAAAATAAATAGTTTGAATTTAAATTTCAACCCAAAAAAAGGCTACATTCTTCAGGAAAAACCTCCCCCACAAAAAGACAAAAAATCTGAAGAAAAAATATTTTTTATTAGGCGGCCCCCTTAATTATACTAGGCGGTCCCCTTAATTATTAAGGGGACTGGCACCCAATTAAGGGGACCGGCCACGCTCCCAAACAGTATTTTTCCCCTTATAAATACTGGTTCATTCCACATATTTTTCTCACCTTTTGCACCCCAAAACTTTCTGTTCTAGATCTCATTTCTATTCTCTAAAATCCTTTGATCATACATACATAAATCTTTGTTTCAAAGTGATCCAAACATCTACCTTTCAAGTGCAAGAGAAGAATACTTCAATCCTTCAAGAGAAGAAGTATTACAACTTGTTGTGACCTCCGCATCCAAGTTGTTAGAGCATCATCCATTATATCTATTTCTTTGTGTAACTAGTTGTGAATATTTGATAGAAGATAGATTAGCAAGGTGTGTAGATAGAGTGAGTGTTTAGTAGATAGTTGTGAAGTAGAGAAGTTGGGAAGTAGATAGTTGTGAAGAAGATTGTTGTGAAGTAGATAGTTGTGAATATAGATAGGTGTAAAGAAGTAGTGTTGTGATTAAGTAGTGACTAGGTGTGAAGAAGTAGTGTTGTGATTAAGTAGTGACTAGGTATGAAGAAGTTGTGTAGAAGGTGTGAATAAGTTGTGACGAAGTTGTGGTGTGTATATTGGTGAGTAAGGTTTTCTCCGCCATAAGGGAGCTTGTTGACATAGTGAAGAAAACTCTCGAGTAGGTGACTCGAGGAGTGGAGTAGGGTAAGGGAGGTGTCCTTGTAGCCGAACCACTATAAATCCTTTGTCTCGCGGTTAGATCTTTCCATATCTTACTTATTATCTTGCTTATATCATTATTACTTTTGTAGATGTAGACGTATATATATATATATATATATATATATATATATATATATATATATATATATATATATATATATATATATATATATATATTTGCTCATATAGTGCTAGTATTGATTTTACTTAAAGATCAAACGAAAGTTTCATTCACAAAATAAAGTTTTTACAATCAAACTAAAAAGGTAACATACATATAATTGATCATTTCGATCAAGTAAAGTTTCATACAAAATATAACTAAGGATTATAAAATAAACGATTACTTACTTATCTCTCGTATATAGCTATAATTGTTTATATTGTGCATGTGTTGATGTCACATACTTAGCTTATATTATTATTGTTCATACTTAGATATATTTGTTCATATTGTTCAAGATTTTAGTTCACATAAGATTGAATCAAAGTTCTAAAAGCAAACAAGGTTTTAAAACTAAACTAAGTTTTCATAATAAGAAAAAGAAAAACATACGGACTACCATCCCGTTTCCTTTTATGTTTATTTTATGTTTTTGATTAGTTTATGATTAGCTTAAGTCGAGTCGAGTCTTGGCTTAGCAACGCCACATTGTACATATAATTGACCAAGATGATTAACTCGCCACCAGTAAAGATTGCCTTTATAAAAAAAAACCGCGTTTATCATATCCCTACACCTCACATTACAACCCTTTAAAAGACCTCTTTGATAGTTTATCCTAGGTGCTTACGCCAAGTGGTGGAGGTTTCATCCTTTTCCAAGCCTATGGTAATCTATGTGCTATGACAGGTAGTGAAAGATATTTTCCATTTTCATTTGTGATATATACTTTTATTACACCCGAGAGATGTGAGTATCTAAACACTATTTGTGAGGTGCAACTGTATAATTTCCGTGCTTGTTTTGGTTGAAGTGGAACGATTATTTGTTGTAATTACTTTTATATTAGTGTTAAATAACCCCTAGCTTGTATTTTGATTAGAATAAAAGCGCATTTGCTTAAAGACAAGCAAATCTCAAGTGTAAGGGTATTTGATAAGACGAAAAGTGTACCGCTTTTAGGGGG
The DNA here is from genome assembly GCA_030686995.1 of Artemisia argyi. NCBI lineage: Eukaryota > Viridiplantae > Streptophyta > Magnoliopsida > Asterales > Asteraceae > Artemisia > Artemisia argyi. The sequence continues at coordinate 15,413,601 of CM060679.1, forward strand.
TCATTTAAGCCAAAAGTCGAGATTATTTGATCAAATATTGCCCTAAATTGTTCCTTTTGTCATTTTAGGTACTTTGGAGAAGAAATCTAAGCATTTTGGACGTTTTTGGATCGAAAAGTGAAGAAAACGGCAAAGTTTCCAAATCAAGCAGGAAATAGTACCTGACGGCGTCACGTATTGCATGTAACGGCGTCATTTTATGGCAAAGAGGTAGATAAAAAGTATAACGAGACGCGCCAGAACGTTTTTGGGAAATAACACATGACGGCGTCATCAAGGCCGTCAAGAGCAAATTACATGTGATGGCCATGAGAGGATTAACACATGACGGCGTCAGATCTGGATCTAGGCAATACGAGAAAAATATTAGCGGAGAGTTGACGGCCTCAGAGTCATAACGTGACGCCATCAGACCTCAAAATCTATATATAGTTTTCTAATTTTCATATTTTAAGAGGAGAATTTTAGAGAGACTTTTGGGAGAACTTGTGGAGAAACCCTAGGTCGAATTTTACAGGCTTTTTCACCCTTTTATCATCCATGTTCTAATAAAGATAAGTCTTCCAATAATCATTCAATATGTCTATGTGTTGTTTGATTCTATCTTATGCTTGTCTTTACTTTAACATGCTAGGCTAGGTTTCCTTTGTGTTTGCTTAGATATAATGAAACCTAGCTATTGATTATTGGTTGGTTGTTTGTTATTAATTGTATTGGATAATTGATATCGATGTTAGGCTTAAGAAAACTAGCAGACTTCCAATTGGTAACATGCTTGAACGTCTTAAGAAACATGAATCGGACGTGTACTACGATTATTTGGTTATATTTAATGCATGAATAACTACTAAGGAGGCCATGTTAGGAGCTAGTTGTCGGCTCGACATAGGAAGAGGTAGAAGCTTATAGAGTTAGGGAAGATTGTACACGGCCCTACGAATGGTATTAAGGAATATAACCCGTCATCAACAAACTAATCAACTAGTAAAAGATAGCTAGGGAGTAGTAAAATCTAAGTAAACATGTTTCTCTTATTATTGTTTTTCTCCACATTTTATTTTCTTGTTATTTTATTTTCATTGCATTTGTAGTTAATTGAGTTAGTTGACTAGCAACTAATTCCGCTCACTTTTTCAAAACCTGAGATTTTTACTTGTTTTCTAAAAAACCATAAAAATACAAAAAGAATCATCCCTCATCTCTAGACCTAGTTTAATTAAGTTTTAATCCTAACGACACTATTTCCTGTGGAGAACGATCAATTCTCTGTACTTGCCACTACACTATACTACATCGGTCAGGTACACTGCCTGGTGGGGATTGCAAGCCTCTTGAGATCCCTTGAGAGGTAAAACCTTTTGCGTAGACGCAATCCCACGCATCAGTTGTTTATGATATCTTTCTCATCTCATATTTTCTTTTTATTAAACGCATCTTATTACATTTATTATTGTAAGAAACAATGGCCAAGTACATATTAACTCCATAACTATCCGCATTTGTCACAAAACATATAATAAAAAAATATTAGTCACAGGAAATTTTAATTACTGAGTCCCCGCCGACACAATGCATGGGTACCCTGCTAGTTTTAACTTATGTTTCAAAAATGCTACTTATATTCTTTTCTTTCGTTTGGACCTTATGTTTATTAGGATATGAAATACTTTGCATTGTTATTGCTTAAAGTTGTTTTAATTTAAATTATATTCATCTGTACAATTATTGTTAGAAAAATGCGTAATTGAATAATATTTGTTCGCTGCAAAATATAGTTACAAGGTACCCGCCGCCGGATTGTGCGGGTACCATGCTCGTGTATATAAACATGCGTGTCGATTTTGTAAACAAAAGCTAAAAATGTGAGGTAATTAATAAAACTTTAGGTAATAATTTTAAAATAAATTGTATGGACTTAATAAATTTATACCCCTGGACTTTGTGTGTGTATATATATATATATATATATATATATATATATATATATATATATATATATATATATATATATATATATTAAACAGATAAAACTCTATGTTATTGTTGTGAAATCGTAGAGGGGCGAATACGTTACCATTTTAAAATCTTAAAACTTGTTGTATCGAATATCCGATCAAGTTTGTTGTAATATGAAAAGTGTCAATTATAGTCTATGACTAATATAAGCATACTGTAAAGCAAATTGTCACACAAGCAGTGGCAGCGATTAATATGTGCAAGTGGTGCAGCCGCACATGGCCCCTCATTGTAAGGGACCTCCAATTTAATATACATCTATTAATATTTATAGTTTTATACATATCTAAGTATATAATGTTTTGACTTTTTAGTGTCTTTGTCAAATATTATTAAAGTTGAATTTTTAGTGTCTTTGTATAATATCAATGGAATTTAAATTTTTCATAAAGTATACATCATTCGTGATTTCGCACCGGGCCACCCAAATCAATGGGACGGCCCTGAAATTAGCAAATGGAAGAAGATGATCGTCGACCACTGATAATAAGAGGGGATGGAAGGCCGCCGGTTAGCCCCTACACCGCTGAAGAAAATCGCCTTTGGTTCGCCCAGAATATGCCGAATACAAGACCAGTCGATTTGGATCAGATAATGGCTGAAAGAGAGGCTAGAGATCGTGAGAGAAGGGATGCTGTTTTCGGTAGACGGGTCATCCCATTTGAACCTAACAGAGATGCTACAGATCTTGAAAGAATGGATGCTGTTTTCGGTACACAAGTCGTCCCATTTGAAGGCACTAACGCTGAAGCTGGAGATCCGCTTGTTGAAATGTCTGAAGTTAGTCCTGCAACAGAACTTTCTGAAGAAGCCACTTACATGCAATGAATTTTTGCCTTATACGTTCGCAAATGTTACAATTTGAATGAAACAGTCTATACAACCATCAAACACTAGTCGATAGCAAAGGGTATGCACCAATTAACAATTTTTATTTCTTTGCACTACAAACAATACCAGCAAAAAATGAAACAAATATTGTACATCATCCCACAGCATCATGCGTATTTAACATGCATGGTCATCAGAATCAAATAAACAAGTTGAGCACCAACAAAGTTGAAACGAACACATTACTTCGAAGCCCTACATATATAGTTGGTCTTTAGTAAGTTAAAAACATCGAAAAGAAATTTAGTTTATTGACAAAGAAGAAATAAGCTTACCACTATGATCAGATGCCGCTTTAGGGAGTGCTGGGAGATCTGTGCATGTTATTTACATAAACCAATGAATCATATTATTAGTATAGATAGATGCAGTGGATAATTGGAAATGAAAGTGAAGTGTTGATTACTTGACGTACTCATATTAGATGAAGATGATGGGGCAGGAGCATAAGCTTTAGAATTAGGCCATGGCGCTGCAACGTTGTCATTAAGGTCGCATTTGAAGCCGATGCCTGTACTTTCGTCATATGTAACGTCCAAAGGCAAGCTTGGAAATAGGCAACCAGAGTCTAAGCAAAATGATTACCAAGGTTAGATTAAGGTGCAGAACAAGCTTCGTTCTCCGCACATTAAAGGGAAATTGTATAGAACTATAGATAGGTAACCAAGAATCAATACCTTGTGATCCAACTGTTATGTAGCAAGTTGCAGTCCATGATCGATAACGTCAAAACGTCATAACACCACCTATAAATATGTTAAGTTCTCTATAGATGACAAAAAAACATATATTCTTGGGAGGTACAATGAAAACTAACCTTGGAGGGAGAAATCTTTTAGTTTTATGCGACAAATGTTGTATACATTCATGGAAACATTAGCTTTTTGCAAACTTGATCCAAGAGAGTAAGCACAATTAAAGGCTTGCAAATTTGTAACGAAGCTTTGCTCTTGCAACTGAGTCATGTAGTTCTCCATGGCATTACAGCAAGTTGTCTGGTTACTAATTGTATTTCCACATTCTTTCGAAACATTTTTCACGTCAGGAAAGACAAGGGGACAAACTGGATCAAAAGGGAACATATTAGTTTTATACAGAGGAATAGCAAAGAGCTAAAGGGACAATTAGAGGTGTCAATTTTGACGCATTTATATACTTATGAATGGGTCGATTTGGGTTGTGATTTATCTCAAACAAGTGCAATGGATCAAAAGGGCTAAAAGTCACAAAAAGTCTACAATATTTTTGTAGTAATATTGCTTGTGTAATCATATTGTACACATTAATCAATTATAAGTTAGAAAATTAAAAATGGGCAAAAAGTGTTTGTGGGTCAACTCAACCCGGCCCTTGTAACACATACTAAAAATGACCCATTTGATCTTGAATCCATTTGACCCTTTACCCCGCCTGCACCCACACACCCTGCTTCCATGTGATTGTTAATTTAAATGAATAAGTTAACATATCTTCAAGATATTATTACCTTTGTTGATCTTACAACTAGAAATTCCTCGTAAAACTTTACTTGCATCAGACGTATCAAGTTTACTTGCCAGCCATCGGATCACAATCTTCTTACAATCATCGATCATAGCTAGACGCTCAAGAGATAATAAACCTTCAACCATATCCGGCATACTATAATTCTTTGAAGCAATTTCCACAGCCGCATCCATTATAGCACTCTCACAAACTTTATGATGACACTCTTTCACTGGATCAATCATTTCACAAGATTCAATAATTTTTGGAATGTTTATAGTATTCTCAATTTCGGTAACATCAACCATAGGACAAGTAGCTTGAGTGAGGTTTGATGGGTATATCGAGCATATATCTAGAAGATGGCTGTTTGAACCTTGAGCTTCTAAAATTTTTACGATGTCAGAGAGGCAATCTTTGGCGTGAGCCTCACTAACGGCTAGTGTCCCTGAAGAGAAACTAGATTGGCCTATAAGGATCTTTATTGTGGAATCTAGTTGAGGACAACATACTGCATTGGCTAGATATGGTGCTAGTGAATCCCAACAATCAATTGCTGTTGTGGTCAACATACTTTCGGCATTTGAGAAGTTTAAGGGACACTTTCCTGAAACGATAACAAATGGGAACGGTTCACATTAGATTATTGAAATGATGATTTAGGGGTTGTTTGGCTTTGTGTTTTTAAAGTGAGTGATGTTAAATGCCTGCAATCACATAACTATTTATAATAAAACGACCGAGAAACAAAAGGTAAGAAACTTTATAAAATTTCTCAACGTAAGGTAAAAGAAGGGAAAATTTCGTAATCTTATTATACCTTTAGATAGCCACTTTTGTTGCAACTATTAAAAGCAGATTTATGAATACTTACTATTTATCCCATAAACATAAGCATGATTTGCATATGCAAGATTCACTCTTTAGAACTAAGCAGTTCGACATTAAGTTGCATTTATCATATAATCCTTTTCATAACACAAATGAGAAGGATAAATATACCTGTCAAATTTGGCACACCAACAGGTAGGAATGGCATCAATGGTGAAGGAGCAAGCAGGGGAACAACGGGTTGAGGATTCAAGACAGGAGACTCAACGGGCGATTGAGATTGGTTAATATTTAGCATTGGTAGATCAGAACTGCTAGTTACTTCACCTGCACCTGTATGCAACTATGCACGATTAATAAAAGACAACATTTCCTAGCTTATCAAGATTCAACAAAACAATTACATGAAAATATGAAACCATTACTTACAAAAACGCATTAGCAATGTGACTTGAAGTATTAGCCATCGACGGTTATTAGTACTAATTCGACTCACCATTTTGAGTAATCTAAACGCGTGAGCTCGAGATTTTGATTTGCAAAGCTATAATGTGTATATATACATGCATATGTGTGAAAACTTCATCAATGGGGTCCATATTGTTGTTTGTTTCACACGGAAGGAGGGAAAGTAATTGGGTCAATGACTTCAAATACAAGGATGGGGTCACGTGCAACGCGTATGCCGCCATTCCTGCCGAAATTGAGTGGCATTTGATTCTCTAATCAAGTATTTAAAAAGGTGCTTAAAAAGTACCAAGTACTAACTTTAGAAAATGGTAATAACATTTTATTTTTATTTTATTTGGGAGGTGATTCGCACACTAATTGTTTTTATTTTTGCACCACACTATGTGCAGTACAGTGTTGTACTGTGTGCTCTCTGTGCATTACAATATATATTAAATGGTGTGCTTTATAAAAAAAATGATGTGCGAATCAATCTCATTTTATTTTTAATTAATTAGCTTTCTTTGACAAAGAAAATAGTTCAAGCTGGCAACATGTATATAATAAAAAATTGATTTTATGTAATAAATAATAAAGAAAATGACAAAAATAGTCAATTTTATAAACATATTTCAACAAATAATTGATTTTTATCCAAAAACCAAATTACCCATTAAACTAGCAAGGCCTTACTACATTTTGCGGATTTTTAAAAAAATCCCAAGGTCTTGATAGTTTTTTTTTTTTTTTTTTTTTTTTTTTTTTTTTTTTTTTTTTTAACCGGGTCTTGCTAGTTTTCAAAAAACTAGCAAGATTGAAATTTAGTAAGGTCTTACGATTTTTTTTTTTTTTTTAATTAACATGGTTTTAAATGCCATGATGCAACTTGCAGTTTCGACAACATGGTAACTATGCCCCTGACAAGTCCAGAAACCAAAAGTATATGAGCAACAATAACTCACAAAACACAGGTAAAAAACAACCTATGAGCGGTATGTCATGATTCGAACATTGTTCATAGTAACTCCCATGGAAAGAAACATGAGTGCGTATGCGAGGTTTTGACGAGATGATTTACGATGGCTTCAACGGATCAAAGATACTCAAGTTTAACTTCCTCCACCATTGACGGCAAAAACAAAAAAATCGCAAGATTTTGCTATTTTTTAAAAAAAGAATCGAAAAACCTTGCTATTTTTTATTTATTTATTTTTTTAATTCGCAGGACCTTTATATATATATATATATATTTTTTAATTTATTAGTAGTTTGGCTTTTTGGATAAAATTGGATGTTTTGTGAAATTGGTTATTTTTGTCATATCCCAAAACAATATTACTATAAACAAATGAATTTATAGGTTTAGAGGGCTACATCTAAGTATGATATATATCAAATACAGAATTTGATAGGTTAACGCAGTTAGCCCGATATAAAAAAAGTGGAGGAAAGTAGAAATAAAAATGGTACACTCAAAAAAGAAGTTAAAATTTTGCTTAAGTTGATGAAGGTGTGATCCCAAGGTAGGATCATGACCCGTTTGGTCCGCTGCCGTGGGGACGATTCATAAAAAGAAGTACAAAGAAATTAAAACCTTCTTCACTAGATTATCACATAAGTTCAAAATTTTCCAACAAAAAAGCTTGCTTCTAGAGATGGCTTTTGGACTTCTTAATTCCTCATTTTCGGGTTAAACCAATTTCTATAGTTAGCTGTAATATTATCTTTTTTTATCATATTGATCCACATTGCGCCCATTAAGGATCTATATTGTACCCATCAATTGTATAAGCTGTATGATTAGTGTGGTGGAAAGCTCAAGTTCCGTGGATTAATCAAGTAAAAGATTTGAAAACATAGTTGCAATGGGAAAGAAAAAAGAAACCTAATGCCATGATCATGTTGGGACATGATGTTGCATAAAATTGATAGAATCCAATTAGATGTTTGAATAGCAAAATGCTACTTGGTTGATTTTACATATTTAGAGCGAATGGTGTGGGCAAGTTATAGCCCTATAACTAAGATGTTAGCCATATGGCTTGACACCACACCAAGGCTATGTTGGTTTTATAGACAAAATAGTAATAGTCGTGTGTTAGGATCGAACTTGAGATCACGGGATTGCACACAATACGTATGAAGGGAAAAAGAAATAATTATTTATAAAATGTTATAAGTAATTATTAATAAACACAAAATAAATAATAGTAATTAGTATTTAATGATTAATGACTAATGAACTATTAAAGGAAGATTAGGAAAGTAATACTAAGCAAAATTTGGAAACAAGAGAAGGTTCCGGAATCCCTTGGAGGGGTTCACAACCGATCGGCCATTGGGGGGGGGGGGGGTAACCTCCTTTGTGCCTTGAGCTCCAAGTTTTGAATAGTATATAAACAAACCCAAGGTGCATTGTTTTCTAATAACTTGTACACACACATCTTGGTGTTTTTCTCTCCTCTATTTGTCTTGGTCGATCCATCTAAACAAACCCCTAAGGGTTTCGATTTTCATAGATCAAAATAAGTTTTGTGTTTAATTACTTGCATAAACTTTTTCTTGAATTAGTACGTGTGTACAAGAACGTGAATCAAACACACTATCGTTTGATTCTTGGATTGAATTACAAAAGAGGTAAGGGGTAATTCTTGTAATCCACATAAACCCTAATTAGGGTTCTTGTTCCGGAAGATTGCATTTGATTCTTGTTCGGGCTAGAATCACAAAGGTATGTTTACTATTTAATTATTGATTAATTAATTACATGTTATTTGATCTTGTTATAATTGCTTCCGCTATGCTCACTTGATGTGTTTGGTTTATAATATATGAATGTCATGATATCATAATTTCAACAGTGGCATCTAGAGCCGTTATAATGTGTAATTAATTATCGAAACGCATAAAAATTGGATCTTGATTCGTTTAGTTACATGTTTTTAGGGTTTATTTGTTAGATTCCTAACCCTAAATTTTTTTTGGGTCGATTGACCTTAAGGGTTTTTAGGGTTTTGGTTTTTGATTTTTTAATATGATTAGAAACCCTAGGATGTCATGTAATTGTTATGCGTTTTAGTAAACGATCTTGGTGCAATATGTTAATTGTTAAGCTAAATCCATGAAAAAGTGCATATTTGCATGGATTTTTATATTGTGTAATAATTTAAATGGTTTAAATTGTTTATATGAATTAATGGTTAAGTTATATCGAAACATGTAAATTTATTAATAGATGTCGAATTGGGGAAGACTCCAATATTAAGTAATCAATTATGTGCTATGTGGTATTTATTTAATTTTGGCTTACGCAATCGATTTATCGATGTATGTGGCTCTTTTTCCTAGAAGAAGAAAGCCTTAATTGAATTAATACGTTGTACACCTAGATTTGATTATTAATAGGACTATTGAATAAGATTTGCATGTGGCTACATGTTTTATACATATTTAATTGTTATGATTATGTATATTTGTTTATTTAGTTGTTTTATTTTTTATTGTACATTACTTGTTTTGTTTATTAATTGTGTTAGACATGTTTATAAACGAAAAGGATAATTTTGAATAGAAAAATAATACGGACTAAATAATGGCGAAATTGTTTTGGTTTTTAAGAGTTTAAATTTCAAAGAATTGGTTGATTGATGTTTTTGTACGTAATGGTTAACTAGGCCCGACCGAAGTTTACACACTATAAGATGGGTATAAAGATGGCTTCGCATTAAATTGTGGCCTTAGAGAGACAACATTCTGTCTTAACGCTCGTTTGTGTGCAAATTAGACTTACCGAACAACCATTACATCTACACTTTCATCTTAAGGGTGAATTAACCACAATTCCACAATGATTATCCGAAACACTAAGATTTCGGGCTTATGCAAAAGTACGATATAGTGGACAATAATTGATGGTAATTCTTTAATTGGTGAACCCGATACCTCAATCAAAACTTTGTTATTTTATTCTTAGCAAATTGGTAATAAAAATGTTTTGTAAAACCAATGTTATGAAGTTGTATGCATGCTTCTTCATACATTATTTTGATCACATCAAAATATTAATACCCTTATAAAATTAATTCGAATGCCATCTAATTAAGAACACTTGAAGTTGTAATTTACGTCATGTGAGAACTTGGCGAGATTGCAATGGAGAGGTAAATTTCATGAATTCATTGCTAGCAGATCAACTGATGTGATGGATTTGTGAGTTTACAGTTTTTAAGTTAGAAGACTTAAATTGAGTAGTAAGTGAGATCTTGGACTCAAGGCATTAAGATGGGGACTAAACATGCTTGCAATACAAATGTTTTGTGATTGTAAATCCCATAAATCTAGGAATTGGACAAATGTTATGTCAATTACTTGTACGACAAGTTACCTCATATTATACTTTCATTACTAGCAGATCAACTGATGTGATGAAACTATGTTTATGGAGGATCCTAGTTTTCAAGATTATTCTATGGATATGATTTCCTTGGGTATTTTAATTTTCTTGAAAAATTGTATTATCAAAAATACTAATGTTTTGAACTTTCTTTAATTGTAGAAATGGCTCAAACTGATAACACCAACTTTTGTTCTGTGTTCAAAACTTATTTTGAACGAGAAAAATTGACTGGCTCAAAGAATTTCAATGATTGGTATCGTTCACTTAGGATTGTCCTGCGAGTGACTGGTCAACTTGAAATCTTGAAAACGCCCTGTCCTGCTGAACCTGAAGGCGAGGCAGCTACTGAAGCTGCTAAGGCTAAATGGAATCTTGATTGTAAGGAACATATTGATGTGGCTGCAATGACGTTAGGGGCGATGTCCACACCTCTTCAAAGGCAGTTTGAAGAGTATTTCCCCATGAACATGATTGATGAACTCAAGAAACTATATGAGAAACCATCAAATGTAGAGATTTACGATTTGATGGAGGCTCTACATGGTTGTAAGCAGGGTGATGGTGAACCTGTGAGTGCTCATGTGTTGAAGATGAAAAGTTTCATGGATCAACTATAAACACTTAAGAAACCCTATGACAATGATATGGCTGTAAGCTTAATCAATAGATCCCTTAACAAGGATTTTAATGGTTTTGTGAGGAACTTCAATATGCATTGTGTGGGGAAGACAGTAAGTGAATTGCACGCACTGCTCATTGATTATGAGAAGGGGTTAACACCAAAGGCTCCTACGCCCCAAGTACTTGCTATTCAAGGGGGTATAATTAACAAGCCAAATGCGAACAAGAAGAAGGGTAAAGGAAAGAAGAAGGCTTATAAGAATAAGCAGGTTATGGCTTATCAACCACCTCAACCTAAGAAGAACCCTCCTGTGAAGAATAATCCAAAGAAGGATCAAGGATGCCATTACTGCAAGATGATGGGCCACTGGAAGAGGAATTGTCCTCTTTATCTCGATGACTTGCGAAACAATAAGGTTAAGAAGACTGGGCACATGGGCGCCAGCACTTCAGGTAACTTATTTGTCATTGAATTATTTACTTTATCTCATAAATTAAATTCCTGGGTATATGATACTGGATGTGGTATTAATATTTGTAATACACTACAGGGGTTTAGAGAGGAAAGGAGACTAGCTTATGGGGAGCAATTTCTGCATGTGGGAAATGGAGCACAAGCAGCAGTTGAAGCCATAGGAATGTTTAATTTAGTTTTACCTTCAGGTTTAGTACTTGTTTTAAACAATTGTCATTATGCACCTTCTATAATTAGAGGTGTTGTTTCCTTTTCATGTTTGTTGGATCTTGGTTTTACTCATACTATTGATGGCAATAAAATTTCTGTTTCTTTAAATGGTGTATTTTATTTTAATGTTGTTGCTGTGAATGGTGTGTTTGAAATTGATATGAATAATTGTATGATCAACAACAATAATAATAATTTGATGTACAGCATAAGTAAGAGAATGAAGTATGACTTGAATTCGTCTTACCTTTGGCACTGTAGACTTGCCCATATAGGCAAGACTCGCATGCAAAAGCTGCAACGTGAAGGGCTTTTGAATAATATCAATGATGAGTCATTTGATAAATGTGAGTCTTGTATTTCTGGGAAGATGACGAAGAAACCTTTTCATAGTAATATGGAAAGAGCTTCAGATCTACTTGGTTTGATACATACGGATGTATGTGGACCACTTAGACATGTGTCAAGGAGAGGTGTTGTTTACTTCCTAACTTTTACAGATGATTTCAGCCGTTATGGTTATGCTTATTTACTTAAGCATAAACATGAGGTGTTTGAAACATTTAAAGTTTTCAAAGCAGAAGTAGAAATGCAATTGGGAAAGAAGATTAAAGCTCTTCGTTCTGATCGAGGTGGTGAATACCTTAGTCAAGATTTTAAAGATTTCTTAACTGAGAATGGAATTGTCCAGAATCTCACATCTCCATATACTCCACAACAAAATGGTGTATCTGAGAGAAGGAATCGTACATTGTTGGACATGGTTCGATCAATGTATAATCTTACTAATCTTCCTTTGTCTTTTTGGGATTATGCTCTTAAATCAGCTGTTCGTATTTTGAATATGGTTCCCACCAAGAAGGTTGATAAGACACCATATGAGATATGGACTGGAAAAGCTCCGAACTTGTCTTATTTGAAGGTCTGGGGTTGTGAGGCGTATGTTAAACGTGACTCACAAGATAAACTCCAACAAAAATCTGTCAAATGCATATTTATAGGATACCCAAAGGAAACAATGGGTTACTACTTTTACTGCCCACCTGAGAACAAAGTGTTTGTTGCTAGATATGGTGATTTTCTTGAAAGTGATTTTGTGACTCAAGAAATCAGTGGGAGAGTATATGATCTAGAAGATGATCTAAATAATGCATTACCTTCAGAAAATACTAGCACACTTCCTGTAGAACCGGAAAGTCTGGGTCCTCCACCGGAAGTTGAAGTAGTTCCCATTCGCAGATCTTCAAGATCTGTGAAAGCTCCTGACCGTCTATGTCTTAATGTAGAGGTCGATGAGCATACACTAGGGGATCTAAATGAACCTACTAGTTATAGAGCTGCCATTAATAGCGCTGAAAAGGTTAAGTGGAAAGCTGCTATGGATGGGGAAATACAATCCATGCATGATAATGAAGTCTGGGAAGAAGTTGACTTACCTCCTGGTGCCAAGGTAGTTGGGAGTAAGTGGCTCTACAAAATTAAGACTGACATGGATGGATATGCACACATTTATAAGGCTCGCCTCGGTGCTAAAGGTTTTACTCAAACTTTTGGAATAGATTACGAGGAGACGTTTTCTCCTGTAGTAGACATAAGAGCTATAAGGATTCTCACAGCTATAGCAGCGTACTATGACTATGAGATTTGGCAAATGGATGTGAAAACCGCTTTCTTGAATGGTCATCTAGATGAAGACATCTATATGGCACAACCAGAAGGGTTTGAAAATCCAGAATTTACAAATCGTGTATGCAAGCTTAAAAGGCCCATTTATGGATTAAAGCAAGCATCACGACAGTGGAACAAGAGATTTGATGATGAGATCAAAAAGTTTGGATTCACTCAAAATCTTGATGAGCCATGTGTGTATCACAAAGCTAGTGGGAGTGATAATGTAATTTTCCTAATTTTATCTGTTGATGACATATTGATCATGGGAAAACACATTCCAAGTTTGCAAAAGGTTAAGGCATATCTTGTAAAGTGCTTTTCTATGAAAGATTTAGGAAAAGCTGCATACATTCTGGGAATCAAAATCTATAGAGATAGATCAAGGCGGTTAATTGGATTAAGTCAAAGTGCATACATTGAAAAAATATTGAAAAGATTCAATATGCAAAATTCCAAAAAAGGATATTTGCCGATGGAAGTAAAACATGGCTTATGTAATGAGTTTTATGCTTCAACCCCTGTTGAGGTGGCTCGCATGAGTAAAGTTCCTTATGCTTCGGCTGTAGGATCTATAATGTATGCGGCTAAGTGCACAAGGCCAGATGTGGCGTTTGCTCAAAATATTACCAGTCAATTTCAACAGAATCCAGGTGATAAACATTGGATTGCTGTTAAGCATATTCTTAAGTATTTGAGGAATACAAAAGATATGTTTTTGGTATATGGTGGAGATCCAGCTGCAGAACTTTGTGTTACAGGTTTCTGCGATGCATCCTTTCAAAGTAATAAAGATGATTCGAAGTCTCAGACGGGTTATGTCTTTGTTATTAATGGAGGAGCTGTAGACTGGAGGAGCAAGAAGCAGAGTACAATTGCGATGTCTGCAACAGAAGCTGAATACATTGCTGCTTCAGAAGCTGCTATGGAGGCTGTTTGGATTAGGAAATTTGTTTCAGGGCTTGGTGTTATGCCTTCAATTGAATTACCTATTAATATGTATTGTGACAATTCTGATGCAATCATATTTGCCAATGAACCTGGAGTCATGAGAGGCACCAAACATTTTCTACGGAAGTATCACTTTGTTCGTGAAAAGGTTAACGAAGGTGAAATAAATCTGCTGAAAGTTCACACAGATGATAACTTAGCTAATCCATTCACTAAGGCTTTGGCGAAAGAGAAGCTTAATGAATTATCCAATGGAATTGGACTTAAATTAGCTAGTAGTTTCATGCATAACTGTGATTAGTATTTGGATAAAGGATATTGTAAACAATTTTTATTTTAATGAAATAAAGTATGTTGGTATGTTTATTTCTATTGTTAATTATTGTTGTCCTATTTTTGCATGTTTAAATCCATGAATAAGAGTTATTCTAAATTGTCCGTTGTCAGTTAATAATATGGGAATATTATTAAATTAAGACAAATCTGAAGTTGGTATAATATACTTAAATTATATTGATGCGTAGTCATGCCATTTCAGACGATATTCGATGATACTGAATATAGGACTTATCCCAACTATATGATGTTACTTTATGGATCTTGTCATTAAGTAAATCATAAGAAGTTATCCTTAGACTTGAGATACAAGATAACGGTCATGAATGTAGTACATTTTTGTGAAACAACTTAACGCTATACATAACTGGTAGTCATAAGGGTTGTTTTCGGAAGTGTTACAAAGTTTGTGTGTTTTGTTTGTAATCAATAAAGAATTTGTTCCTTCAAATTAATTTTTTGGAGTTTAATACTGCTGGGCCCCTCGTAGGGTTGTCAAGGTGTTTGCGTGGCCACGCCCAAGGTCTTTCCTGAAAGGTTCAGAAGATTTGGTAATCTTGTCAATTTCTAAAAACGAGAAACAGAATGGTTAATTAAGGAATGACCTAGATCCATATCCTTATTTAACATGGTATTAGAAACAAAGGGATAATAATAATGAGAAATCATTAAAAGGTTTTCCAGGAGCCTTACTCAAGTTGTACTAGAGGCATCGGCGTGTTGCAAGACGCTAACCGATGTGATCACACTATCATGATATGTCTAAGTGGGAGCTGTTGGTTTTATAGACAAAATAATAATAGTCGTGTGTTATGATCGAACTTGAGATCACGGGATTGCACACAATACGTATGAAGAGAAAAAGAAATAATTATTTATAAAATGTTATAAGTAATTATTAATAAATACAAAATAAATAATAGTAATTAGTATTTAATGATTAATGACTAATGACCTATTAAACGAAGATTAGGAAAGTAATACTAAGCAAAATTTGGAAACAAGAGACGGTTCCGGAATCCCTTGGAGGGGTTCACAACCGATCGGCCATAGGGGGGGGGGGGGTAACCTCCTTTGTGCCTTGAGCTCCAAGTTTTGAATAGTATATAAACAAACCCAAGGTGCATTGTTTTCTCATAACTTGTACACACACATCTTGGTGTTTTTCTCTCCTCTCTTTGTCTTGGTCGATCCATCTAAACAAACCCCTAAGGGGACGTTTGGTACGACTGAATCACTGAGAATGGAATTAAAAAAAAGAATGGAATGGATAGAAAGAGAATGACCCCTAAGAATGTGATTAGATTACATTGTTTGGTACTATTAGAGAATCAAGTAAAGAAACATGTTACATGCTTAGTTCTCTTGTTTGGTAAGACCATAGAATAGACTTGTCCGAAAATCACAATCTGATTAGTAGCCTAGTTATATATATGAACCAACAGTTATTACAATGGTTAGCTTGAGCATTTAACGAAGTTTTTCTCAACAATACAAATACCTAAAGTAGTAACTACATAGTCGTAATCTTGAGACACTTAAATAGACATTGCAAACACCATAGAAAACGCAGCAGCAAAAATGACTGAAACAAACACGAAAACTGAACTGGAATTGTCTATATTTGACACCAAAACATCAACATATAAACAACATAAAGAACAGTATATTTATTCTCCAACAACTCGATAACCAAAGTAGCGAATGACTCCTGAATTATCATCAAAGAGTATGCCGTCTAAATATTTTTGGAACATCTATGATATGATGTATAATTATTGAATGTTGCAATCGTCTCATATTCTACTACACGGAGTTGGAGTGAAGGGGGTCCTCATTATATTCTTATATGTTAAAGTTTAATTTTGGTTCCAACACACTCATGTTTTCTTGGAGGCAAATGACCAAACACCTGGTATGCACATAACTGTGACACCAGGAAACAATATTATATAGGCATCCTTAACAAGGAGGAAGCCAAAGATTAGATAGTGAATATGATCTTATAAAATTAAGATATGATCCAAAATATAATTAAGCAACTATGAATGAAGATAACCTAGAAAAGATTAAAATCACCATCTGGAGCAGGAGAGAAAATTCAGGTAGGATTTAGATGTGTTTTTTAAAGTTTTGATACCATGTGTCATGCACATGCTTATCGTATTTATACTCCGAGTTTTTTAGTCTCGCTCTTCCATTCTAACTGGGAATCAATGTAAGAATGATTTAGCTTTATTAAGACGATTCTTGCAATTCTCCGCTTTTTTCAAAGAATGAAGAAGCATGAATGAGAATCAAGAAATCATTCTTCATTTCCATTCTCATATGCCAACAAACAAAGTAATGCCCCTCATTCTCATTCTCTTGTTTCCATTCACTCGTACCAAACATCCCCTAAGGGTTTCGATTTTCATAGATCAAAATAAGTTTTGTGTTTAATTACTTGCATAAACTTTTTCTTGAATTAGTACGTGTGTACAAGAACGTGAATCAAACACATTATTGTTTGATTCTTGGATTGAATTACAAAAGAGGTAAGGGGTAATTCTTGTAATCCACATAAACCCTAATTAGGGTTCTTGTTCCGGAAGATTGCATTTGATTCTTGTTCGGGCTAGAATCACAAAGGTATGTTTACTATTTAATTATTGATTAATTAATTACATGTTATTTGATCTTGTTATAATTGCTTCCGCTATGCTCACTTGATGTGTTTGGTTTATAATATATGAATGTCATGATATCATAATTCCAACAGGCTAGTGCTATAAGTTCTCGCGTTAAATTTACCAGCTTTTCTTGTGTTTTATGGGGTTAAACTCGGGGTCAGTGGGTGTCTTATAACTTCATTGATGGAGGGAGGATGTTTGGGGTTAAGTTATAGGAAAAAAAATGTTAGAGAATGACATTTTAATGTTGGATGATGGGAAAACCCCATGGGTATAATGTATTATTCAGCAACGATATGTAGAGGTTACATGAGATATAAATGAAACCCTAACGAACCCAAAAGCCCACAAACCGGGCTTGGGCCGACTAATTATCTCTAATACTCCCCCACAGTTCGAGGAGCGCAACAGCAAAAGCTCGATACATGAGAAGTAAACATTGATAATAAAACTAAAGAAAAAGATAACAACTTGTTGACTAAGAATCTTCCTTGTTATTCCCACCGTAACCGGTTTCCCATTACCAACGTCTTCTACCACTTGAGGTGTCTTGCACAACATGAAGTTTCAATGCCAAACGATCCAATAGCCTCCAATGGATTCAAAACTTCATTAATAACTATGGGGTAAAGCACAAAATCATTAATATTCGAACCGAGAACCGGAAGCCTCCGCTCACGAGCATACGCCCTCAACACAGTATTCATACCATTACCAAGAACTCCTCTTCATTAACCACAAACCCTACCGGGACCCGCACTTCCAATAACAGTAAAACTTAAAAAAAATATATAAAACTACCAACTATCAGCAAAGCAAACATCAACTGGTAATCAAACACAACTATCAACGATCGACTGAAACAAGAGTCGACTGGTAATCAACAAGAAGTAAAAATTAAACTTAAAAGTTGACTGGTATAACAACAACAACAATCAACTATAACATGTTAGAAACGATGAATGGTTATCAACAAAAACCAACGATCAATGTAAAACAGAGAACGTGTTGAATGGTTGATGCTCGATTTGCAAGACCTCGCAAAAGGTTTTACTTCTCGAGTGATCTCAAGAAGTTTTGCAATCCTCCAGGAAGTATACCTGACCGTTGTAGTGTAGTATAGGTAAATCCAGAGGATTGATCGTTCTCTAGGGGAATAGTGTCGTTAGGTTGAAGTGTATTTCAAGATAAGTCTAGAGGCGAGGGACGATTCTTTTTGTGTTTTTTTTTAGAAAGCAAATTAAAATCTCGGTTTTGAAGGAATGGGCGGAATTAGTTGTTAATCAACTAACCAAAAAAACTACTTTTTAAAATTAAAATTAAACTAATGACAAGAAAAAGTAAATTTGTTGGTAACTCTTATGGTAAGACAAACGTGTTTACTTAGATTTAATTACTCCCTAGTTATCTCCTACTGATTCGTTGAATTGTCACGTCATTGTTTTTGTTGAAGCATTGTATTCTTTAATATCGGTCGTGGAGAGGTGCCAAAGTCCCCAACTCTATGAATATTTAATCTTCCCCAAAAACCTTAAAGTCTATTAAGAATTCTTAGGATCATCGACCTCAATTCATGCAATAAATACAATGAGAAAAACCAATAGTGCACTCTACGGTTGCGTTTTCTATAACGTTCAAGCTAGTTACATATAAGAGGTCAGCCAGTTTTCTTAGCCTAACGTGAGGCAATCAACTAAACAACAGACAACAAATCAATAATCAACAACTAGGTTTCATTAGATCTAAGCAAACACAAATAAACTTAAGCTAGCATCTTAGAAAGAAGAAAAGATAAACAAGTAATCAAACAACACATAGACATATTGAATGATTAAACAAGTAATCAAACAACACATAGAAATTTTGAAAAAGGCTGAAAAAGTGTCACAAAAACTCTAAAAATCGTTTAGGGTTTGTTCCTCCAAAGTGTTACCAAAAAGTGTCACACCTTACAATGAAAATATTCGAAAAGATATATAGTTTTATAGGTCTGACGGCGTCAGGTTATGGCTTCTGACGCCGTCACCTCGCCTTGAATTAGGGTTTCGTCTGTGAAAATCACCACTCTAACGGTGTCAACTCTGGATCTGAGGCCGTCACTTATAAATTCCTTCTGGGCCGTCTCTTGTTAAAATAAAACGTGACGCCCATCACCTTGTAACACCTGACGGCGTCAGGTTATAAAATCACCAAAATCTTCTGAGGCGTCACTTGTTAGTTTTACATGAGAAATCCATCTTGAATAACAAATGACGGCTTTACGTTGTAGCTAGTGACGCCTTCAGCCTTCCTTGTCTAACGTACTTTTTTGCGACTTCGTCGTTTCTTCACTTTATCGTCCAAATACGCCCAAAAAGTGCCGTTTTCCAAAATTCTTGTCGCAAGTACCTAAAAAAAAGATTTAGGGCAATATTTGATCACATTTACTTGATTTTAGGCTTAAATGACCCCTCAAAATGGTACCAAATAAATCCTTATCAATGGTTATCAACAAAACCAACGATCGACGGAAAACGGAGAACGAGCCGACGGTTATCCACAAAACCAATGATTGACGTAAAACGAAGAACGTGTCGACTGGTTATCAGCAAAACCAATGATTGACAAAAAACTAGGGTTTGGAAGAAGCGGTTTTAGGGGTTTGTGGATGATGAAGATTTGTAACAGTGATGAATTTGTGAGATGCAATAAGATGGGTTAGGGTTACGTGGAGATGTTGAGGGTGATGATTTTGTATGGTTATGAAGGCTAATATCGATTCAATATAATAACAAAAAGATGATGAATGGTTAAATGTTGTATGGGATTAGTGGTGGACGTTAAGTTAAAAGTGGCAGTAAAATGTAAGTGATGGCAAAGGTTTTAGGTTTAGGGTTTTAGGGATAGGAACCTGGCTATGATACCTTGTTGGATGATGGGAAAACCCCATGGGTATAATGTATTATTCATCAACAATAAAAATAGAGGTTACATGAGATATAAATGAAACCCTAACGGACCCTAAGCCCACAAACAGGGCTTGGGCCGACTAATTATCTCTAATATTTTTTGCTATAAAACGAGCCATATGGCCCACCAAGCAATGATCCTGGTTAAAATTTACATTTATGCAAGCTCCATACCAGGACACATCCTTGGCCCAGCTAGCTCAAAATTCCAGTAAACTGAAAGGTAGCGGTGGTGGCTCGTGCAAGTTTCTCAAAATGGGTTGGATCAAACATAGTGTGGTCTCAAAAAGTGTTATCATCCATATGTGTCATGGATGTAGAAACAATCACCTAAAAACAAATCATGCAAATTGAGCAAGTTATAGTAATGCAAATTGAGCAAGTTATAGTTCTATATGCTTTTCTATATTTGATTTTTATATTGTTTAAATGTATGTTTGACACACTTGCCATACTTTAGGAATTATGTATCCTCGGAACTCAATATCTTGGTTTACTCGCTGAAAGTTTACATTTATGTATAGGAGGGGGTTATTCTAAGTGTCTCAGATACTACTCTTGATGTGTACTTCATCTTGGTAAGGTCGATCCCATGCAAAAGCTTCCCCCGCTGATTTACTCTTAAAAAATTCTTCTTGTTCTGAAATCACAAAAAAATAAAGCCAATCCACTTAAATTAGGTGCAGTGGGACTTACATAGTTACATTATAATGTATACAACAACAAGTCGATTTTTTTAACGACAGATTTTTTATAAAGAAACTAGCAAGACGTTAGGAGGATTACAAGGATACAAGATAAGGATTTTTAAGCCAATCTACCCAACTAAAAGAAGCCTTGCATCTATATCTACACCAGTAAAAAAACGGGTCACTATATCACTAAAAAGAGACGTTTTCAAAGGAATGTCCAAACCAAAAAGAACTTTGTTACAGAAGTTCCAACAAGCCAACACATAGTATAACAAACACCTTATAGTAGCTTCTTAAGATTGGAATGGATACGAAGATTCAAAATCAAAACCAACCATTCTTCATATGAAAAGACCTCCACAAAGATACAATCCCACCAATCTGCTATCTTATGATAAACCTCTCTCGCTATAGGACAAGCAAAGAAAAGATGACTAGTAGATTCCACCGCCTTACCACAATTTGGGCATAAGATAGAATCTATATCCATCCCTCTTCTAGAAATATTTAGCCCGGTTATTAAACCATCTAACCTTACTTTTCATGCATGAACATTTACTTTAATAAGAACTGCATTGATCCAACGATTCTTGGATGAAACCTCCGGCAACAACCGATCACCTAACAAACTTCTAACCGAAGCAAGTGGGGGATGGAAAGTAAAATTATACTTTGACTTTTATTTGCCTTCATTTCTAGTTTTATTAAGAATTTTTACTAAAACTATATTAGTTCATTAGCCGAGCACACATAACACAGAATTTCGTTAGTGAGATTAAGCCTTTCCATTTTCTTATTATACATAATTCCATCATATATGAGTGTGCTGGTAGTTAATGTAGACTTTAGAACTTGGCCCGAATATCTTTGCAAGACCATAATGATGAGTATTATGTTAAGTAATCAATATAATTGGAATAGATGGTCAAAGAAGGCAATATAATAGTATTAACCCCAAAACAACCCATATGTGTACATTGTGTGCGTTTATCGACTAGTCACACTGACTTGTCAACCTCCCGTGATAAACCCTTGGTTGCACTCATCTTTATTGCAAGATACCCTTAGTCAAACCCTCATAGCCATTCTTTCTTTTCTTACCTGATAAATGTTTAATTCGTTATACCTTATCGCCTAGCTTACCGTGTAGTCTACTATCCATAGTTGAGGATAGTCACTTAAGCCCTTAGTTCGAGTTGAGGGATTTGAGAATTACGCCAACGTGGAACTGTGGAAGACCGATCACTTATGATCATTGAAGACCCCTATAGTGCTTATTACCTTTCTTACATGATTCATCTTAAGTGGGGGGATGACCTTATTTATTTAATGCCTTAAATTACTGCATTAAAAAAATTAAAATAAAAAATTAAACAAAAAAGAAAAAGGCGAATTTGAAGACTAACATTATAAACACTAATCCATAATTATCAGCTGAGCTTTAATGACGAAAGACGGGTTAGTAACCCATTATTATACGATGGATGATTTGAGTTGGTCACATGTTGAATCAACTAGTGTTATTGAAGATCGAGTTAGCGTGCAACTACTTTTGCCTACCTTATGGATAATACATCTTTCTTTTAGGCAACCCATACCTACACATTATAGCACACGATCTCATTATTTGATGATCCGATTCTTGCATCTTGACGCTTGAACTTTGGGTGGATAATGGCTAATGACGACGAGGTTATTAGACTAGATTATTTGTTTGTATATTTCATTTTTAAACAATTTAAATGTGTATCCCATGTCTATTCCTGCCCTTAGTCATTCTAAATGGTAGTCCTAACCTTTAGCCTACTCGAGTGAAGGAATTAAGCAACCATAGGTGTCTTACTCATGTATTTGGGTGAGCATATGAATGACTCAACCCCTAGCCTTACATATACTCACCCTATATTGCCTTTTAAGATTGTTCATACCTTAGCTCTAGTGGTGGAGTTTAGTATACTTGCCAAGCCTGTGATAGAATACACGCTGCGACTGTGCAAGGAGTGATTACCCCGAAAATGAAACACATAGATTAGTGAGTGTATGAGTGATTTTGTTTCCCTTTTCGTAGGTGTTCGGCTTTGACATTTCTAGCATAGGTAGTTTTTAAACCCAAGTTTTCTAGTAACTTGGAAGATATCTTTTTTGAAATGATTTAAAGGGTCTACTTGAGGGCAAGTCAAAGTTAAGTGGGAGGATATTTGATAATATCAAATAGTGTATACATTTCTCTATCAATATCCCTTGTATTATGCTCATTTATTGTATTTACATAAGAATTGGTACTTAATTGCTTCATATTTGCTTAATAGGATTTATATAAGCATTGGAGCGAGAAAATGCGAAATTGAGAAGCTACTAGTTGGAATACAAAAGAAAGCTAGGTTAGATGATATATATGTCGTAGAGGACCTTTAAGGTCTACGCCGTATTTGCATTAGAAGCAGTTCCTACCAAGTTCATTCAGAATGGATGTACGTCGTATCAACATCGATACATATACGCCGTATCAATATACAAGACTTAGTGGTTATTAATATTTAAAGACTGTTATGACGTAAATAGCCTGTAACATATACGCTGCAACCATCAAAGAGCTGTTCACCAATATTTACCGAGAGGAGATGCAACGTAAGACATCCATTGTCTCTACGTCGTAAGAGTTATCAAGGTCTATAAGAAATTTCATATCATGTACATATGCGACATAAGTGTATTGATGCTCCTACACTTTAACTACTACAAGACCTATGAAGAGCTCATTTATCGAGAGCACATACGACAAAACCCATCACTTATGGTTACGTCGTATACATGTTGAGCCTAGTCGAATCCATAAATATAAGCCCTAATTCATTCACAACATACACATTCATTCCACATCTCAGTTGGAGAATGACTAGGGTTTCATCAAGAGTCAATTTCTCGCAAGATTACTTCAAGGGAGATTACACCACCAAACATCATCGAACATAAATCGACATAGAGTAAATGTATTAAACACAATGTTTAATTCTTTTTCAGTTTTATTTATTATTGTTGCTACACTTTACAACATCATTGGCTAAACATTTCATGTGTTATCCTAGTTATGATTTAATTGATGTTATGGTTTTAATTCTTTCGTTGATTTATCGCTTTTATTAGATATATATGTGCTTGTTATATGAACCTTGAATTTTGGTAGTATTTAGAGAGATCTAGCTCCTAATTACTAGGTTGTAGTGACCAACTCACATGTGACATCGGGGTGATCCAGAGATTGACGACCTTTCGGTTGTATAGGAGTATACCAAACCACCACCTAGATAAGTACAAGTACTTAAATAATGCAAGTTAGATGCTTGATTGACCATATAGGCGCCTAAATGCGAAGAAGTGGGATTGTTGGCATAGGAACAAATCACACAGGTAGTTGGGAACTTATAGACTAGATTCTAGTTGATCGATTTAGATTACCATTCAGATGATTACTGGGAGAGGTTAGGCTAAGATGACCGTTCATGTCCTAGTGAACTAAGACCACTAATAGAAGCGAGAATTAGACGTTGCACCAGGGAGATGAACCATAGCATTTGTTGAGGATTAACTAGGGTAGCACTCTCTCTTCTCTTTATTAATATACCAAATTTACATTTTGCATTTTATTTACTTTAATAATTTCTTCAATTTAATTGTGACAATTAAGCTGATTAGTTTAGATATACTCAAATCGATAGACCGTCCATACCTCTTAGGAACGACCTCGAATACCATTTCCTCACTACATACGAGTGGGTACACTGCCCGTTAGTATACGTGTTGATACATAGGTAGACGAGACCTTATAAATTTAAGGCATGATCACACGTATCAGATGGCGGAGGGACGAAGCTCCCTTTTATGGATTCCATGGCTAATATTTCCTTAGGGGTTTTCATCAACGGCGTGAAGTGGTTGTGTTTATGCCCGGATCTCCTAGATCAACGTTCATAGTCTCCCTGCTTCTCAAAGTTTGGCTCGGTGTGAGACTTATTTAAGTCAGACTATTTCCAGCCGGACTCTTGGATTGGGTTTGTATTGCTTTCTCTCCTCGGATAAATGTTTTTATGACGCTTATCATTTCATCCACCGTCTTTGGGAGGTTGTCACTCAGCCTTTTTATCAAGCCGAGGTTGGTTATTCCATGAAAGGATCCCGAAATTCTCATGCATTATGGGGCTCTTTTTACCAACAAGCTTTCATTATTGAAACACTCCATCAACGCTTCCGTAGATTCTCCTTCTCTTTGTTTGACATGGTGACCGAGTCTTTTGTATGTCTCTTTTGAGGTAAATAGTATGCTAGAAACTTCTTTATGAGGTCTTCAAAATTGTCAAATACTCTCCGGCGGGAGCTCATCAAACCACAAGCGAGCATAACCCATCAAAGTTGAGTTGACATGTAACACCCTGTTGGCATCGACCACCTTTCTACACTAGCCGAGGTTGAGAAATTTTTGAGATGATCCTCTGGATCCCCCGTCCCGTCGTAGGTTTTTACGTTCGTTGGCATCCGGATTCGCTTTTGAAATACAAAGTCGTTGATACGATTAGTGAACAGAGTGGTTGATTCTCGATATAGGGCTACGATTGGTCGCTTCCACCCCTTTCCTCTGACTCTCGCAACTCTCTTCCGATTCCTTCCTCCAGAGCTTTCCTCGCTTTTGACATGTTTGAGTCATTATGCTTTCTCGGGGTGTCATGGCCTAGGCTATGATGCCTCCGCCCCCTTTCCTTTTTATGGGAGCTTGAGCACGTGACACAGCTGTTTATGAGCTTCCGAGATTCCCTTATCCGGTGCTCTTGTTTTTTCGCCCTTAACCTAGAGAAGACACTGCCAGATTGCGAACGGCTAGGCATTTGAGACCTAGCTCGCTCTTTGCTCGATGTCGTGATCCAAAACCCACCCTAATAAAGACATTTCTAGATTGTGAAGGTGTCAGGTCACAAGATCTCCCTCTCTTTTCAGCTCTCTTTTTCTTTATCCTCCTTGATCCTTGTGGATCTTTACATGGCGATGCTGCTTCAGTATCTTGCTCAGTCCTCTCACTATAACTCAATCGACTCCTGACATCTTTTAATTTTTATTTTTGAGCCCTTTTCCACCATAAATGGGGGTAGTTGTTCATAGTGCCTCTGACAAAATTCACGAACTACCTCCGGCGGAGCAAAGCCAGGTAGAAAATCATGCTGGGCCATCCGCTCTCGTGTAACAGTGTTCCTGACTGAGCCGCCAGCATTGCAGGGGGTGCTGTCCTGATAAGCAAATATTTGTTACGCTTTTAGGGGGTCATTTAAGCCCTAATTTGTGTTTTTATGATCAAATACTACCTTAAATTGTTACTTTTGTCATTTTAGGTACTTGGGACATGAATTCTAGAAAATAGAGTATTTTAGAGCTTTTTAGACGTTTTTATGCTTAAGTATGAAGAATACAAGAAAAGTCAAGAAATCACACCTGACGGCGTCAGGCTTTACATGCTGACGCTGTCACCTTATATTGGAATGATGGCAGATTTTTACAAG
The DNA here is from genome assembly GCA_030686995.1 of Artemisia argyi. Taxonomy (NCBI): domain Eukaryota; kingdom Viridiplantae; phylum Streptophyta; class Magnoliopsida; order Asterales; family Asteraceae; genus Artemisia; species Artemisia argyi. The sequence continues at coordinate 15,439,786 of CM060679.1, forward strand.
TGACGCCCTAGAAACCAAAGTCAGGTTAACACCTGACAGCGTCAGGTGACACCGGATCAAGGCTGCCCCTCTTTAGCTCTACAAGAGGCGGCCCAGAACCCTTATAGAGGGACGGCGTCAGATGTGGATCTAGGTGATCCGAGAACCCTAAACACGGCGATCTGACGGCGTCAGAGGCCAAAGCCTGATGCCATCAGAGTTGTATATCTATATATACTTTTCAATTTTTCATTCATAAGTGTGTTACTTTTGGGAGATAAAACCCTAGACGAATTTTACTGTAAACTTAGGGTTTCCAAGCCCTCTTTTTCTTCATGTTCAATTGAAGATAAGTCTTCTTTTTAATCATTCAATATGTCTATGTGTTGTTTGATTAATTGTTTATCTTGTCTTTCTTTTAACATGCTAGCTTAATTCTCTTTATGTTTACTTATATCTAATGAAACCTAGTTGTTGATTATTAGTTGTTGATTTGTTATTAGTTGATTTGGTTGATTGATTTTCACGTTAGACTTAAGAAAACTGGCCATACTCCTACATGGTAATAGGCTTGAACGTCTTAAGAAACGTAATCAGATATGTACTATGATGTTATTGGTTGTATTTAATGCATAAGTAACTGTTTACGAGGCCTGGATAGGAAGAGATAGAAGCATATAGAGTTGGGAAGGACGTACACAGCCCCATGATTGGTATTAAGGAATACAACCCTTCATCCAAGCAACTGTAACAAATCAATTAATCAGTAAAATATAACTAGGGTGTATTGAAATCTAAGTAAATACACTTTTTCCAATTATAAGAAGTTCACCAATTTACTTTTCTGTTATTTTATTTTATTTTACATTTGTAGTAATTTTGGGTTAGTTTACTAGCAACTAATTCCGCCCACTCTCCTAAAACACGAGATTTTTACTTGCTTTCATAAAAATACAAAAAATACAAAAAGAATCATCCCTCACCTCTAGACCTAGTTTAAGTAGTTTTTAATTCTAACGACACTATTCCCCTAGAGAACGATCAATCCCCCTGTACTTGCCACTCACTATACTACATCGGTCAGCTACACTGCCTGGTGGGGATTGCACGCTTCTCAAGATCCCTTGAGAAGTAAAACCTTTTGCAAGGTTGCAAAACCACGCATCATGTCCACAACAGGACTTTCGTTCATAGGACGTAGTTATGCTTTGGTCCCACGGATGGCGCCACGTGATGAACAAGAAATTAGCTTGTAAGGCTAGTACACTTAAATTGACAAGGGTTCGTCTTCTAATCTTGATTGTGTGGAGATTCAATGAGTTAAACTTGCTAAGAAAACGCACCGTTAGTCTTACTGTGGGTGGGGCTCCCATGATCAACCTCGGGCGTAAGAATAAGTATTCGTTATGGAGGGATAAATGAAAGTGAGAGCAATATGAATGTTAATATGTGTGTTGGAACCTAGCCTTCAATGACCAAATGTGTGGTATTTATAGGCAAGGTTCTTTGTCGTTACCTCCAGATCATGAGTCGTGATCCTCTCTATTATTAGATGGATAACAGTGTTTCTATGTCGGGAAAGGGACGTGAGGCATGGATATCGAGCCTTCTTGTCTCTTTTGTTGACTTTCGCCGTCCTGGGGATTCGTCTCGCCGTGTGCCCCTCAAGTTTTATCCTTTTATTGCAAAGCTTGGTCAACACTCGTTTCCCATGAGATATTCCTTACTTGTTTAGGCGGGTCACGTGATTAGTGACTTGGATTCCACTCAAACCACTTAGGTCCGGAGGACAGAGTGTTGGTGCTGTGGTGGACGTGCGTAGGCCCTAGACGCTGGTACTTGTTTATTTACTCTGCTTTCTTTTAGAAGGCGTATGTTTCATTGGCCGCTCCTTTGTACTCCTCCGTGGTGAGTTTGGAGTTGGACCTGCCTAGCCGCGGCTACTGAACGGCCACGTCTGACTCATTAGGTTAGGGTGGTATCCGCCATATACATGATCATTTTCTTACAAAGAAAACATACGCAATAACCAATTAACAATGAATCTCTTAGCAAAAGCTAGCTAGATTTCTGCTTTAATTCTTATGCATTACAAGTTATCCAAGATATGTCGACCAACCACTACTTTTTTTTATGGCAATACTCTATAGCATATGAGCATCCTATAAAGGAAAGACATCATTCTACTTTTGGTCAATGATCATGACATGCACTTCGTTGTTTACCCGCCATGACGACTAGACATACTAAAATTTTCAAACTTAATACACAATAATCTTTTATCACGTACACAACAGGTTACAACAACATTTTAAAACACATTGAATGGAAAGCCTTTTTTAAAAATTATTTTCTTTGTTTCTGCTTAATAGGGATTACCTTGCACGGATTTCATCTTCATTTCACAACATTTGATAAATTCACACATTGAATTATACGATGAACCATTAATCCCCAATGCTTTTTTTGCACTTTCCCTTAATCCTTTCACTTTGTCTCTCATTAGCTTTCCTTCTTCACCATTCATCAAACTCCTCACCATCTTCTCTATCTCCACCCTCCCTACCACCTTCTTTGCCGGCAAAACTTCCGAACGCATGGCCACTTTTACCTCCTCTACGAGCGTAGAGGCGTTTAATCGTTGCTCTGCGTGCAACGGCCATGCAATCATTGGAACACCAGCTACTATGCTTTCACAAAGTGAACTCACTCCACAATGGGACAAAAACCCTCCTATGGATACATGGTTTAGTATTTCTACCTGTGGGGTCCACAATGGGATGACAAATCCAAGTTTTTCGTTCCTAGCGAGGAATCCTTTTGGAAGGAAATATGACGGTCCAGATAAATCCGGATCACCGCCGCCCCCTGCAATGAAGTAGGGACGACCCTCAGCGGTGCTACTTGCAGGCGGTGGACGTACAACCCAAACAAATCTTTGTTGGCTTAGCTCTAAACCCCAAGCTAGCTCGGTTATCTGCTCAAGTGAGAGTGTCCCTCCGCTCCCAAAAGATACAAAAAGCACAGATTCAATTGGTTGCATATCAAGCCACTTGATTACCTTACTCTCCTTAGAAACAGCCGGGTCAACGTCTCTTGTCAACGGCCCGATATCATAAATCGGTACCTTCAAAAGTGACGTAAAAGTTTCATTATACTTTAACGCATCAAGAAATCTAGGCTCCATATCTCTCCATGTGTTAATCAAAATTCCATCAGGCAAAGTAGCAAAATCATTTCCCATGCGTACATACTCATCATACTCCCGGTTGTTCCGATCCAGCATAGGATCAGGCACATTTTCACACTGGATCGGCACATAGCCGGGAATATTTAATGGATCCATCCTGTCAACATATTGACCTGACACTTCCTTATCAAGAATAGGCAAGTATGTAACTAGACCAACGGTTCTTGAAAGAATAGCGGTGAATATGTACTTTTGCATGCCAAACTCATCCGCTATAGGAAGTGACTCAGTAGAGAACATGTCTGCTATAATCACATCAGGACGTCGCTTCATGGAGGAAATAGCAGACCTTATACCTTGTCGTGCTTCCCGCATCATGACTACTAAATGAGTGAAAACAGTGTCCTCGGGTCGAAGTAAGTCAGACATGTCAGGTAACGGGATTTTGATGATATTAATGTTGTTCTCGGTGAAGGAGGAGATGAGCTGTGACTCCACGGGTGAGGATTCGGTTGTGACAGCTAGGATGGTGACGCGGCTGTGGTGATGGGTGGCGATACGGTTGCCTAGTAACAGGACCGGGACTAAGTGTCCCATACCAGGGCTTGATATTATTACTACGTGAAGCTTTTCGTTTTCCATTGATTATGTGTGTTCGTGGTGTACTCACTCATATTCATGAATATATATATACTACCAATGTGTTACTCCCTACTTACTAAAATAATCATCCACCGATAAATTACGCAGTTAAAAAAAAAAAAAAAAAAAAAAAAAAAAAAAACATTGTTATAGTGTTTTTTTTTTTTTTTTTTTTTTTTTAATCTTAGGGCCCGCGGGGAAAGGGAATACAAAGGAATGAGTGAGGTGAGTAATAAATCTCTTACCCCCAATTTACTCTATAATGGTTGATTACCCACTACGGGGTAATCAATCCCTTTGCACCCCTTACCAAGCACAAAACAATGAATGATGTGGGCCCTTTTAAATACCTTACCCATTCCCCACCCCCTTAACCCACCAAGCACCCCTTGTGCATAATACTACCTCCGTCCTATAAAAACTGTCCGGTTTGACTTTTCAGAGTCAAACTGGTTCAACTTTGATCTTATCTATTTTTGTGAGTATTATATAATACTTTATGAAAAATATATGAATGGATTGAGTTTTAAATGTGTTTTTCATTGGTATAATTTTTCATCAAGTATGATATAACACATAAAAAATATTTAAGGTCAAAGTTGAACCAGTTTGACTCTGAAAAGTCAAACTGGACAGTTTTTATGGGACGAAGGGAGTAACAATTTTAACCTTAACTACTTAATTTTTAATTAATAATAACGTCAATTAAAAGTAATATCGTAAACTTGATCTTTTGTTTATCTATTTTTCAAAACGAACAGACAATGAACTTAAGAGGGAAAGGAGTATTAATTTGCGCATGTGAATATAATTTATACAAAGTCTTCGAGTCTTTAACTACTCCGTAATATATAAAATAACATGTTGGTTTTTAAAACAATATGGAATTGACTTTTTAACCTTTTTACTTGCGCATGTGAATATAATTTATGCTAAATCCACGACTTTTTAAGGAAGAGGTCCGGCCGTCACTAATAAAAAGTAAAAACACCACATCAAATCTAATGTTATTTTTTCCCATGTGTATATATAATTATACAATGTCATAATCAAATTGAACTCAAACTTAGCATTGATCTATTCTATTCATTAGTAACACCAACTATGAATAGTTTTATAACTCTTTTAGTAAGTTTTAACAAGTAATTGAGTTGATAAGAACTCAAGAGCATTGATCGATGCATGGCCAAATTTTGATAATTAAGTGTAGTTCTTGATGTAATGTATTTCAACGACTTAGAGATGTTATTATCAACTACATTGAGTGGTTGTGGATGAAATACAATACATTTTAGAATTTCAAAATCTTTTAAGCATAGCCCTAACTAATGATCATATGCTTATCAAAACTTTAGTTCGTCAAACCGTAACTTGAAAATGATTGCTCGATCGATCAAGGTGTATTTTATATAAGCGAGGTATGTAGGCTAAGTTCCATTTGAGTTAAATCGAGCTTGGATGTGTTCGACGTACTGTCGTACTCTACTCTTGAGTTACGTTACGTCCCTACTAATGTATTATATAAATTAGATCTATGACTGACTCTTGTTAATATACCGGCTAGGGGTGTAAATAAGCCGAGTAACTCGAGCTTAAACTCGTTAAGCCGAGCTTGAGTTCGAGCTCATAAAAAGAGCTCGAAATGTTTAGCAAGTCGAGCACGACTTTATATAAGCTCGACTCGGGTTATTATCGAGCTTTTCGAGCTTCTGTAACACATATGTTTTTATATAAATTATGTATATTTTAAGGATTTATATGTAATTTTAAGGATTTATGAATGTATCAAGCTTTTCGAGCCAAGCTAAAGTCGAATTTAAATTTTATCTTATATTTCTATTTTAGCGGTTTTAAAAAAACAAAGTATTACTAATAATTCGAGGTTTTCGAGCTGAACTCGAGCTAGTTCAAAATTTCCCAAGCCAAGCTCGAGCTTTCCTCATGAAGTCTCGTTGAGTCATCAAGCCAAGCTCGAGCCGAACAAAATACTATCGAGTCAAGTCGAGCTCGGTAAAAGTTCGACTCGATTTGACTCATTTACACCCTTGATACCGGCCCATTTATGTAAGAATTTAATACTAACGATTTTGTAATTTACCTATTACCAGTTACATAACACATCCAATCCAATTATATAATAGGTCTCCGGCTTAAACAAAAGCAGTAGAAACAAACACATACATGTAATGGACATTGGTCCTTCCAAATGGCTCAACTACACTTTTTTACTTTATGAACACATCCATGCTTTTTTTGAATTGGTTTTCAATAACTACTCTTATGTTTATTTTATTATAAAAAAAAAAAAAAAAAAAAAAAAAAAAAAAAAAAAGCCTACTTACATAACCTTTTTTAGCAAAATTTAATAAAAATTCAGATTTACGAAATTAACCGCGCTTTTCTGTATATTTCAGATTTTTTAAGACATTTGACATATTGTTCTTATTATCGTTGCCGGTGAGTCCTATTTTATCGAGTCACCTGAAGCCTTGTCAGCCGTTCAATTTCCTAACTTTTAATGTTGACCGCTTTAATTCAACTTTTGATAATAGCTATCATCAGATTTAGTCCCACATGTTGTCATACGTGTGGATGATGAAAAAATAAATAAATAAATAAATAACCTTCTCCCAACTACATGTTTTACTTAGAGTGTAACAACACGTGCATATTTAATATGAGGGTGCGAAACACCGGATTATTTCTCCTATCAGACAATCCATTTTCCTGGTTTACCTGCTATTTTTCTTCAAATTTGATCGGGAGTAATTAATTTTCAAAAAATGTATGACGGTTTGTTTTTTGGTTATAAATACCCACTTAATCATGAAGCAAAATAGTCATTCCTAAATATTTTAGTTTTTCCAGGTCTAAATCATGGTAGATAAGAATTATCTTAATCTATGACAAAGATGTAATGGAACAAGAGGATAACATGAGTTTTGTTATATCCACAAAATATTTAAGGAAAAAAAATCTATAAAATTGAGTTGGCTATATTTGATTGGGCTCATTAAAAAAAATAAAGAACAGAAGGCACCAATAACATATCTTTTCTAACAAAACTATATTAGCATATATTTTTACTTTTTCTTTTATTTTATGCATGACCATGAAATCCAATAAAATCAATGAAGTGGGTGAATATATATATATATATATATATATATATATATATATATATATATATATATATATATATATATATATATATATGTGTGTGTGTGTGTGTGTGTGTGTGTGTGTGTGTGTGTGTGTGTGTGTGTGTGTGTACGCCAAAAACATGACCATTTTATCTGCGAGAACTGAGAGAATCACCAAAAACATGCATGCACGCCTTTTAAAAAAAATAAAAATACATGCAAATCATCAATAATCGTAAGCATCCACCTATGTTCTTCAATATCATTATGAACTCATCATCTTTTTTCACAAAAACCTTACCCACGGTCGCAATATTGTCGTTGCACGTCTTATAAGAACATACATGCACACCTTCAAAGAAAAATTTTGTATTTTCAATTTCTTATCAAATTCTTTAGAACAACTATGTTTTTTTTAAAACATATGTGTTGTTTTTAAAACATATGTGCAAAAATACAATTATTGAAGGCGTGCATGTATGTTTTTGGTGGTTCTCTCAGTTCTCGCAATTAAAATGGTTCTCGTTTGAAAGTTACACTATATATATATATATATATATATATATATATATATATATATATATATATATATATATATATATATATATATATATATATATATATATATATAGGTAAAAGGGATTTTTCACCATGGTAAAATATATTACTCCAAAAGATCGTTCAAAGTACAATGAAGTGTGGCTGAAATACCACATTAACCTCACGCAGCCGCTTGAACTACCACTAGATCATTTATAACATGCCATAAACGAACAACTGGCTACCAACAACTAGAACAACCAATTACCAACATAAGAAAACATGCCAATCTTATGAACTGACAAAATAAAAATTATTTCCTAGCACGGCCTTGGAGCTTGATATCAAACTGATCGCAAAAATCATCCAATTTCCTTGGTAAGTCATAAACATGAGCCGTATAATTATCAGAAAGATAGTCTTCAAGCTCGTTACCTCCACCTGCTGATGAAAAGTAACTTCTCATATGATCATTTGGCTCAAACACCTCATCATCATCATTATCAGAATCAACCATGTCACCCACCTTAGAAAATGGGTTGCCCCTTTCTTTTACCATCAACCACCTGATTAGGAGTGCTCTTCATGGTCGATGGGTGAATAAAATTTGTCAGCAGATATAATGAAAAATGATGAAGAGACCGTAGAAGTAAAAGATATAGTAATATAGTAGGAGTATTACTTTCTAAGCTCATGATAGAATTAGTTTATTAGCTCTTAACGAGTGTTTAGATTAGCTTACGCTAATAACTAATAAGCTGAAGTATTTGAATAAACGTATGCGTGTACAGTTACCAAAAAGTTTAACAAGCTCAAGCTTTCCCAGATACCAAACAAACTATAAGGTTGTCAAAACCTCAATTCTTAAGTAAGCTAAATCAAGCCCCCCTAAATCATCATTCTCTATTGTTATTGTATATGAAGCAAGTAGACAGAGAACATACCATGCATCCAATTCTAACATCACAAAGATATTCTTTACCAAATTCAGAGAGCATATTACATGTCTATTTGCATCAATTGGAAGTTTAAGGTGCACAAGCTATAAAACCTAGGAAAAAAAGTGAGCCTGACCTCCATAAGTAGGATTAGAGTATTACTCGTATTACAAAAAACATTGCTGCAACAACTAATTTCTCTGCAAGAGATTATCCTCAAAGTTCTATTCCCTTGATGCAACAACAAATCATACACATTGTGGAAAAACATTTTATTTTCATTCTGCTCAAATTGTACAATTTAATAAAATTCTCCGTAACGTGATCACTTTTTTGCAGCTAGTTGCCAGATAACATATGGAAGGATGACTCCAATTCCACCTGCATCAAGCAAAAAACAAGGTAAAGACATCCATGTGAATACAGCTTTTTTCTGTGAACAATTTTAGGCATAGGTGGTAGAAAATACAGGTCGGTTAATAGATGAAAACTGATAACTTGGTAATTTTCGTACTGGTCAAAACTGGCCAGGTTTTGTCTGCAGAATTTTATCTGCTGACATTTTTTGTCCTTAATTTCCAAGACAACTTATTTATCAAAGAAAATTAGAAAAGCTATATCTGAAAATAAATAAGACAATTGTTTGCAAAATTTTATCTGCTGACATTTTTTTAAGTAAGACAATTTAGTTGGTTGTCAGCCCAAATTGACCCATTTTGATATAAATGGGTTGCTATTGCCACCTGAAGCCAACACTATCTATGTAAATCAAAGCATACAAATTGATACATGTGGTGGTTTTGACTAAACTGGAATTTTAAATAGCTTTCATAGTGTCATATTTTACGGGCGGCAAAGTACAAGAAGCAATTCATCATTCCTAAAAACAAGACCTAAGTCGACCCATTCAAAAAGATAGCTTTTCATTTCTTTCTTTTTGATGTTCCATCCATTGACTATCTAATGCAAGTTCTTTATTCTTGTTATAATGAAACATAATGACACTTATCATCATCTTTGAGAAGGAAAATAGAAAACAAAGAATATAGGGCTTAAACGTAAGGAGCAATCAACCCTGATAGAGTGGAGATCGAATAACAATTACGGGATGTCGACTATGGACCAGCGGTAAAGACAATGACAATCGGGGCACAATGAGGGTTGAACTTCGATCACGTTAAGAATATGATGTCATGTCGTGCATGAGGAGGAAGATGGTCACTTTAGGGTTTTAATGTTCTTTTCTCTATTGTGTTATCATTGAAGAAAATATAAACACTATTATAAATTAAATGTTTCTAAAAATACTCATTTTGTTAATTTAGTTTTAAAAATACAATGGTCAATTAAAAAACTCCTTAAAAAGTGAAATTGGCGAGGTACAGGCTACTTTTGAGAATCAACCTTCTATGACTGGCACTACTAATTATAGCAGACTAGCAAGTAGCAGCAAACCAAGAAAGTAAATACAAACACTAATGCTCACAACATATTATAGCAGAACCAAAACTTCTACTATCTGTTGACATAGCAGACCCAAAACTTCTACTATCTGTTGACATTACTAATTCCTGAAAGAAAGCATGTAGCTAATCGACATCTAATGGAACCTAGCAGAAAATGACCTTTTTAGGAGTAGCATCAACATTTCAAAATACATGTAAAAACGATGAGTTGGTATTAAACAGCAATCCGGTGCTGCTTATGGCTTATCCTCAAACTCAGATATATCTGGTATCTTCTCCTCTAAACTCTTAAATGCACGAATCTCACCGACAATTTTAGCTGCCTGAGAATCACAATCAAATGGGTCTTCTTCAATCACGCCCCAATGATCAATGACACACTATGAGAAAGCTTCACAAGTCTTCAATGCACTAGATAACTCAATGGATTTCACTAAAGGGATAAAAGCCTTGATGTGGTAAAATGGAACACCTGGCATGTGATACTCCTTGACCACCCTACCCCGCCTTTGATTGAATATATTATAGACATCAGTCATGTTTTGCTCGGCTACTAGGACTCCCAAGTACATGTTTTGTTTCTTGCATTTTTTTAACAAGAAAATCAACTCTGACTCGCTCTCTTGAGACTGCTGCTGTGCAATATGAAGCTATTTCACATTTTCTTTATTAATACATTTTTTTAATGTTCTACCATGTTATCTTATTTCAATTATTTTCTGTACCAGCTTACACCTTAGGAACTTTGTTGTATGACGGTTGCAACGATGACATCCGTAACATATCTGTAATCGGTCATGTTGGGCATGGTACAGAACAACCTTTTTAGGAGGTAGCATCAACATTTCAAAGTACATATAAAACGATGAGTTGGTATTAAACAGCAGTCCGGTGTTCCATTAAAATCCTAAAGTGACCAACATGACCAATTAGAGATATGTTACGAATGTCATCGTTGCAAGCCATCATACAACAAAGCTCCTCAAGTGTAAGCTATAAAATAATTGAAATAAGATAACAGGGTAGAACATAAAAATAAATAAATAAATGTATTAAAAAAGAAAATGTGAAATAGCTTCATAGTTGAAAGAAAAAAGTGACAAAGTAATTGGCTGCAATATAAAGAAAATAATAATTAGAGAATTGCATATTAGCTAGAAGAACATACAATTAATAGCTAAACAACAAGTTTCATCACTGGTTGAATGAAAATCCGTTATGTATTGTTTGTACCTTCAATCCTTTTCTAGTACACTCTTATTTTAACCTTCTTTATTAAATAATAATTTAAAAATTAAAACAACATTGGCTATTCTTCTGACTTATTAAGACACATATAATTCTTCTCTTTTTTTTATTTCCTTTTTTTTCTCCTTTTTTTTAAACAAAAGCACATAATTAATCGCTTGCTATTTTCACAAATGTTACTTAGTCCAAAGTAATGTACAACTTTAATACATCATTCCATAACCTTCAAACTCTTCAACTTCTTTTAACTTTGGCAAGGTACATTGCTAATTTTTTATACCTACACACCTAAATATATGTATCAATTTACTTCCTTCTAAACAAGACAAACAAGACATTATCTTACCTCTCTATCTTTTCCATGTACTTATGTTGTTTATATAACAAAGAGATGTGTAGTTTTCTAAAAATATGACAAACCTAATTCAAAAAACAGTACCTAAAATGTTCAAAAAATGTATATCTACACATAAAAACAGCAAAAGAAAACCTTCAAAACTTGATTAATAGTCATAGATCTATTAAAAAATTCAAAAAATACCTCAAAACTAGAGTTCGGTAGTGTTCTGACTTGGGTTATCGGTGGAGGTGCGAGGGTCGGCCGTGGATATGCGTCTTCCTGTGGACCCTCTTAAAGGTTCTTAAACGCTTTTTCTGTGCATATGGAGGGGAAGGCGGATGAGAGATCATCATCTCAAGTAAAGAAGTAGAAGAAAGCCACTTATGCATTATACGGTTCATTAACATTTCACCCTTCAACTCCCTATCATTATGCTCCAATGTCACACCAAACTTTCTCAACAATATCTCTATGTGATCTATGTCGTCTTCCAGACATGACTTAATTACATTCTTATTAGGATTATAGCAAAAACCTAACAAACCCACGTTCGCATGAAAAATTACGCACTTCAGTCCAATTATTAGTGGTCGTGTCATAAAAATGATCACCCTGTAGGCGCATCATTAACTTTGACTTAAAGAGGTTATTTTTATCATGAGCTAACATGGACACAAAGTCTAACAATATAAATGCCCAGCCATGTTTACCCGATGAAAACGCAACAGTGTCTCCATAGGAGTGAATCGATAAGAGTCACAAGATAATCTTTGTTGGTCATCTTGCAGTGAATATAGGTACCAGTTGACATGACGGTAATATCGTGCTCTGCTTTACCCTTAAGTACGGTAATATCCTCTACTTCACCCTTAAGTGTAGTATGCTTTTGCACATCACCATCTGGTGCAATACTACCAGCAGTAGTCTTAATAAGGTGAGTCAGGGTTGATTTACCATGACCAACATGACCGATTACAGATATATTACGGATATTATCCGTGCAAGCCATGATACTACAAAGCTTCTACCTGTCGATACATGAAATAACTGAAATGAAATAACTGAAATAAGATAACAGGGTAGAACATATATATATATATATATATATATATATATATATATATATATATATATATATATATATATATATATATATATATATAGTGTATCTTTATTTTCAGAACCCTGTCAAGTGCGGGAACTGCGAGAACTCCAATTTTGCATTAGAAACATGCATGTTCATATAAAACATGTATATTTTCTTACATACACCTTAATACACATACCTATGTAAAATACATGTTCATATAAAACCCTGTTAACTGCAACATATCAATGCAAAATGGTTTTATATGAACATGTATGTTACGCAGGTATTTGTATTAAGGCGTATGTAGGAAAACATACATGTTTTATATGAACATGCATGTTTTCTAATGCAAAATTGGAGTTCTCGCAGTTCCCGCACTTAACAGGGTTCTGGAAATAAAGTCCCTATATATATATATATATATATATATATATATATATATATATATATATATATATATATATATATATATATATATATATATTCATCTTGTAGTGAATATAAGTACCGGTTGACATGACGGTCATATCATGTTTTGCTTCACCCTCAAGGGTGGTACGCTTTTGCACATTGCAAATTGGTGAAAAACTACCAGCAGTGGTCTGAATAAGGCTAGTCAGGGTTGATTTCCCATGACCAACATGACCGATAACAGATATATTCCGGATGTTATCAGTACGTGCCATGATATTACAAAGCTTCTCACTAGTAAGCTCTATCAAGTGTCACCAAAGAGTAATTGGCTGAAAAAAAAAAAAAAAAAAAAAAAAAAAAAAAAAACATATTAGCTAGAAGAAAATACAATTAATAGCTAAACAACAAGTTTCATCACTGGTTGAATGAAAATCCGTTGTGTATTGTTTGTACCTTGAATCCGTTTCTAGTACACTCTTATTTTAACCTTTTTTTTTATTAAATACTAATAATTTTAAAATTAAAACAACATTGGCTATTCTTCTCACTTATTAAGGCACATATAATTCTTTTATTTTTATTTTTTTTAAACAAAAACACATAATTAACTGCTAGTCATTTTCACAAATGTTACTTAGTCCAAGCAATGTACAACTTTAATGCATCATTACATAACCTTCAAGCTCTTCAATTTCTTTTAACTTTGGCAACGAATATTGCTAATTTTGTATACCTAAACACCAAAATATATGTATCAATCTTCGTTTGCTACCTTCTAATTTCTAAACATGACAAACAAGGCATTTTCTTAACCCCTCTCTATCTTTTCCATGTAATTATGTTGTTTATATAACAAAGAGATTCAGTTAGTTATCTTCTTTGTAGTTTTCTAAAAACATGACAAACATTTAAAAAAAAATGTAGATCTAGACATAAAAATTATAGATCTGCAAAAGAAAACCTTCAAAACTTGATTAATAGTCATAGATCTATTAAAAATTCAAAAACATACCTCAAAACTAGAGTTCGGATGTTTGTGTTTTTGTGATGATACTGTGATGTTTTTTTTCTTGTGTGTGTGTGTGTGTGTTTTGCAGGTACATGAAGGTTCAAGACGACCCAAAATTATATATGTGGTAAATGTGTGACAAGCAAAATTATATATGTGGTAAGACATAAATGTGAATAAAGTGCTAAATGTAGCAAGAAAGAAACTAGATCTACCTTAATTCCGAGACCGTCTATTTCAACAAAGATGACAATATAATCACCATGCCACATGCCAGACACTCCTTTCATGGCCAAAATCCATGGCTTGTCCAAGAGGGTATCGTTTTGAAGTTTGTGGTGGTGGGGATGATGAGATGATAAGTGGTTAAATGTGAAAAGTTAGCTGCAAAAAGTAAATACTCTTGAGTCTTGTGTCTGGTGTATCAATTAAAGCTTGATAAGATGTATCAATGTTAATAAACATTTCTTCTCTGGTCTGTGTTGGCATTAAAAAAATAGTAGGAATTGTCTGCACATATTAAAGCCCTATACCCGACTTTAAGAACACCAACAACCTAGTAAAGTAGTTGAAGTTTGAATGAATGAAAAGCTTTTTGGTAAAATAAAAAGAAAGTAACAAAGTTAGAAACCAACTATACCTTAACCAGCTAGTTTGATGGTTGTGAAGTTGAGTTTGTGTAGTAATTGTCTATGGGATATAATCACTCTCTTTGTTACTATGACAACAGCTAAGCTTGATGATTTGACAATAATAGCATCGTTAATTTCCATCAATTATGGAAACATTCCTCTAAACATCCTTTTACTAAAACATATATGCACATTATTACCACAAAACATGATTTAATCCAAGCGAATTGAATTTACATCAATTATGATCCGCAGGCATTAGAAGATAACTATCAGAACCGCAGTGTAACATGTTAGACACCTGCGCCGAAGACGTTCTCGTTCTTGAATTGGTTTTTCTAAGTTGTACATGAGATTCCGCTTCTTGTTTGAATCATGAGGGAATTGTACCCAGGCCATCAATTGTATAAGCCGTACGATTTGTGTGGCAGAAGGATCAAGCCCCATGGATTAGTCAAGTAAAAGATTTGAAAACATAGTTACAAAAAGAAAGAAAGAAACGTAAGGCCATGATCATGTTGGGACATGATGTTGCATAAAATTGATAAGAGTCCAGTTAGAAGTTTGAATAGCAAAATGCTACTTGGTTGATAGAATCCAGTTAGATTTTTTTTGTTTTTTTACTCGCAAGTTCATGCCTACGTTCATGCTTTATAGGACATCATATATTATCTCTTTTCATTTTTCTGATTCGAACCAATAACCCTTGATCGAATTCTGGAAATGGGATTCAATTCTTTTGAAAGATTCATCTTTGCTAAGAAGCTCCCACGTAAACAATGTCACCAAGCGATGAATCATGGTTAAAGTTTCCATTTTTGGAATCTCCATACCAGGACACATCTTTGGCCCAGCTCCAAATGCCAATAAACTGAAAGGTGGCGGCGGTGGTGCATGTCGTTTCTCAAAACAGGTTGGATAAAACGTGGTTGGGTTTTGGAAAATGTTATCTTCCATTTGTGTCATGGACGCATAAACAATCACCTGAAAACACATCATGCATATCGAGCAAGTTATAGTTCTATCTGCTAATCTATATTTGATTTATATAATGTTTAAACGCTTGTTTGACATACTTGCCATCCTTTAGGAATTATGTATCCTACGTACTCAATATCTTGGTTTGCTCGCCGAAAGTTTAAATTTATAGGAGGGGTTATTCTAAGTGACTCGGATACTACTCTTTATGTCATCTTGGTAAGATGCAAAAGCTTCCCCCACCAATTTACTCGTGAAAATTTTTCTTCTTCTTCTTCTGCAATCACAACAATAAAGTCAAACGATGAATGGATTAAAATTTGGGTGTGGTGAAACTTACATTATCATATATATGACCACAAGGCGATTAGCACTCAAGCCAAAAAGCTAGGTTTCTACATGCCTAAAAACAGGGGCGGATGTACTTGTATCTCAGGGGTAGCGGTCGCTACCCCTGAACTTTTACCTGGTAGTGGAATTTTTGGCCATTTTTTATGTTTTTCGTACTATGTTTCGTATTTCGCTACCCCTGAAACAAATTTTCGCTACCCCTAAACAAAATTTTCAAAGCCCATATCATTCTTTAAAAAAAACTCCAAGACCCAAGCCCACTAAATAAATAAACCAAAAAAAAACATACACAATTTTATAAATAAACCCAAAAAATACATACACAAGTTTATAAACAAAAAAAAGCCCATACGCATTCTTTAAAAAAAAAGGCCATATCTGATATCTCCCTCTGCTGCCAAAGTGCATTCTTTAAAAAAAAAAGCCCATAGCTCATCCAAATCAAACCCACGATCACAATTTTAAACCAAAAAAAAAAACATACGCATTCTTTAAAAAAAATCCGCCCCTCTGCCATTCTGCCAAAGTGCTGCACTGCTGCCATTCTGCCAATGCCCAATCGTGAATCCGCCCCTTAGGTAATTTCAATTTTAAAGTCTATTTCATAATTTTCATTCTTAGTATTAGGGTTAATTGTGGTTCAATTTTATATGTAATTGTCAATTTGTCATTCTTAGTACTAGACGAATACCCGTGCATAGCAACGAAATTTTATAACGACAGATCGTTTAGTGATAAAAGAAAGTTTATGGGTTATAAATGAAAAATAATAAAAGTTAGTGGTGACAAATCTTGCCCAATTTGTAATTTTTGGGAGACTTTTGACACTTTTTTAAAAGTTTGGGGCGTTTTTTGCCCCCTTGCATTTATTTGATGGGCTCTTACAGGCAAAAGATAAAAACATATATTATTAGATGGGCTTTCGAATCACACAATTCAACTTTCAAGCAATTACTCTCATTTTTTTTTCCGACCAATTCACTTGTCACTGGTAACTATAAAACATTCCACCTATTTTAATTTTAATTTATCTAATTTATTAACTATTTTATGCATAATTATTTAATACTCTAATTAATTGATAGATATATTTAATTAGTTGCATTTTTATTCATTTAATACTCTATTTTTTTTTAAGAAAAAATAATTAAATATAGTTAAGACTTAGATGCTTGATCTTTTATTACAAGATGAATTAAAGGGGTTTTTAGGACTGTTCTGAATGTTTTTAATAGTTGAATTATAATTTGCTCGTTTTAGCCCGTGCCCGTTTGGCCCGATTTATAATTTGTCCGTTTAGCCCGTGCTCGTTTTAACCCGTGCCATTTTAGCCCGTGCCCGCCCGTTTTGCCACCTCTAATAAAAGTTTGAAGATTTAGGGATTAAATGTGTTGAATTATTGACTTTGTTGACTTATTGACTTTGTTGACTTATTGACTTTGATACTTAAGCTCATGTCAACATAATGTTTTGAAACCCCGTTGAACCGTTCCGGTCGAAAAATGGGTCGATTTAAACCGAGTCATGCTTTTAATAACTGAACCCGTCGTGTCCAGTTTTCAAAACTATATGTTTTTCCCAGTTGAACCCGTTGGTCCGGTTCAGTTTTCAAAACTATATGCAACATCAACTTGTTAGCTTGTATAAAGTTTTGTGTGTCTTATTAATTTGTATAATGTGTATAATAACATATACTTTTCATTTTAGGGTGTTTTAAAAATAACATTAATTAGTGTGTTTAATTATTTTATATTTTATATTATGTTGTAGCTTGTTTAAATTGTATATTGTGAAAATTTTATTGTACTTTTTTTAGTAAGGGGTGTTTTAATTGATTGTTTTTAATTTGATATAGATGCTTTTAATTGGTTGTACCATATAAATAAATTATTGTAATTTTAAGTTATGGGATGTTTTAATAAGAACATTAATTACACAATTCATTTTCTCTCATCCTTGTAGTATAGAAGGGCAAAATTGGAATTAACTGAAAATTCAGTTTTCCTCTTTTCCCCTTTGACTAAATCTACATTATAAGTAGTTAAGATTAGGGTTAATTAGGGTTAATTTTGCTTAGGATTGTGGCGGTTGCAAAAAAGCATGATGGTGTTAAAGATTTTTATGAATACCTCAACATGGTTGTTAATACGGTTTCCGCTTCTTGCAAACGAAATGATATGATACGTGAGGCACAAAGAAAGCGAGTGGAACAAGAAATTATTTCAGGTGAAATTAAGACCGGAAAAGGATTAAACCAAGAGAGTTCCCTAAGGCGAGCCGGTGATACAAGATGGGGATCTCATCATGCAACAATCATAAGTGTACTTAAATTATATCCGGAAGTTGTCGACGTCCTTTGTTATGTTAAAGATGAAGGAGATAGCATTCAACAACGAACTAGTGCAAAAGGTATTCTATCCTATTTTCAAAAACTTGAGTTCGTTTTTTATGCACACTTGATGGAAGAAATTTTAGGCCACACAAATTGTCTCTCAAAACATCTTCAAAAAAAGAGACAAGACTTGTTGGAATCGAGTAAGTTGATTCAAGCAACAAAACAAGCATTGAATGATTTAAGACAAAATGGGTTTGATGACATGTTGAAAAAAGTGACTTCTTTTTGTGAAAAAAATGGTATTACGGTCAGTGGCGGAACTTGAACACTTATTTTGGGGGGGCCGAATTTATTTTGGGAGGGCCGAATCGGAGATTTGTTTGTAAACTCAACTAAATTACCTCTAAAACCTATAATATTTACACTAGTTGCCGCAACTTTTGGGGGGGCCGGGACCCTCCCCTGCCCCTTAAAAGGTCCGCCCCTGATTACGGTGTTGGATATGATGGGAAGTTATGGTAACCCAAGGAGCCGGAATAATGTCGTTACTAATAGACATCATTTTGAGGTTGAGGTTTTTAATACGGTTTTGGATATGCAAATTCAAGAATTTGGGAACCGGTTCAATGAGGTATCAACTACATTGGTAGAAAATATGTCGGGTTTAAATCCTTGTAATGGGTTTTCTAAGTTTGACATATCTAAGATAGTAGCCTTTTCTGAGATGTATCCGGATGATTTTAATATGAACGATAGCGGGTGTATTTTGGGTGAGCTTAAACTCTTTTATCACTCGGTAAAGGAAGATGATAGATTTTTGAATTTGGATGGGATTTGTCACCTAGCTCGGGTAATGGTGGAAACCGGAAAAAATCTTTCATTTCCTTTATTTTATCGGATTTTGAAGCTTGCATTGGTTTTACCGGTTTCAACCGCAACTGTTGAAAGATGCTTTTCTAAAATGAAGCTTATTAAAACGGATTTGCGGAATCGAATGGCGGACAAATATTTGAACAATGTTATGGTATGTACGGTTGAAGGAGAGACATTTGACGAAGTAACGAATGATGATGTAATGGTTCGTTTTCAAGCTATGACAAACCGAAAAGGAGACTTCTGAGATCTATTAGGTATTTGTTTAACTTCTTTTATTATTGTGTTTTTTTAATTATTTAAATGTACGTTTAAAAAAAATTATGGTTAATTTTTTTTTCCGCTACCCCTGAACTTTAATCCTAGTTCCGCCCCTGCCTAAAAAGTATGTATATATGTAAGTAAACAATGCATGAATTTGTAAAAACATGAATGTGTGCCTCTTGGACTCTAAGATCACTACCACATCGGTAACAATCTTAGCATATGGCCTCTGTAGTGGTTATAATACAAATTGAGGACAAAATTTAGTTACACATTTGTAGACATAATTGAACACTTTTTAATGTTCATGAGAAATAACATTTAGATCTCCGCATTTAAAAATGTGGAGATCCCGGTTAGTACTATAGCCCCACACTCAAAATCATAGACAAATTTTCCCAAGTCTCCACAGTATGCGAAATAGGTTAAGCACTATGCGGAGAAATGGTGTCAAGAAATACGAAGATGGCATTCGTATTTGGTTTAGCACAAGAAACTTGTTATTGTAAGATAATGAAACCCGTAGGTATAACTTTATTATTAACCACTATATATAATAGTGAAACCCTAATACCCATGACCCACAATCCGGGCTTGGGTCTAATTATCCACTAACACTCCCCCGCAGTCTGAGCGGCGAAATCGCGAAAGCTCGGACTGGAGTAGTTAACTAGAAAAGAAAAGAAAACAATAAACCAAAATAAACTAAGAAAGCAAATATGACACTAACAAAAGTCGTCTCGGGAATTGATACCCTGGATTCGACACCAAACAAAAGTCGTCTCGGGAATTGATACCCTGGATTCGACACCAAACAAAAGTCGTCTCGGGAATTGATACCCTGGATTCGACACCAACAAAAGTATTCTCGGGAATTTATACCCTGGATTCGACATAAAACAAAAAAAAAACAAACAATTAAATTAATTCCTACTAGATCCATGAAACTTCAAACAGACACCATAGATAAAACTTATCTAGGATACGAAGACCAAGAAACCCAAACATTAGAAAACAAGATAATATCAAAATCCATGCCACCAGAAACACATAATACGCTAAACAAAATACCCAAAAGACATCATCATATGTCAGATCTATGAAGTGAACACTTTCCCACAATACTTCCTCTTTTGACAAACATGGTCACGCGAATCTGTAACCAAAACCCGCAAACGATCCAGCTTCTCCGATTACAGCCTTTGAATAGGGTTGTCGTCGTTGACGAGAAGCAGCGGAAGAAAAGAAGCGGTTTTGAGATAGGAGATAGAGGTGTAGGTTTAAAGGGTGCCCTCCGAACCTCCGGTGTGTGGCTGGCGGCCGGAGGCGGCAGCGGAAAATTAAAAAGGCGGAAAGATGAGGGTTTTGTTTAGGGTTTTGAGGTAGGACCGATTAGGCCTGATACCATGTAAGATAATGAAACCCGTAGGTATAACTTTATTATTAACCACTATATATAATAGTGAAACTCTAATACCTATGACCCACAATCCGGGCTTGGGCCTAATTATCCACTAACAGTTATGAGTCTTTTAAAAGTCGTTTTGTTCATAGCTTTAGATAAGTTAGTATCTTGTATGTAAAAAGTTTTTTCTTTGAATATAATTTAACTTTAGATTCAAAAAAAAATAATAATAATAAAATAAGAGCCTAAACCATGTAGATTTCATATTCCGCATAGTGAGACAAGAATGTCTTACCTTGAGCTATACTCGAGCAGATAGATTTGTTGTTAGACAATTAGCCTAGCCAAGAACGTAAGTAGAATGGATGTTGTATCATTACAACAATGATGGTGTCAATGATCTCCTAATCAGATACTCCCTCCATCCCATAATAAGCGTCCACTTTGAATCTTTTGAGTCTTTCTTGTTCAAGTTTGACCGTAAATGTTTTTATTTATGTTATATAATACTTGATGAAAATTATACCAAATGAAAATACGTTTAAAACTCAATCTATTCATATATTTTTCATCAAGTATCATATAGCACAATTATAAATATTTATAGTCAAAGTTTAATAAGAAAGACTAAGAAAAGTCAAAGTGGACATTTATTATGGGACGGAGGTAGTATCATTGTTGAGCTATCATCGTCAAGAATCTTAAGCAACGAAGTGATCAGATCTTCATCTTAATTTATGAGGATCAAGTCGTTTTTTTGTTCTTTGAGTGCTCCCTTTTCTCGCTTAGGAGATCTAAAAGCAATGCATCTAGTTTCTTTCTTGCTTTGATTCCGCCATTAAATTGAGTGAAGGGAAAGTTGACGGGAATTACTAGCAAACTTTAGATCATATCTCCAAAAAGTGGTGGCAGTTGTTCTCTTTTGGGTCTCC
This sequence comes from Artemisia argyi, assembly GCA_030686995.1. Lineage (NCBI taxonomy): Eukaryota > Viridiplantae > Streptophyta > Magnoliopsida > Asterales > Asteraceae > Artemisia > Artemisia argyi. The sequence goes on from CM060679.1 coordinate 15,461,555, forward strand.
TTTTGATCCCAAAGAGAATGGAACATATTACTCTGAAGGTTAAGGTCTTAATAAAAGGTTGAACCTATACGATAGTTTGATAATTAAACCATTATTAACTCTAAACAATGTGATACTAACGATCTTATGTGTCAGTTATCCATGAACTTATATTAACATAACTCAATTTCTCACTTAGATGGTAGGAGCTAGAATAAGTAGAAGGATATATCATTTCCTAATACGAAATTTATTAATTTTATCTTTAAGCAAAGGGAATATTTACCTTGAGCTCATTTTTACCACACCGTTTAAAGATGGTATCGGATTTCTTCATCCACTTTTGCAACATATTGTTTTAAAACTTCAACCTTCAAAAACCATGGCTCCTCTAACTCGTTTGTGATCATCTCCAATTAATTCAAGCATACTTTTCTTACCAAAGATCATATGTGACTGAACATGGTTGTTTGTTAGCAAGTACGTTACCATCAAAAGCGTACACAAATTTATTTGCATTTGTACCATGTAAAACAATTGTCGGGTATCCCAAAAGATTAGCTTTCCGTATAGGACCATGCTTGGCTATTCTTTTTCGAAACCATTCCTCGACTTTGTCATCTTTTAAGGCCTTAAGAAGGCCGAAGGTTTGGCCTATGAAAGGAAGTCCCTGTTGTCCCACTTTCTCTAGATCGATAAATAAGTTGCAAAGTAAATGAATAAGTAAATCTATTATTGTCTAACCATTGTTTCGAATGAAATACATATGTATATATATGGTTTGAATCGACATGACCCAACCATTGTGTCCCTTCGGTTTTAGTTTCAACCGATTAACTAATAACTAACTTTTCTATAACTAACTTCTGTAACTAACTTTCGGTTACAAAGTATCTAACTAACATCTTTGGTCCTTCGAGTTTTAAGAACCAATGGAGCGAGATTAATTGGTTCACATTCTCCTCCTTAATCTTGATCGTTGCTTCTTCCTAAATCTTGAACTCCGAGCATTTGTCGCATTGTCATGAACTTCAATCTTGGTAGAGCCTTTGTTAGTATATCTGCTCTTTGTAGTTCTCCGCTGACATGTTCTACATTGATGTGTCCATTCTCTACGCATTCTCGAATGAAATGATATCGAATGTCGATGTGTTTACTTCTTCCATGAAAAACTGGGTTCTTGACTAGTGCGATTGCTGAAACGTTATCTACCTTCAACGTAATCTTCTTTTCTTCATTTCCAGTTAATTCACTAAGTAATCTTTTTAACCATAAGGCTTGACATGTTGCTGCAGTAGCCGCCATAAATTCTGATTCACATGATGATAGCGCCACTGTCGGTTGTTTTTTAGTACTCCAAGTAATGGGTGACTCTCCAAAATAAAATACTATGCCAGTAGTTCCTTTTCCTTGATCAGTGTTGATTCCATAACTACTGTCGCTGTAACCTGTAATCTTGCATCCGCCTTCTTTCTTGTAAATTATGCCATGCTCCTTTGTTCCTTTGATATATCGGATTACTTGCTTTACTGCCTTCAGGTGTTGTTCCTTTGGGTCTTGCATCCATCTGCTGAGTAGTACGACTGAATAACTAAGATCTGGTCTTGTATGTAGTAAGTACCTGAGACTTCCAATTAAGCTTCTGTAGTAAGTTGCGTCAACTGAGTTACCATCTTCCACCTTGACCAACTTAGTACCGGGGTCCATTGGTATCTTCGTATCATTACTATCATTCATATTCGTTTCCTTCAAGATCTTGTTAATATAACCTGTTTGCTTGATTGTAATCTCTCCTCCTGTCTGTGTGACTTCTATCCCAAGGTAATAAGCTAACAATCCTAAGTCGCTCATTTCAAACTTTTCTTCCATCTGGGATTTGAATAAATCAACTTCCTTCTTTGGAGTGCCCGTGATTATTAAATCATCCACATAAACTCCAACTATAATTGTAGAATTCTTGTTTCTCTTTGTATATACTGCTTGTTCGAGATTACATTTCTTGAATTCTAATGACTTTAATGTTTGATCAAGCTTCACATTCCAAGCTCTCGGTGCTTGTCTTAATCCATATAAAGCTTTAACAAGCTTGTACACTTTTCCTGGATTTTCTGGCTGTACAAATCCTTCAGGTTGTGTAACATAGACTTCTTCTTTCAAATCTCCATGTAAAAATGCTGATTTTACATCCAAGTGATGAACTCGCCAACCATGATATGCTGCTAACGCTAATATTAACCGTACTGTTTCTATCCTAGCAACTGGGGCAAATACTTCATCAAAGTCTATTCCTTGTTCTTGTACATATCCTTTTGCTACTAAACATGCCTTGTATCTAATGATCTTTCCTTGTGCATCCCTCTTGTTTTTGAAAACCCATTTAAGTCCAATTGCCTTTTGATTTTCTAGCAATGTAGTAAGAATCCATGTTTTATTCTTATTTATTGAATCTATTTCAATTTCCATAGCCTCAATCCATTTCTTATCTACTGATGCTTCCTTATAGTTACGAGGTTCTTCTTCTGTGAAGAATAAACTTGGTGTTTCCACTACACTTGCATTTTCGTAAATTTCTGCTAAACCTTTCAATCCTCGTACTGGTCTGTGATCATATCTTTCGTCTGAAGTTTCTAATGAACTAATAGTAGCTTCTTCTTCTTCTGAGTTAGGGTCATAATTGTATGTTGGTGGTGTAATTGGTGAGTCTGGTTCTGATGTTGGATCTGGTAACGGATCCGATGTTGGATACATATCATCATCATTTTCTATGTTGACAGGTATAGGGTTTTCATTGTCAACTTCGTCTACCACAAAACTAGCCCAAAATGTGCCTTGTGTACTTGTATCCTCTCCACTCTTCTCCCAATTCCACGGCTTTGTTTCCATAAACTTTACGTCCCTACTAACATGTTTCTTTTTCCTTATCGGATCATATAACCTACATGCTTTTGATCCTTCCTCTACTCCTAAACAAATCATCGGTATGCTTCTATCATCCAGCTTCTTTAAGTGAGGTATTGTTATTTTTGCATAAGTTGTGCATCCAAATATCCTTAGGTTCTCTAAATTTGGTTTTCTATTGTAGAGTGCCTCATATGGAGTTTTATCTATCAGGGCTCTTGTAGGTACCCTATTTAGTATGTAAATAGCATGTTTCACTGCTTCCGCCCAAAAAGTTAAGGGTAACTTCATGGCTTTCATCATACTTCTTGTAGTTGATAACACTGTTCTATTCCTTCTCTCCACTACTCCATTCTGTTGTGGTGAATATGGTGATGTCAACGGTCTTGCTATTCCATTACCTTTACAATATTTGGTGAATTCATTTGATGTAAATTCGCCTCCTCTATCTGTTCTTAGCATCCTCACTTTCATTCTTAATTCCATTTCTATTTTCTGCTTAAATTCCTTGAATATACTAGATGCCTGATCCTTTGATTGTAGAAAGTAAGCCCACATGAAACGTGTACAATCGTCTACTAACAAGAATATGAGTTTCTTGCCTGAGTGTGTTGCTGGACTAATAGGACCACAGAGATCTCCATATATTAAGTCCAACGGGTTCTTTGATCTGAATTTAGTTTGGTTTGGAAATGGTGTTCTACTGTGTTTTCCTAATAAACATGCATCACAAATCTGTCCGGCATGATTTATTCTAGGTATTCCTTCTACTAGACCTTTTCTAGTCATCTTGTTGATATTGTCAAAGTTTAGATGACCTAATCTAGCATGCCATAACCATGCTTGGTTATCTATATTTGCTAAGAGACATATAGGTGTGTCTTTCCGTAATCTAATACTGTAAAGTCTGTTCTTGGATCTTTCAACTTTCATTAACAACTTTCTGCTCTTATCATACAAAGTCAGTCTATTTCCCTCCATTATAACTTTACAACCTATTTCTGTAAGTTGTCCTGGACTTAGTATGTTGCTCTTAAGGTTTGGTATGTAATATACATCCGATACGACCTTTTGTTCCTGGTTTTTGCAACCTAACAATATAGAGCCTTTTCCCTTTATCTGTACATATGATCCATCTCCAAAACGTACTCGTCCTGTTATGTTTTCATCCATATCTCTAAAATGACTTTTGGTTCCTGTCATATGATTACTTGCACCGTTATCTAAATACCATATGCTTTCGTCCTTTGAAGCATACTTTCCTGGTTGAATTTGGCCTTCATTCAACAATACTTCCTCGTGTTTGGTTTCGTGCATAGTCATTAATAGTGATGGTTCTTCATCTTCTAAGATAAGGTTTGATTGTTCTTGAGCTGTTGTTCTTACTCTACACTTACTCATAAAGTGTCCAAGTTTGTTACATTTGTAACATCTTAACTTACGCACATCCTTTCTATCTATATTCTTATTAGGGTTTCCCTTATAATTTGAGTTTCCTTCTTGTGAGTTATTTCTGTGTTTGTTATTTCGCCAATTTCTTCGTGAATAGTTTGATCTACCTCCACGCTTATTAAAATGCTTTCCTCTACCTGAGTGTTCACCATGTGTGAATAATAAATTATCCTGGCTTTCAACTTGATCTCCCTTCCGGATTTTTATCCTTTCCTCAAATGCTTTGAGTTTTCCAGTGATCTCATCTAGGGTAATGTGGTCTAGATCACTAGTTTGTTCTATGGATGCTACTATCTGAATGAATCTATCGGGTGTGGAGTCTAATAGTTTTCTAACTATAAGTGATTCATCTATTGTTTTCCCTAGTTCTTTTGCCTTCGTGACATAACCGTTTAACTTGTCTGCAAATACATCCACTGTTTCTTCATCCTTCATCTGAAGGGCATTAAATCCTATCATTAATGATTGTAGTCATGCTTGTTGCACTTTCTCTTCGCTAACGTGTCTCCTTCTTAATGAATCCCATAATTCCCTTGCCGTTTTACAAGTTGCTACTTGTAAAATCACATCCTCCGTTAATGCTTGATATAGAAGGGCAATAGTTGCTTTATCCTTCTTATCATCTAATTGTGTGTTTTCCTTGGGTTCTATTGTCTCCCATAAACCATGTGCTTCTAATATAACTTTTATTTGTATAGCCCATACCGTGTAATTTGTATTTTTCAACTTAGGGCATTGGTATTGTGCAATAGGTGTTAAGGGTTTTAATGTAGTTGTTACGTTTGCATCATCGCCCATCTTGAAAGTATTAATAATCTTCACTTTCTATTATTCGCGGGAATTTTCTTAGTATGGTATCTCCTCTAATATGGGAATATATATAGTTTTCGGGAATTCCTAGTAATTACGGGATCAATAGTAGTTCTCGGGATTCCTAATAGTATAAACTAACAAAATCTTTACTATTCTAATGAATTGAAATCCAGAAAATTAGAAACTTATGACCTCGTTGTTGTATTGAATATGAGATGTGTTCCCTTGTCTCGTTAGTAAGATTCGTTCACCAACGTTTGTAATTCCCTTTGCTCCTTTTGTTGATTTCTTGCCTCGTTATTTTATTTCCAAATCGACTTCAAAACTTCCAAGCAACCTCTCGGATTCTTTTCTTCTTCTTGTCGAATTGTTGTTGTTTTTTTTAACGAGTCTATACAAAATCAATATCCTTCTAGTCTTGTTCGAATTCTATGTTGAACCAAAACAAGTCTCGACTTCTTTCTTGTTTCTTTTGTTGTCGAATGTTTTCAGTGATTCGACACAAACAAAACAAGTAATACCACACTACACGTTGTTATCTCCTTCTTGTGTGTTGTACTTGATCTCGTTTCTTGAAATCTCTAAGTCTCCTACACACTTCTCTTCGTTACCACGCCTTGGTAAATTTTGAATCAAATCAGTCTTGTCGTTTGATCCTTGTTGCAACGAAACAACCAAAAACTTTGGTTATACAGTTTCTTGCGCCTCGTTGTTGTTGTTCTTTTGTGTTAAAATCGACACAAACTTCACACTCTTCTTTCCAAATATTCAAAATACTACGTATACGTTTTTTTTTTCAACCAACAACGCCTTGCTTTGTGTTTCTTTTCCTTGAACCGGTTCTATCTTTACTACACAAAGTCTCCTTTTTCTTCCTCGACACCAATACGCTTGATGTTATGCGTTTGCAACCCCTACGTAAATCAGATCGTGCACTATCTTTTCTACGTGTTTCCTTATTCAAACTCGTGTTTTCTTTGGAAGATTAAGAAAACAAGTTATCTCTTTCTCGCTCAAGAAGAATAACGAATTGTTTTTCTTCTTTTCCTGCGTTTTTCTTTTGGCTTTTTTGTGAATTGTTTTGATTTCGTTATGCAGAAATCGTTGTATGTTTTGATGTATAATGCTTGCTCTTGATGCCAATTGTTGTCCCACTTTCTCTAGATCGATAAATAAGTTGCAAAGTAAATGAATAAGTAAATCTATTATTGTCTAACCATTGTTTCGAATGAAATACATATGTATATATATGGTTTGAATCGACATGACCCAACCATTGTGTCCCTTCGGTTTTAGTTCCAACCGATTAACTAATAACTAGCTTTTCTATAACTAACTTCTGTAACTAACTTTCGGTTACAAAGTATCTAACTAACATCTTTGGTCCTTCGAGTTTTAAGAAGCAATGGAGCGAGATTAATTGGTTCACAGTCCCAGAGAACCTAGCAGAAGTCGAATGGAATATCCATTACGTCGAGAAAATAAGTACACATAAAGTAAAAATGTCAAAAACGGTAACACAATAGCATTGTAACTACCTTTAGCTACATGACTACAAACTCTCAGGAACTCAGGTTAATATATAGAAATGCTTATATGTGTAAACTCATAATGGCATCAATGACATAAGATCCTTTTAGTAAACGAATCAGAGTTTTAGTACTGAAATTATTGTTTTTCGTGATAAACTAAAATATTGAAGTTTTTATATCTTATAAAAAATAGAACTGTTTTGACTTTTTTTTTAGGAAATTTAGTTAAAATTGTCACAACGGGTTATATTGCAACTTGTGTTCAATGAAGATCAAATGTGTGGCCATCTGTTGTGACGCATACAAAGGCAAAAACCCGAGGTGGTATACTGGTATGCGTTCCCATGTTCTCCTTTCTTCTTAATATGTGGTTAAATTAGTTATACATGTTATTTATGAGATCTTAATCATCTCATAAATATATTTTAGTTTTGTAGAGAATCTTTTTATATAGTTTAACCTTACACTTTACATACTAGTGCTCTCTATTTAGAGCGTATGGTATAGTAACGAGTTCCCCTCGTTAAATCTTAACCTCGAGCGCGTTAAGGGCTCGTTACCATACCGTGGCACAATGTTAAACCCTCGTTAATGAGGAAGGTTACCCGGTTAACATTGCATGAAACATGTACTAAAAAACAAAATTCATGCACCCCCTGCAACGTCTATATGAACATTGTTAAAAAAAAAAAAAAAAAAAAAAAAAAAAAAAAAAAAAAAAAAAAAAATCAATCAATGTTGGCCCCCTAGTTCCCAACATTAACAAACGGCTAATTGTAAAAATAAAAATAAATAAATAAATAAATAAAAATAATAATAATAATAATAATAATAATAATAATTTCCAAAACCATTTTACTCCTACTATAAATACCAAACTCACACAAGGCGTATCGGGCAACCGCAGAAAGAGAAGAAACAATGACGAGGTTGAAGGAGATTGAATTTTTATTGCTCGACACTACCGGCAAGGATCCACACTATGTGGCGTTGGTCAATTGGAAAAGGGCCGAATCATCGAAAAATACGGGTTGCCAAAGCGTCAAGGATGAATAAGTGTGTAGTGTTGTAACGTTTTTTTTATTTGTTGTCGGTTTTTTTTTTTTTTATTTTTTTTTTTTGAGTAAACTTCAAAATACATCTATGTGGTTTACCCAATTTCGCACCATACATCCATCTCGAAAACGTTGCAACAATTACATCCCTCGGTTAAAATAAGGACTAACGGTGCAAATTTTTTCTCCGTTATCTCCTAACGAGATAGAACACATTTGCACCGTTAGTCCTCTGGGTTAACGGTATTTGCACCGTTAGTCGTTTTTTACGTTTTACTCCATTTTTTTACGTTTTCGTCCATTTTTTACGTTTACGCCCGCTTTTTTACCTTTCACACGGTTTTTTACGTTTTCTTCCGTTTTTTTTTACGTTTTTGCCTTTTTTTTTACGTTTTCGTCCATTCTTTTACGTTTTCGCGAGTTTTTTTTTTTACGTTTTCGTCCATTCTTTTAAGTTTTCGCGAGTTTTTTTTTTTACGTTTTCGTCTATTTTTTTACATTTTCGTCCTTTTTTTACGTTTTCATCTGTTTTTTTACGTTTACGCCCGTTTTTTTACGTTTTCACCCGGTTTTTTTACGTTTTCTTCCATTTTTTACGTTTTCGCCTATTTTTTTATGTTTTTGTCCATTTTTTTACGTTTACGCCCGTTTTTTACGTTTTTACCCGGTTTTTTTACGCATTCTTCCATTTTTAACGTTTTCGCCTATTTTTTTAAGTTTTCGTCCATTTTTTTACGTTTATGCCCATTTTATTACGTTTTCGTCCGTGTTTACGCCTGTTTTTTTAGGTTTCTTCCATTCTTTTATGTTTTCGCCTATTTTTTTACGTTTACGCCCGTTTTTTTACGTTTCGTCCGTTTTTTAACGGATAAAAACGTATAAAAACGTAGAAAAACAGGAAAAAACGTAAAAAAAACATGCGAAAATTTAAAATAAATATGCGAAAACATTAAAAAAAAAACGAAGGAAAACGTAAAAAAATCGGGTGAAAACGTAAAAAAACGGGCGTAAACGTAAAAAAAAGGGCAAAAACATAATTAAACGTAAAAAACGGGCGAAAACGTAAAAAACTGAAGAAAAAAAACGTAAAAAAAAAGAGAAGAAAACGTAAAAAACCAGGTGAAAACATAAAAAACGGGCGTAAACGTAAAAAAACGAAAGAAAACGTAAAAAGGACTAACGGTGCAAATACCATTAACCCAAAGGACTAACGGTGCAAATGCTAGTCCTTATTTTAACCGAGGGATGTATATTAGTTCACTTTTACTACGAAGGGATGTATTTGTTGCAACTTTTTCGAGAGAGATGTATGGTACGAAATTGGTTAAACTACAGGGATGTATTTTGAAGTTTACTCTTTTTTTTTATTGTTGTCATTTACTAGGTTTTTTTTTTTTTTTTTTAAGTTTCATATTGTAATGTTTAAGAATTAATGTTATGTTTTTTTTTATAAATGAAATGTTAATTTTAGTTTAGAGATTGAAATTAAAAATATTTTGGTTAAAGTTTTGTTATTAACGTAATACCTGCTTAAAGTTTAACCAAAGTTATTATACCCTTTGCTCTTAAGGAAAAATATGTTTGTTAATCCAATAGATAATTCACCAAATACCAAACAAACTATAAGGTTGTCAAACTCAAACCCTCTTAAGTAAATAAGTCCACTATATAAGCTAAAACAAGCACCCCTAAATAATCTAACTCTGTTATTGTATTTGAAGCAAATAGACATCGAACATATCATCCATTCTAACATCACAAAGATATTCTTTACCAAATTCAGATAACATATTTCATGTGTCTTCGCATCAATCCGAAGTTTGACGTGCACGAGCTATAAAACTGAGGAAAAAAAAGTGAGCCTGACCTCCATAAGCAGGATTAGAGTATACTCTATTACAAAAAACATTGCTGCAACAACCGCAGATTAATTTCTCTGCAAGAGACTATCCTCAAAGTTCTATTCCCTTGATGCAACAACAAATCATACACATGGAGGAAAAACATTTTATTTTCATTTTGCTCAAATTGTACAATTTAATAAAATTCTCCGTTACGTGATCACTTTTTTGCAGCTAGTTGTCGGATAACGTATGGAAGGATGCCACCATGGTTGAAATACTCCAATTCCACCTGCATCAAGCGAAAAACAAGTTAAGAGTATGTCCATGTGAATGCAGCTTTTTATCTATGAACAATTTTTAGGCACAGGTGGTAGAAAAAGGCAGGTCGGTTAATGAGTGAAATCTCATAATTTAGTATTTATTTATTAAAAAAAAAAAACACCGTATTTGAAACACTCAAGACATAAACTCTTATGAGTATAACAATTTAGAAAATTGACAGCCCAAGTTCACCCGTTCTCATATAAATGGGTTGCTATTGTCACCTCTAGCCAACACAATCTATCTTGCAAAATCTGAACTGGAAATGAAGTAAAGGAAGTGAAGTACCTCAGTGTCAAAGCGGGCAGTACACGTGAAAGATTTTCCAGTGTCGGTTGTGACCTTGACATCTTGACCGGGTCGGATCTCACTAATGTTGCTTGGAAGGTCAATGGTGTATCGTTCATGACCAGTCAGTTGTAGCGTGTCAGCATCTTCACCAGCTTTGAAGCAAAGTGGTATAATACCCATTCCTACTAAGTTACTGCGATGGATCCTCTCGAAACTTTTTGCAATTACCGCTTTAACCCCCTGTGGCATATATTAATATATTATAACCGTTTTTATAATTTTCAAGGAATAGGGCATAGGCTAGAAGGGCAAGAATGGAAATTGGGAAATATCCTCACTTACCAATAACATGGGACCCTTTGCAGCCCAATCTCTAGAGCTTCCACTTCCATACTCTGCTCCAGCCAAAACAATTGTATCCTGACCAGCTGCCTTGTATTTCTGCAAAGCGGACAACATTTCCTAAGTTAGAAATAGAGGTAGAATAGCTTATCGCTAGTTATGTTCGAGCTACAACAGGTTAAAATGTGATATTGCATTGGCCAAAATTTTTTTGCAGAGGTAACTATAAATAATTAGCGTGTCAGATATGATTACATAAAAATGCACATTGTTAAATACATTTTAAATGTTCAAGTAAAAACAACACATAAGTCAAGCTTTGGCAAATTAACCCATTTTACCAAGATATCTAACATACTTTAAGCCATTTTTTTAATCAAAAAATCCATATTGCAACCATGTAATGCAACATGCTTACCATTTTATAACAATATACATGGTTCAATAAGAAATAGCAGGTAAGTTGTATTAAAACAGATGTTACCTCTAGCAGCAAAAATGAAAAAGTACATTTTCTTGCATTTAACCTATAATTATGGTGACAGAAATTCATGGATAACAACTAATCAACTATCATGTTAAGACTTAAGAAACTTACTGATGCTGCATCGAACACTGTGAGTTTCTCCCCAGAGGGAATATGCACGGTCTTTGGGCCAACTTCCCCATTCAAGAGCTTGTTGACAAGACGAATATTGGCAAAAGTACCCCTAGCCATAATTTCATCATTACCTCTTCGACTACCATAAGAGTTAAAGTCCTTGCGGTCAACACCACGGTCAAGAAGAAACTTTGCAGCAGGACTGTCTTTGTGAATGCTTCCGGCAGGAGAAATGTGATCTGTTGTGATACTGTCACCAAAGTTGAGTAAGCAATAGGCGTCCTTCACGCCGTGGGGCCCAGGTGGGTCCATTGTCATGTTATTGAAATATGGTGGCTCATGAATGTAGGTAGAATTTTGGTCCCATGTGTATAGTTTGGATTCTGGAACTGATAGGTCATTCCACATGGGGTTTCCCTCAGTGATGGATTTATAAGTACTCTTAAACATGTCAGGCAGGACACTTGATTGAACAGCCTGCAAATAAAGTTTTTTAGGTATATACTAACTTATAAGAGTAACAATACATATGCTTATAAATCGACCTAAAGGCATGCCCAATCCACTGCCTAATCCACTCACTGATTGAACCACCATTAATTTGGGAAATTGCCAGGCACATCTTTCAGCATATTTAATAAAGCTTATAATCCATTTTGAAAGTTACGCATATATAAGATTAGAAAAAATAGGAACTAGCAAAATACTTACCTCTGCAATTTCTTCGGTACTTGGCCAGATATCCCTGAAATAAACTTCCTTTCCATCTTTTCCAACTCCAATTGGTTCTTTGTCAAAGTCGATATCAACCTGAAAAACATAAGTGGCATTCACTACGCTAACACAGTGAGTTAAAAACATGTGCACAGGAGCCTGGTTGTTCCTAAAATTAGAGAGAAAGTGTTTAAGCTGTTACCTAGTCTATGACCCTCATATCGACTTTCATGATATGACAAAGAGGTGTAAAATGTGTGGGAAAAGTTGGATAAAGAATCAAAATGGGCCATTTTGGCACCAGTCAGTTTAGGTCGACTTCATAACGCTTTTCTCATAACAAAACAGTTTTCCGAATATAATTACAAAAGTTATAATTTCCCTCATAATAAAAAACTTTGAATAGGTTCTAGGAGGTATTAATGCATCAAAATACACTTTGAGCAACTTTCAACTTGTTACCTTTTAAGGTAATTGTTCTTTTAACTATTTGACCCATAAGAAATCAAAACATAACCCCCAACACCTCAATTGTATGTAAATGGGTTGAAATTGATACAAGTGGTGGTTTTGACTAAACAGGACTTCTAAATAGCTTTCATAGTGTCATATTTTACGGGCAGCAATTCATCATTCCTAACATCTGACAGTAAACGTCCTGATAGGCCAGTGGCAACTAATTTTCTACATAACACAACTCTCATGCCCTACTATTTCAAAGATGGAACATCATGCATGCTCGGTGCCCCAACTCCCCAAGTCCATCTACTTAATGATCTAATATTTTAATAAGGGGATGCATATGTATACTTAATACTCTAGAACCATCTCTGGACATATTATGGATTCATATAAAGTGTTGAAGTAAAATCAAGTCAGATCATACCGTGCCAGCTAGAGCATAGGCAACAACCAAAGGAGGTGATGCAAGATAGTTTGCTCTTGTCAAGGCATGAACACGTCCTTCGAAGTTTCGATTACCAGAGAGAACTGCTGATGCAATGATATCTGCGAAAGTCACCAGAAGATCAACATAGTCAATCACCAGATCAGTAGCACAAAGATATGAGAGAATTGGAGGCTACAACTAAAGGAGGCAATAAAAAACGGGTTGCTTAAGGTCAAAAGAGATAATTACTGTGACAGGTCGAAATGGATCAGTTCGGGTGAAAACAGATCATTCTTGTGCAGGTTAATATGGGTCAGAAACATTCATTTCTATTAACACTAAAAAGTGTCAAATATGATTAAAAAATAAATTAAAAAAAAAAAAAAAAAAAAAAGAGAGAGAGAGAATCATATCATTAATTCTTTGGATTAAACGATTTAGGATGTTCTATGGATTAAAAACACACTTTGGGCTACATTCGACCCGTTTGACAAATTTCTTTCTTAGTTAATTACATTTTCTAACCACTTTGGAAGAATGTTGTAAAAACAAAACCTAAGTCAGACCCATTTAATAACTTGCCACCTCAAGCTACATCTTATAATTTAACTCGTCAAACAAGAAAACACAAGAGTAGATTTACCATTGTCGGTAATGGCAGCACCAACTGATGCATCCAAATCTCCTGAATTGCCAATACATGTCGTGCACCCATATCCAACAATGTTGAACCCTTGCTCATTCAAATACTTCTGCAACCCACTATACGAATACAGAAAAGTCAGATCCATGTTAATTCTTTGTTCTTTATGATTATGGGAAAAGAACTGATGAATAGACTGTTATAGTGGTTCTTCAAGCATATACCTTTTGAGCAAATATTTTGTAACAACTCCAGAGCCTGGTGCAAGACTTGTTTTAACCCATGGTTTGACCTAGCCATTAAGCATTTGATGAAAAATCAGATTAAATGGAAGTACACCATAGACACACACATAATCAAAAACGTGACTAACCTGTAGGCCCAATTCACAGGCTTTTTTCGCAACAAGACCTGCCCCAAGCATAACACTAGGGTTTGATGTATTTGTGCAGCTCGTTATAGCAGCAATCACAACACTACCATGCTTAAGTTCTGCAGGCTGTCCATGAAAATCAAATTTCGCAACTTTGTCTTGTGCCTCCTTTGGTACCTCAAATCCCTGTAATGGTTTTTAATAAAAAGGAAGTTAGTAAGTTACCATATGAGTTTATGTTTAAAATTGGTCAAACTTTTAAGTGTGCAGTGAAACGCACCTTGAATCCCACTTTATTATCAAGGCAAGAGTGCCAATCTTGTTTCATGTTTTTCAAAGTGACTCGGTCATGAGGTCTGCAAAAGGAAAACATGGTGGATAATTTAGCAAACACGGGTGGACAAATTGTATATATGAATGGTTATGTGGGACCCCCCTTAAGCACACAAAAACATACCTCTTTGGCCCAGAAAGACAAGGTTCTACTTCTGAAAGGTCTAGCTCCAGATAAGATGAGTAGACTCTTTCTTGTTGTGGCTGAAATTAGAAATAGAATAGTAGTTAAGTATTAGACTAAAATTAACCATCCCAAGAAACAGTAGGTATAGAAATTAAGTGCCTTACCTCATTATAGTCGACAAACATATTATTTGCACGTAGGTATGCTTCTATCATAGCAACCTGAAATTCACAAAGGAGCACATCCATCAGACTGAAAGGCAATAAGAAGCAAGCAGAGTATGATATTACTGATTATCTTCATGTAAAAACGGGCTGTCCTTAAGTTTGGTAAAAATGGGCTACGTTTGGCCAACCTATATTTTTGTAGTCCTTTTTAAAAATTTGCCAGCTAATGTACTAAGCATAAACACAGATATTTATTGTATTAACGATTTACATTCTTGTAAAATATAACCATTTTGGAGGTTTTAGTCATTTGACTGAACTTTAGACAACTTCCAATTTGACCCGCTTCATTGATAGCTATTTTTCCCTTTTATAAAATATAAATTAAAACTGCCACCTGACATAAATAAAATCAACATACCGTATCATCACTTCGTCCAGTTAACTTGAGATACTGTAGAGTAACATGATCCACTGGGAAGAAACCCATTGTCGCACCATACTCGGGAGACATGTTAGCAATAGTAGCCCTATCAGCAAGTGAGATTTTACCCACGCCTTCACCTAAAATCATAAATTATGCAAATCAGTGAGTAAATTGTCCTTTTCAGCCTGCACCTGCAGACCACAACAAGTTTACTTACCATGGAATTCAACAAATTTGCCCACAACACCATGCTTTCTTAACATTTGGGTGACAGTCAACACCAAATCAGTAGCTGTTACACCATTCTGAAGTTTCCCTGATAGCTTGAACCCAACCACACCAGGCAAAACCATGCTCATTGGCTGTTCATAGTTAATATATAGTGTTAGAGATATGGCAAAAGAATCTTGATATCATCTTTCAAAAGAATAAGCTTCGTATATGTGTTATTACCTGCCCAAGCATTGCGGCCTCTGCTTCAATTCCTCCAACTCCCCAACCAGCAACACCTAACCCGTCAATCATAGTGGTGTGTGAATCAGTTCCGACAACACTATCAGGGTAGAGAATGCCCTCAGTGTTGAAAACAACTCTTCCAAGATATTCAAGGTTAACCTGGAATTTTAACAAGTAAAATAAGTATTTCTTCCTTCATTAGTAACAGCTGGTTACAGAATTTAAAGAAGGAACATCACGAACAAAAAGAAATTTTATTTAATTGTGAAATACTTCAGTCTGATGACAAAAAAAATGAGTGCGAGGAAATTGCCCTTTTTATTTGACCGGTCTAACATAATAACAGCCATAACTGATCCATTTATCAGTAAATGGGTCAGATCAGCCATCCCTGTTTAGCACCGCTAATAGTTAGATCAGATAAACACTATACCTGATGCACAATACCAGATCCTGGTGGAACCACAAGCATATTTTGGAAAGCTTTAGATCCCCACTTAAGAAAAGCAAATCTCTCCTGGTTTCTCTGAAATTCAAGCTCCATGTTTGCTTTTACTGCATTTTCAGTCCTAGCAACATCAACTTGAACTGAATGATCGACCACAAGATCCACAGGAACCTGGACCAAAATATCAAAATCAGAAACAAACAGGTACAACCATTAATAAAAAATAGCATAATTTACGGTCAACGTGCATCAACTTCTTCAACAAATACATCAATTATAGCAAATGAAGGTCAGGTCATCACATAACTACATTGACCTACAGTATTGAGAAATTAATAGATGTAGCCATGCGTACCAAAGGATTAATTTTCTGGGAGTCCCCACCAAGATTGTTCATAGCATCACGCATACCTGCCAGGTCTACCACAACTGGCACACCAGTAAAATCCTGAAAAATAACCAAATATTAGAGCACAACATAAAATATCAAATTCAAGTCTTCACAGGTCATCATGCAAAATTAAACCAAGAAATTTCAGAAGGTATACCTGTAACAGAACACGAGCAGGCTTGAACGGAATTTCAACCTGCTTTGGAGCACTCTTCTCCCAGTCAATGATTTTCTCGACATCTTCCTTGGTGACTTGGAAATTGTCACAATTACGGATCGCTGATTCGAGAAGTATCCTAATTGAATATGGCAGCTTGTCTGATCAGCACATGAACAAAATGTTAGTTAGTGTTAAATGACGTGCGATATGCATTGTCATTTGCCTTATAGACTTATAGCTTCTAAGTATGAAAATATCAGCCAAAAAACTGGGAGCTAAAAAGCAGTAAGATAGTGAAATTAGACATTATACGAAAATTACCGACTCTCGGGTCATTCAGAGCAGGCAAGCTATAGAACTTTCCAAACTCCCCACCTCCAGGTTTAGGGAGACCAGTCAAAATCCCACTGAAAGCATTCTCGGAGGCTGTAAACATATTTAAATAAACAAATTAGAACTAGAAATCCATACATAATTATAATTTCTGATCTTCGTAAGAGTAAGAAGGAGTAAACAACAACAAATCACAAGAGATTACAGATAAAATCTATTTTTATTTTAATATACACTTCTATTAACATTGATACTTATGTAGGCAGTTCAACAAAATCACACAAGTACATCACCAAACCAATTTATAACTTCATTATCATAATTCATAATTCTGCTTAACAAGAAAGCTACTAGCATATGATCATACAAATTTAGTTCAAATTGCATAACTCAAACATTGATATTAGATCAAAACATCACATCACCAATTAAGATCAGTTAACTCAAACATAATCACAATCAGCTTGACACAGAAGCTACTCATGCGCTCACTTATAAGCCTTCATTCAAATCGCATAATTGTAACTTGATTTCAAGTCATATATCACATCACGAATTAACATCACTATACCTGTATAACATTGTATAAGCTACTTCCATACAATAACAATCCTTTATTTAAATAACATAATTCTTACTCAATTTTAGGTCAACCTTCACATCACCAATCAGCATCACTACAACTCTATAACAAAATCACAGTCCGAAACTAAACTGTCGGTCAAATACCACAGTATAAGCGCACAATCACAACCCTTCATTCAAATCGCATAACTGGAAACTTACTTCAAGGTCAAACATCTCCATAAGTTGATAACAGAATCATAATTAATCCTTACCTCCTTTCAAACCGCATAAATTTAAACTTTATAATTATAGGTCAAACATCACTATCACATTAATTTTACATAACAGAACCACAAATAATCCCGCTTAATATGTAAGCTACTATCATAAATATCACTATAACTATATAAAAGAATCATATACATTCATAATCCTCCACTAAAATCATGTAATTCTGAACTTTATAATTTAGGTCAAACTTCACCATAACTCTACATCATAATCACAATCCTTCGCTCAAATCGCTGATTTCAAAACTAAACATCACTATAACTCCATAACCGAATCATAATCTCCGCACAAATCGCGTAATTCCGAACTTAATAATTTCCGGTCAAACATCACAGAAATTCCATATTCATAATAATAATAATCCTGCTTAACACGTAAGCTAATAATGGCACAACTGAAATGATAACATTAGGTCAAATAATCACTTCATCAATTAGTATCCCTATATCACAGAACCGTAATCCTTCACTAAAATTCGCATATATTAACATCTTCAGATCAAACATCACTGTAACAGAATCATAACAATCCTGCTTAACACTTAAGCTACTATCAAAAGCAAAATTAAAACATTAGGTCAAACATCATTTCATCAATTAGTATCACTATAACAGAATCATATAAGCTACAATCACACAAATCACAATCGGCCTCTCGAATCGCGTAATTCCGAAATTTATAATTTCCGGTCAAACATTTCCATAACAGAATCATAATGATAATAATACTCCTGCTTAACACGTAAGCTACTATCAAAAGTAAAATTAAAACATCATCCAAATCACATATTTCGAAACTAACATCCGGTCAAACATCACTAATTCACCATAACAGAATCATATAAGCTACAATCACACAAATCACAATCCTCCTCTCAAATCGCGTAATTCCGAATTTTAATAATTATTCTGCTTAACACGTAAGCTACTATCAAAAATAAAATAAAATAAAATATTAGGTCAAAGTCAAACATATCTTCATCAATTAACATCACTATATTAACACATAAGCTACATCTTTCAAAATAACTGAAATTAAATTAGATCAAAATCACAAAAATTAACAAATAATTCAAAATTAATAAAAAAAAAATGAAAAAATAAAACAAATATTACACCTCTAGTAGCAAGAGAACGATGAAATCGATCAAGCACAGGAGACGCAACAGACGCAATCCTGATCTGAGAGGTCAACGACGCCGGCGACCTCCAATTCACACCGTGACTCCATCGCGATGTTGTAGATGCGGCGGTGGTGTAAGATCGTGACGGAGTTGACGACGGTGACGGTGATTTAGACGAGAGAGATGACTGGAGCCTGGTGGATGATGATGAGGATCGGGCGGCGCGTCGGAGGAGCGTGGAGGAGTGGTGACCGCTTATATGCATAATTGTTGATTGAATTAGTTAGAGAAAGAGAGAATATTGTGGAAGGGGGCGTGTGGGAGAGGTGAGTAATATATAAAATGAAAATGAAAAGAAGCTGCGGGTGTGGGTGGATGTGATGTTTTTGAACATGGAAATATGCCCTTTTCAAAAAGGAAAATATCAATTTGAAATGATACTACTACTATTCAACTTTCATTTTATTTATTTATGTAGATGGAGATATTTTGTGAAAAGAAAATGAGTGAGTAGCCTAAAATATGTAATTAATTTTTGTGACTAATAGTTGTGGTAATAAATTATTTTTTTTTTGAATAAATGGGTCCCCTGTTGTCCTCAATAAGATTCTGACACATATGTTTAGGCATACGAGTTAGACATCCCGATCAATGCTCTTTGTGAAATGGATTTACGGGTGTATTTATTTTTACGTCGGAGCTTGATAACGTATTCAATATGAATGGAAATGTTGACGAGTATTGTTTTATATTGTTTCTAGATTATGTAAATAGTTTTCGTTAGGTTTGAGAGATGAGATGACAAGGGAAAAATATGAGATATATTTGTGAAGTGAATTAAGAGTGATATTTGTTCTTATACCGGAGTCTGGAGGTGATTATGTACTCGTTATCCGATTGAAACATTAACGGTTACAAAAATTAATGTTGGTTTGGTTAACTTACATGGATCTTGTTAAGTCCACGTGTTGAGACCACAACACTAAGGCAAGAATTTTCCGATAGGTTAAAAAGTGATACACAATTTAACAGGATTGGTTGAGCTATCAACTATCATAACAAAAATGCGAGATCTCTCAAGATTAAATCATGTTTTCTGCAAATTCAAATGAAGTGCTCATGTCAACGTCCTCAAAAACAAATGTTTTACCTAGTTTGAGATTATGCGATGATGGTCCAATGCGGTTATCTTAGAAAAACAATAACACGACAACAACGACCACATTATTAAAACATTGTTAAGTTGTTTTGATAGAATATTGATATTATTGGTACTTCTTAATTCTAATTTAGCACACACTTTTATCATCTATATTGAGTTACAACACAGGATGGATTTTGTGTTTTGCGTGAAATATTTTTGAGTATTTATTGTTTGACATTTAGAATAAAAATTTTGTTTGACAACAAGCGGTGAAATTAAGCATTAAAATTATTAAACTAAATTTCTAACGCTACTAAAATAATATTAAAATTATAACATTGGTTTTACTTCATTTTACACATTCTAATTTAAATTATGAAAATAAATTAGGATGCCTAAAAGACATGATTAATTTTGTGTCTAAATTATGTGTCATTACCTCATTGAATCGTGAATAAGTGGATCTGGTTGATACAACAATTGTCACACATGTTTATGCACAAAATTAGGCATAACTTTTAAGTGTGTCAATAATTTCTATTTAATTACAATTATCTTCTTTCACGGAGAGCAAATTTTTTAAACTCAGATATACGTAACCTCATCAGATTAATATGATATCGTTTCCAACCCTTCTTTAACTATCTCTAAATTAGAGACTTACCAAAATTTGAACCCTCTAACTTATGTGAGAAAATCAAAAATCTCATTTGATGGTAGGGTTAGAGCACAAGGTGTGGATGGCAAGGTTTGCCTCCCCATTAACAAACCTGCTCCTCACCAAACAACAAACCTCAACTTCTTCATTAGGGCCCCACATCTTACACATTTATTTTTTTATTCATTTCATTAAATAAATTAAATTCATTTCACAAAAACTTAAAAATAACACAACATATTAATTTTATTTCATCCAAATTAAAAAGTTACAATACGGAAAAAAACCATACGATTTGCCAAAAAAAAAAAAAAAAAAAAAAAAAAAAAAAAAAAAAAAAAAAAAACATGCGATACGACACGAAAATAAAGAAACAGATAAATACGATATACAACATCATCAATAATTTATAAAGACTTATAATTATCAATGAGTGCTGACTTTTCTTCCTAAACTTGCAATACTTGTTCTCTGACCATTCTCAATGCGACTTGAAGTTCCAAATCTGTTTCATCATTTCTTAAAAGGGTTTGTACATCGACCATGACTATTGGATGGTCTTGAGGCAGCTCACGTAACCTTTCGACCTCTGGAGCACGAGACTCCCTTTGTCGAATAATACGAGCTATCTCACCTAACAAGTTGTTAATCAACTTAAGTTCATTTTCTTGTTCATTGCGTAATCGGGCAAGTATTCTTGTGTGGAATTTAGTTTTAGTTGTTTGACAATAAGAAGTTGAGTAAAGATGCTATTTATACTGAAACTAGCCGTTAGATAATTTTATTGGAGAAACTAGCCGTTAAGCCTTTTATTCAAACTCAAACTTAAACTGACATAACATCACAAACGAAATGGAAATACTTAACATAAACCAACACACGATACACGAATACAAAAGCCATTAATCCATACATCTTAGCCAGGTGGTGTTGTTCCTCAAAATCAACCACACTTGAAAATATTTGAAATCTTTCCCACCGTTGCGTTCTTTGAAAACGTTCATTGCATCTTCAAGACGAACATCTGGCTCACGTGTAGGCTGCAAATTCAAGTAAATTTCATGAAATTTTTGGCAATCACAGTTCATTCTTGCCCACTTACCCGTTAGCTGGTTTTTGCTATGAAAAGGACCGTCTGATTGTTCATTGAACTTTTGAGTTACGACTTGCCAAAAAGGTCCTTCGCTGGCATGGAATTCGTGAATGTTTTGCCACATCTCGGCTAGCCAGCTTTCTTCTTCAATAGACCAACGATTTGCCATTGTAAATTTCTTTAGATAGTGAAGTGTGTGCAACATTGTATGATAATGTATGCTTTATATAGGAGTATATAAACGTTTAAGATTTGAATTTCAAAACCTGAGCGGGATAATTTTAGATTTTCAAATTTCAAAATTTCAAAAAAAAAAAAAAAAAAAAACAATAAAAACGTGTGCAATAAACATTTAATGTACAAACGTGGTGAATTCAAATTCAAAATTCAAATTCACATAAAAGGGCGGTTAAACGTTTAAATTTGAAACACAAATTCATTAAAACGTACACATAAAACATCGTTACACAACATTACAACAATACGGAAAAGAAATACACACGATACGGAAAAGAAATACACACGATACAGAAAAGAAATACATACGATACGGAATTAGTTAACATAAAACACCATTACTCATTGTCTCTGTCCCATGCCAACATGTTTCTCAGAGTGAACCACACATGTTGATATTTAATCCCTTTCATATAGCGTTCATAATAAATACGGTTTGCATTGCTGAGACGACAAGGGTCTTCACTTGTACGCAGCAACTCTTTGTAAATAGCATTATAGTTACGACATTCAAGGTTCATTCTATTTCATTGAGCCGTAATACTATTTTTATTACGGTGCTGACCATCACTCTGATTGTTGAACCTTTGTGTAACTGCATTCCAAAAAGAACGTTCATTCACAAGGTCTTCAGAATCGTGAACTTCAAGCCATACAGTTGCTAGCAAGTATTCTTCTTCCATTGACCAACGATTAGCCATTGTAAAACTGAATGGTAAATATTGAAGTGTGTGAAAAACTGAATGGTATAGTATGGTATTAATAGGGGTTTATTGAAAGCGGGATAATTTCAAAATTTGAATTCAAAATCAAAGCGGGATAATTTCAAAATTTGAATTCAAACCAGAGAGCGGGATACTTCCAAAAATCATTCTATAAATACATATTCTTGGATGCTGAATACATACACAATTTACACACAAATCATCTAAGAATTCTCTTTTCTTCTTCAAACACAATGTCATACAACGCATCACCTGAAAACAAATCGGTTTACAACACACCACCTGAAGATAATTCCCCATAAAACACTCCGCCACAAGATCTGTTTCCGGTGTTCCAATATGACAACCCACCACCTGCAACTCCACCAGCAGTTATGTTTCCACCAGAAAACATACCACCACCAAACAATCAACCACCAAACTTTCCACCTGAAAAACCAACCCAACATTCGTGAGTTGACTGAGGAAGAACAGTACGAGATGGATATGCGCAAGTCCTTTTGGAGTTTGAAGCTGAGCAAGACCGTCAGGAAAGGGAGCGTGAGGCGTACCTCAAAGGGAAATAGGATCGGAGAAACAAACGAGCAGAATGGCGATGGGAGATGGGACTTCCACCTGTGCCATCGAGTGAGGACGATTCAAGTGCCTCCTATTCAAGTCACGAGGGCTATGTGTCTGATGATTCATTTAATTGAATCGTAGTTTTTATTATCGTATGGTGGTTTATGGTTTTTATTTCCGTTTCTTAGTTTAATGTTGTTATCGTATTTGTAAACTAATTGTATGTTGTTTCAAGTTATTTCAATCATATGTTTAATATAGTTGCATTAGCATTTACACAATACATTCTTACAAAAAAAACTATCTATTTGAAACTATAAATACATTTTACATTCACAAATATAAACATACAATTGTAAAAACATCAAATTATACAACTAAAATTCAAAGGAAAAAATGGATTGTCAGATGTTAGCCTCTTCGTGCCGACGAAGAGGAATGCAACGGGGAAGAACGGCGAGGCTGGATTGGTGTAGTGAAGAGGAACGGCTCGCCGTTGCCTCTTCCACGTCGGACGGCGAGCATGCCTTCTTCGACTACACCTTGTGCTCTTAGTGCTAGTTTCACCTAATGTTTTGCTTATTTGGGTGCCAATGCAAATGGGAAATGAATGCGTTGACATGTCCTATTGTAAAGTCATAAATGATAAATGACATTTAATTTTGGGTCACACATTCAAATACTCGAATGCGAGTTTGACAAACGAAGAAGTTGGGATCGATAACGGATAACCCCATAGATATAAGAAGTCACAATATTATAAGTTTATAACATCTGAACAACTCGATTAAATATATCTCTACTAGACAATGTTTACACTCATAAGTGGTTACACTTGCACAAACTTATAATAGGTGGCAAAACGGCCGGGCCGGGCGGGCACGGGCCACGAGTCAAACGGGCTACGGGCTAAATGGGTACGGGCTAAACAGGTGCGGGCTAAACGGGCACATGTTATACGAATCGTTTTAAAAAATACCCAAAATGACGAAATAAATTCTTTAAACTTATCACATCATTTATATTTAAAAAAATAAATATGTTATATCTACAATTTTTTTCTTTAAAAACAATTATAATTTTATCCAATTGAGAGAAACTATGTATCTATTTGTGCTCATTTAGCTTTTAAATAGACAATATATGCCCATTTCAAAAAACTAATAATAATAAAAAATAAAAAAAAGTTGACTAAATGTACTCAAACTTTTTAAAAATTTATCCATTTTGCCTATTTTTTTTAAGCACAAATTGTCACATCTACTTATAATACAGTATATTTCATTCCTCCATTGAAATGATTCAGCTGACTCCTCAAAAATTACGTGTTTGTCTAATTGTAATCATTGAAGATGTTAAAAGAGATTGATACTTATTATTTCTACAGTAGTCTTTTTAGACTATGCATTGAATATACTATATTTTATTTGAATTTTCTAACTTGTGTTATGATAGTAGAGGTTAAGAGACGTTAAATGAACTTAAATTATTATATTTTTATGTTCGTTGATATTAATAATTTTTTAAATTTATCATGTCTACCAAAATTACTCATGTTTTATATAGAAATTAAGTTATTTAAAAAAAATATTTTTTTTCATTAAACACTTTTAAGCTTGTGTCACTATGACACAAGTAGTTGCAATCAATTGAAAAGTGAAACAATTTAAAAGGTGTAAAAAGCCAATAAGCTAGTGACATGCGTCCTCCACCCACTTCCTCCATTATTCCTTTAATATTTTAAGTTAGAAGGTAATTTGGTCATTAAAAACGTTTTTATATTCCACCTCAAATTTTAAACGGTGATATTTCTTAAACGACAAACTTTTAGAAAAAAACCGATTTCACCATAATTTTTAAAATTCAATCCTTTCTAATTTGGTATAAATTTTTTTAAAAATTTCGAAACTTTCTTTTTACATATCAAATGGGTCTTGATTTTCTTTATTTTTTTTGGCATTTCGACCTTATTTTTTATCCTCATAATTGCCGAATCATAAAATACTTAAAACACGAAAATTGTAGATTTTGGTCCACTCTTTACCTAGAAATTTGAATAACTCAAATCCAATATGATATGAGTGAGATATTGCACGTTAAAGATGACATTTTAGTCATATTTGTTGCACACAAGGTGTTTGATGAAATGTTTAGTTTAAATTTTTAGTGTTAAAATTGCGTTAAATGCACCAATTTTTGTACCACAACGCATCATTAATTATTTTATTAAATGTAAGATTCAAAAAGTGATATTTTTTAGTCGTTAATTTTTTTTTTAAAAATGTACGTATTGTGTTTTATTGCTTTTTTTACCATAAATTTAACCAATTTAAATTCGCATTAGAAAAAATTGTAAAACATAAAAGTTATAGATTTTAGGTCAATCTTTACCCATGTTTTTTATTCACTCAAATCCGATGTCAAACAAGTTAGATATCACATGTTAAAA
Organism: Artemisia argyi; assembly: GCA_030686995.1. Classification (NCBI taxonomy): domain Eukaryota; kingdom Viridiplantae; phylum Streptophyta; class Magnoliopsida; order Asterales; family Asteraceae; genus Artemisia; species Artemisia argyi. The sequence continues at coordinate 15,486,992 of CM060679.1, forward strand.
ATGACATTTTGTTCATCAGTTACTTTGGTTCATCAATTTTTATGGTAACATTTAATTCATTAGTTACTTTGATTCATCAATTTTTATGGTAACAATTGATGAATCAAAGTTACTGATGAACAAAATGTTTATCAGTTACTTTGGTTCATCAATTTTTATGGTAACTTTTTGTTCACCAATTACTTTGTTTGTCAATTTTTATGGTAATATTTTGTTCATCAGTTACTTTGGTTAATCAATTTTTACAAAAATTAATGGTTCATCAATTTTTATGATAACATTTTATTCATCAGTTACTTTGGTTCAGTTACTTTGGTTTATAAATTTTAATGTTCGTGAATAAAAATTGATGAACCAAAATAACTGATGAACAAAATGTCTTTTTTAAAAATCAGATAATATGATTCATTAGTTAAAAAAAATGCCTTTTTTAATCTTACATTAATAAAATGACTAAAGGTGCATTGTTGTACAAAAATTAGTACATTTAACTCGATTTTAAGACTAAAAATCTAAGCTAGACATTTCATCAAACACGTTGTGTGCAACAAATATGACTAAACGTCATCTTTAGCGTGCAATATCTCACTAATATCATATCAGATTTAAGTGATTCAAATTTCTGGGTTAAGAGTGAATCAAAATCTAAAACTTTTGTGTTTTAAGTATTTTATGATTTGGCAATTTTTAAGGTAAAAAATAGGGTCAAAAATAGCAAAAACATCAAGAAAATCATGACCCAATGAATATGTCAAAAATTTTCTTTTTGGAATAACTAAAAAGTTTTATACCAGATTAAAGAGAATCAAATTTTAAAAATTATGGTGAAATCGGTTTTTTATAAAAGTTTGTCGTTTAATAGATATGTGCTTTTGAAATTTGAGGTGAAAAAGGAAAAAACAGATATTTTACGATTTTGCCCCTGAGCGGACTTATTAAATAAAATAGATGGGGACACTCGTCAGATGATGAGTGACTTTCCACGCTTTTTAAATTAGTCCCACTTTGCAATTGATCAAATACCATGACGGAAGTTAGAAAAACCATTTTTTTTATTAACCAAGTATTTCAATTACAATAAATTACTCCATCCGTCTCAAAATTATTGTTAGGAGACAACAATTATAAAGTTTAATAAAGTGGGACCACTTTAATTTTAACTATTCAAATAAAATATTCCCTTACTTAATTGTCTAGTTTTTACTTAAAAAGGAAGGTGAACAATTATTTTGAGACATCTAAAGAAGGAAATATGGACTATTAGTTTGAGACGGATGGAGTATATGACAATTACATATATTTTATGATAGAAAAGGAATATTTGTCTTTTGGTAGCCGACATTTTATTTGGATGCAACTTCTTAGCTCATTCTTTACAGATAAATCTGTAAAAATAACATGATTATGCATCTGATTTAGGAAACTTACGAGATTGGCGATAATCCGCCGCGTTGCAGGCGGGCCTGTTTATTTTGCGACATTTTGGGCTTGTTTTTCTTGTCGATATGATTAGCTCTGTAATGTTTATAACATCCAAGAGTCAAACACAATTTAATCAAATAGCACAAACATCATGTTTAGCCCCTATGTTATTATATTCGAAGCACAAATGTTTAGAATATATAAATAATATGCAAATACTACTCGCAAAAGATTTTACATACATGTTCACTTGCAACTCAAGGTTGTCGCAAAATTTTCTTTTCACGAATACAGGGAAATGATGAATGCTGCCTGCACCAAAGAACACAAAACCGTCAGTTGGATTAGTGAAACCAACAAATCCAAATGCACATAAACTCCGCTCCAAAATATTACTACAGACAATTAAATTCATAAACTCCCTTCCGTTTGTCAACAACAGGTATTCTACTATTCTATGGTGGCGTTGATACAACCCGAGTTTCAACCAAAGCAGGTTCATGAATAGTTATACCAATATTTGGCCATTGCTTCTTTTTGGCTCGCATTATGTCAGAGGTACTATAAAGGAATGAACATTTTACCACATGCTCCATTTTTATCCAATATGGATCATTTTATGGTTATAGTTGTATAGATAAAAATTAAATGGCCAAACACTATCAGTACATACCAGTTATTCATCTTAAATACATCCAACTACAAACCTGAATCTGTATTTGTTGTTGTTGTAGTCGCGCCAGGGCTTTTTTCAGCATCCGCCATCTCGACACGCAAACAATAAACCTTCATCAACCTATTATACCCAGATTTATTTTTGTAACATGATGAAGCACTCAGATATGTCCAAACTAACAATTGTATAAGATGTAGAAAAGTCTATTGTAAGAATCTGTAAATAAGAGTTAATGCAATACGATTTACCTTGTTTAAGTAGCTCATCAGCCATAGCTAAGACCGTCATCCAATTTACCATACTACATGCATGCATTTACCTGCACAAATAAATAAAGTACAATATTTTTTATTTCACTTCTAATACGATTTTATTTGTGTTAGTAATGTCTTAGTAACATACGACAGGCGGGCCTGTTTGTTTTCTAAAAAAAAAATGAAAAGCATACCTTAATTTCAGGAAGGCATAGTTCAGGAATCGTTTATGCCCAATAGTCTCTTTGCGATAACTGTATGAGCCTATAATGATAAACGTATAAAACGATTAAGAGACCGGTAATTGCAGTTGAGCAAAAATTGTAAAGTTGCAGTCTCTTAATATTTAAACCAACCTGCACGCATTTCGTCGAACCTCCTTTTGCGAACAGTGTACGCATTCTTGTGAGGGGCTGTAATTTGAAATTGACACCACAGAATTGCACGGCCTAATATATTGAGAGTGAGGGAAACTGCCGACGTCTAAAGTCGTTGCACCTGATGTTAAGCTGTCAGTGGTTTGTGTGTTTTGATGAGAAGCAGACCTTGAATCTTTATTGTTCACTGCTGCAACCTCAAAGCAGAAAATAAAGTAATTGTCACACCTTCGCACATAAACGGTGCACCAACACACCCATTGCAGCATCCAAACACACCCATTTCATCCCCCGTTTGTGCATCCAAACTCACCTGTTTTAGCTTCCAATTCAACGTCCAAACCGACACCCACTTGAGGTCCCAAATCCACCTGTTTCAGCTTCCGTTTCAGCAGTGAAAGCTACCCATTTCAGCACACAAATGAATCTGTTTCAGCCCTGCTTCAGCCCCCAAACAGATAAGCACACAAAATAAGCAATTCAAAACCAAACAGCTCGTAAAAAGCATACCTTTTGTGTTAATGGATAGGATCGTGCTGACTTTTTTCATCAATCTTGTGAGCTTCTAATAAGCCTGCCGGATTTTTTTAGCTTCTATCTTCTGAATCAGCCCCTGATCTCAGGAGGACGAAAAGTTAGTTTCCACCATTTTATTTTTCTTAAGAAAAAGATAAGAGTCATTATTATAACTAATTCACCTTGTGTTGCATCAGAACCAATTGTGATTGTCTCACCATCATCTCGAACAAAAAGAAGGCCAATCAAAGCCTTTCTTTTCCCTCTACCAAAGTTCTTCTTTCACCAATTTCACACTGTATTATCACGACAAATTGGTAAAAGAAATCCATTTTTTAAAAGTAATTCTCAATATACTCGCAGTTAGATTTTGAAGGCCAACTCTATTAGGTTAAATTCCAATTTAAAAATAAAAAAGATATATACCGGGTATTTTGCATTACGGTCGTTATCAGGTCAAAAGATGCACAGCGATCACATTATTGTAACATTGCTTGATAAATTTTAAAGTGAGTATGACTACAAAATTATTAACACGATAAGCATCATCAACAGCACCAAGAAACCCAACAAAGCAAATAATGAACCTCTTTGCTATGGGTTTAGGTTACAAACGTTAAGTCATGTAAATGAATTTTCATGAGCAGATGTCTACATACCTTTGGTACATGTGCTTGTGTAAGTTTGTGTTTTACCGAAAATTCATGTCTTGCGAGCTTCAGTACAACTGGTTGCCTATCGTCCAGATGTTTTTCCTAAACACCAATTCCAGATATACAAATTTAACACAAAGGCTAATGTACTCTGGGTCAGATCAGTAAATCCAAATGTGGTACTAAAGACTCGCCATGGCTGCAACTATAACTAAATTACGTCAAAGTACTCTGTGAAGTTCAAAAAATTAGGCTCAGATTAGAATATACATATATACTCTAAGCTGGCAAACCATACTGGCTGCAACCTACAGGTTGCCTCGCCAAGGTACCATCCATCATCATCGCCACAATGATTCAGTCTTAGAAAAAAAGGCCCAATGTCAATGGGCAGAAACCCAAATCATAATTTAGGCTTGAGATCCGAGAATGCAGAAAGCATACCTGATACTTGTCATGGCTGCAACCACAATGAAGTCGTGACTGCCCCGGCAAGATATATTATTACCTGTGTTAAACGACACGGTATTGTTCATAGGCATTCAATTAGGCCATAAATTGCAAATGAGCCTCAACCTTCGTTGTGGGCGCAAATATCAGGAAGCTCAGGCAAGTAGCAATCAACTAAAGAGGATACACCCGCCATGGCTGCAACTGTAATAAGGTACCCTGCCAAGATACGGGTGATCTCAACTTTATCGACTCCACTCAGGTGCATCATAGGCCACACGTGCACAGTTTTGAAATTCCATCTATTTTTTTTATTCACGAGAAACGGCTGTATAAGGCGAAGACCAAAAGGCAAGCCTTGGCTCAGACACGTGAACAATCGACTAAAGAGGATACGCCTGCCATGGCTGCAACCATAATAAGCTGCCATGCCAAGATGCAGAGAATCACAACCTTAGCGAATTCACTAAGAAAGTAAGAATCATCACAGCCTAGTACAATCGTTATCACCATCACCCGCATCTCATATAAGCAGAATTCACAAAAATAAGGAATGCCAAACAGCCTCTAAAACTGTAACAAATAATTTTGCTCATTAGAGCGTGTGCGTGTGTATATAACTGGCTATGTCATTTGTCATGTTATCCAACTGCCTCAGGCCAACATAAGGCCACTCATGGCAAAACTTAGGTCACAACAATAAACATTATTTTAATCTGAGTTTAGCGGGTAAAACGACAACGTTTTAAATCACCACAAAAATAATACCGATAGTTTTAAAGGAGGCTAAGATATGTTGTATTCAGATCATCATGGGCTAATAAGGCATGGCTGCAATCACAGTTGCAAATGCCACCTTTTCAAGTAGCAATCACCATCCGGATTGCCTAGCCAAGATACGTACCAGCCTGTAGACATGTTTTTGCAGACACCTACATTTCATCATCATGGCCTCCGTTATTTCTACCAGTAAGTAAAGGATATGAACAAAAATTACCAAGGCAAGATACATAGCTGCTCTGTAAAAATCCATTTCGCCAACACCTAGATACAAACGACATCACCAAAGTAACTTTGCAAAAAGATTATCAACACCGTTAACTTCAAACAACATAAGCAAAGCAAAACCTCAAATCTTTTCAAGAAATTCATCAAACACATGGTAGACAGCAAATCAATTGACATTTTTTCTTCTCAAGAAATTCATCAAACACATGGTAGGCAGCAAATCAATTGACATTTTTTTGATAGAATTTTTAACATTTCAACCACCTATGCAACTTCAAACGAACCACTATATTAAAAAAAACCCCCAATATGAAGAAAAACATACCTTTATATCAAATAACAATGATCACAATTAAGGGTCGAATCGAGTATAAACGCGGGTAACAAATACCCCCAAAATTAAAAGGCTAACTGTTGTGTAACCGAAACAACACACCATGGTCACAATCGTCGCACGCCGCTGATGGCAGCAACAAAGGTAACTGAGTCATGGCATCTGGAATATGGTCGGTGTAAGATATGTGTGTTGTGTAAGATATGTGTAGATTTGTCTAGATCAAACGGTACCGGAACAAAAAGATCCGGCTATTTTTTGGGCCATTGTGAAGGAGGTGGCTGGACCTTTTGTGATGGATCAGTGGTAGCCCAAAGGTTTTGGCGGGAAACCCACGACTAAAACGGCACCGTTTGCACATGTTTTAATATAAACTTATAATTCGGCATCTTATGTAAAGTATTATTATTATTTTATTTTATTTTTATTTGGAACGACAACTAACTATCTTACGAAATACACCACAGACTATCCCACGTGTCTTAACTAGGACTTGAACCCACAACAATTTGGTTATAGAGCTTCTCACACATCAAGAGGTATCATTAGGGCTTAAACAACTGTAGAACAAATAACATGTATATCTAAACCAAGCTTATAATTACTATTTTGTCCCTAATAAAAAAGGTAACTACCATTTTCTCTCTATTTAGTAAAATTGCTGAAACTTGATTATTTGGTACAAGGAAGCCAAAAATTTAGAATCAAAGTTACTATACAAGTTTTTTCGACTAACACAAGATGACGTATGACATCATTATCATCGGATGATGAAATTGTGAACTCGTGTAAAGGTAATCTTCGATGAAGATGGGAACAAACTCAAAGATGGATCCAAGGATGTACATGTGTATGCTTTATGACGATTACTAGAAACGTTTTTGTAATGGTGATATGTATTCCGTTACAACAAGGTGCGTCACTTAATACAACAGACAAAAATAACGACCTAACAGATCTTATGGTGGGCGAAAGTTGAATAAAATTTCGATCACAATTCAATACAAAAACGACAAAGTTTTAATGCCATAAATTGAATAATATTTTTTTCAAAAGAAATGTAAATAATTATCTATATTGTAATGTAGGCATCATTTTCTATACAAAGGCATTGGATTTAAGTCAATAACTAATATAGATGTCAATAACCCTTTCTCTTCTGGAAGTACGACTTCAATGCGTTGTCCATAAACGAGGTCAAAAGACTTTTATACTTTTATTGCCCTACTACACCTTTTGGTCTCCTTTGTGAGCCACTATCAATAACCAAAGAGTCTTAAAAATACAAGAAAAATATAATACGGAGTACTCCATATTTGGTCCGTTTAAATATTGAAAAAGTTATATGCTAACATGAAAAGATGAAAACGCTATTATAACAAGCCATATAGGATTAGTGTATGCATTTAAAAAAATTATCCTTATCTATACTACATATAAAGCATGAATGACTCTCTCTTCAAAATTTTAAGACTTACAAGAAATTAACCATTGTTTACAACATTTTAATGCACTCAATTTTCAGAATTACAACAAAGTAAGCATATAGTACAACAAAATAAAGCGTGGTGTCATTTTAAGACCAAAATTCTATCAAACAACACTAATGCTATTAAAAACACCTCTTCACAAAAAATTACAACCATTTAAGCACAATGTACAATAGCTGCAACCAATTTTCAGATTTACAACATTAATGCTATTAAAGTGGTCAATGTTATTAATGACTACTACTTACAAGAAAAGAAACATAGTGTACAACACTTTAATGCACATAATTTTCAGATGTACAAGACAAGAAGCATAGTGTACAACAAAACACCACATTAATGTTATTTAATGTAGTCAATTATTTAACTGGTCAATAAATAAAATTAATACAGTTACTAAAACACCCTTACCTATGAAATACAAATTATCAAGCATATTGTACAACCAAATTAAACACAATTCCTGCAATAAATTTCACTACTAAAAATAATAAAGTACATTGTACAAATATTCAAGTCTGAACGGGCAACGGGCTAGATGGGCTTGAGCCCGAACGGGCGCAGACCAAACGGCTCGAGTCCGAACAGGCACGGGCCATCGAGTTCGAGCCCGAACGGGCACGGGCTTTACTCTTGTATCCATAAATTTATTGAAAAAAAAAAAACACACAATAAACTAAAATACAGTATTTATCAAAATTTTTTATTTCAAGGTATCCGCCGCTGCAACGCGCGGGTACCCTACTATATACTAAAAATGGGAAGCAAGTCCTGTAGCACTATTCATGCTACAGTTGACTAAACAGTAACATGTTTAAAAAATACGAAAATGGTCCCTAAGGTTAGCTGTAAATCGCATCGTTAGTCCCCCGTTACCATTCTTTTGCAAATTTAATCTTTAATTACAAAAAATTATTTTTTTACAATTGTTTTATTTCGAGTTTAGATTAAACATAACATTCCCGCAATAATGGGCGGGTGCACCCACTCGTTTCCTGCTAAAACACAAGGTTGCACGATAAACTTTGAATATATTTACAACGATCACAACTATAACATTTCATTTAGGGCGGACCCAGGGAGTTTTCAGAGGTGCACGGGAACCTTAAGGATTTGTCTTGCGTAGTGTAAAATTATGTCAAATATGTAGTATATCGATTTTTCTAAAATAACCCGGTTTTTAATTTTTAGGTTACGATTTTCGATATTTTTTACAAAATAAACCTGATGACTCTTGGTTTTAGATCCTCTGTTTTCATTGTCTACCCGCATAATAAAATACAGTTTATATTCTTGACCATAGATACAAAACACTTTTCTCCGCATGTCAAAAAGATTTTTGAAGCATCTTTTTTTAGACATATGTTGTTTCAAGGATATTCAACAAAATGACAAATAGTGTACAAGCTTCTATTTTGTTTCTTTGGATTTATTATGGGGTTTTGAAGTCATAGACAAATTTGTATTGGCATCTGCGGCTACTAGCCTATAGGAACTATTCAATTTTTTTCACAATGAGATACAATTCTACAAGCGACCAAATGATTGTCTTTATATAAAAAATAAATAAATAAATAAATAAATAAATAAATAAATAAATAAACAAAAAAACAAAAAAAAAACAAAAACAAACAAACAAACTATAGTAACTTGAATTCGCAGCGATGGGATGAAAAGAGGTTTAGTTACAACCTTGCAAGTGTGTATATGTCGTTTTGTAAGATATAAACCATAAGATTAAGCAACTGTGACATGTCATTTGTATCGCTGTTTTGTCCTCTAAAATTTTAATACGAGATTCTGAACTACAACAAGAAAATAAAGCGAAACTAATATTGGTTCGTTACAGAATCAAACAAGTGTATTCAACTATTCAATATAACATGTTAGTATGACATACTTTGTTTAAACTTTTAATGTATTCTTTTGTTTTTTTCATACTAAACGTCTTTGTAAATTGCAAGTTTGCAACTGTAAATCTATAAGCATCATACCAATATAGGGCAAAGCCCAACCCAACACACTTTTTAACCCATATCTTTTTTTCTAACTAAAGTACTGTACTAAACTAATTATTCTTTGGACCAATTTTTTCCGAATTAAACTAATTGTCACTTATTACTCAAAGGAATTTTTTGATACTTATTACTTTTAAAAAGAGCACTTTTGTAGCACTTTGTAGAGCAACTTTTGTATTGACAAACTTGGAATATGTGTCTTTTTATAATTCAATGCATCTTTGTTTGAGGATATAAAGAAACACAAACTTTAATCTTTGAGTTATGCTACTATGCTAAAATCATCAGCCTCATGTGTTTTCATCTAAATGTGTCCATGTCTGTTCATGAAAATTAGTGACTTTATGGTCATGTGAGCAGACTTCAGAAAAACCTTCAAATGAAATCTCAACTGTGAATCTTCTTCATATAACTTGTCATAAGTGATTATTGGTATGAAATTAACACACATAAGGGAATATACAGTAATAGACCGGAGGATGCCATCAAGTTTTGCAGAACACATGAAACCCCTTATGATCTTTTCCAAGCTGCATTAAATAGATTACGTGAAACCAAAGCAACAGATCATCCATGCTTCCTTCTTTCGGTCTCTTAAAACAGTAACAGCATAAAGCCATGTGAAAGAATGAATGAAGTGCTAAATAAACTTAAGCTTAGCACTCATTCACTTCTTTTATAAGAGTAGTGATATCTACACATACACTTCTACTTCATACACATAAATTTAGTGGGACCACTAGGATCATATAACTAAAATTTATGTGTATGAAGTAAAAGTGTATGTGTATTAGTGTATATATCACTACCCCTTTTATAAACATAGATAAGAATCTACATAAGATCGCTGACATCATGTAATATCGCAAACCAAGTATTTATATACTAAATCTATATCTGTATGACACACGACAGTGGTCTCGTACGTTGGTCTTGAAACTAAACTGATTTGTTGCAGTTCAGGTCCAAACTCCAAACCATAAAGATTCTTATTACAAGCACATACTATTAAGGAGGTGTTTGGCATTGTCTTTTGAAATAATTACTGCATATGATAAGCATTACCATGAATCAGATAGTCAACCATAACAAAACGAGCTTACAGATAGTGTTTGGGGTTGTGGTAATTACATACTTAGATTTTTTTCAATGTTTAGAAATTTCTAACCAGGGCTGTTAGGATTAACATATCTGAATGAACTTTATACAAACACCAAGGCTTTACATGTAAAATGATCGGTAAATAGTCATAATCAGTTTTCTTGCAGGTTCGCAGTTACTAGTCCAAAGTGATTATTTAACCCCTAACGAACATGATAATCAGACATACATTCAGTATACACAAACACCAAAAACTGGTTATCTGAAATGAAAACGCAATAATAGATTAAGGACGCAGCTAAGGAGTCCCTTGGTGTGGCTAGTGTGGCTAGCGGGGACTCGAGGACCAAGCCCAACAGGGAATCTTGGTGGTTTAGCGAGGAAGTGCAAGCCAAAGTGGCAGCGAAACATTCTAGGTTCAGAGAGCTTCTTGTGTGTCGAGAGGGACAACAAGCTGACATTACAGCCGTAGAAGAGAGGTATAAAGTAGCAAAAAGAGAAGCGAAGAAGGCGGTAGCCCAGGCGAAGGACAAGGCCTACGAAGAGCTGTATAAGAAACTGGACTCAAGAGAGGGGGCATACGATATATTCAGGATTGCTAAAGCCCGAGAGAGAAGGAGGAGGGATTTAGGTAATGTGAAATATATTAAGGATGGAGGTGGACGGACCATTGTGAACGAAGAGGATATTAGGAAAAGGTGGGGAGAGTATTTCTCCTCTCTTTTCAATGAAGGAGGTACCGTAGGTAGTACTGAGGGCGGCGGAGAGGATGTAAACCATAGCCAACGGACAGAGTGCTACTATTCGAGGATTAGCCAACCGGAAGTGAAGGTTGCAATTCAGAAGATGGGAAGAAACAAAGCGGTGGGGCCGGACCAAATCCCCTTAGAGGCTTGGAGGTGTCTAGGGGAGGAGGGGGTAGAATGGTTGACATGCCTCTTCAACAAGATATTCTACGGCGCTAAGATGCCAGAAGAATGGAGACTCAGTGAAGTCATCCCCATCTATAAGAACAAGGGGGATGTACAAGTGTGTGGCAACTATAGGGGTATTAAGCTTCTTAGCCACACCATGAAGCTTTGGGAGAGAGTCATTGAGAGAAGGTTGAGAAGGGAGACGAGGGTGTCTGAGAACCAATTTGGTTTTATGCCAGGAAGGTCCTCGATTGAGGCTATTCACCTTTTGAGAAGTCTCATGGAAAAATATAGAGAAAGACAAAAGGACCTGCATATGGCGTTCCTAGACCTTGAGAAGGCATATGATAGCGTCCCAAGAGAGTTGATCTGGAGAACGCTTATTGATAAAGGAACTCCAAGGAGATTGGTGAGAGTCATTAAGGATATGTATGAGGGGGCTAAGACCCGTGTACGGTCCACTGTGGGGACCTCAGAGTTTTTCCCTGTTGGAGTTGGGCTACACCAGGGATCAGCCTTGAGTCCGTACCTCTTCACCTTGATCCTAGATGAGTTATCTAGAGGGGTTCAAGAGGGCATCCCGTGGAACATGGTTTTCGCTGACGACATTGTACTGGTGGCAGAATCGGCAGAAGGGCTGAACGACAGACTCGAGCAATGGAGGGAGGCTCTTGAAGATAATGGTCTGCGAGTGAGCAGAGAGAAGACTGAATATATGAGATGTGATTTTAGAAGGACCGAGACGGGACACGACGAGGAAATTGAGGTCCGGATTGGTGATCGGATACTGCCACCAATGGAGTCTTTTAGATATTTGGGATCGATGATCCACAAATCAGGGAGGACTGATGAGGACGTGACCCACCGGATTAGAGCTGGTTGGGCGAGATGGAGGGCGGCGTCGGGAGTCCTTTGTGACAGGAAAGTCCCTTTTAAGTTAAAGGGAAAATTCTATAAGGTGGCGGTTAGACCAGCTATGTTGTACGGGTCCGAGTGTTGGCCTATCACCAAGGCCCAGGCTAACCAGGTGGAGGTGGCAGAACTGAGAATGCTAAGATGGACCTGTGGTAAAACCTTGCTTGACATGATCCCGAACGGAGTTTTTAGAGATAAACTCGAAGTAGAGAATATTATCTCGAAGATGAGAGAAGGAAGGTTGAGGTGGTTCGGGCATGTTAGGAGGAGGCCACAATCAGCGCCAGTTAGAAAAGTCGAAGCGCTGGTAGTAGATGGAGTGAGAAGAAGGGGTAGACCCAATCTCAGGTGGGAGGATAGACTTAAGCTCGACATGAAGGAGCTACGCTTGTCCGTAGACATGACCTCAGATAGGAAGGCGTGGAGAGATAGAATTAGGGTCTGTGGGTAGTCCCGGGGGCTTAGTAGGTTTAGGTGTGTAGGGCGTTAGGCTTTTAGGCGTTCCTTTGTTGCCTTGCCCCTTGCGTTAGTTTAGGCGCCCCTTTTTTGCCTTGCCCCTTGCGTTAGTTTTGACCCTTGCCTTTGTTGTAGGCCCCATGCGTTGCTTGCCTTGCCCTTTGCCCCTTGCCCTTGGTTTGCCTGCTTTTTTCTTGCTTTTGCCTTAGCCTTAGCTTTAGGCCACGTGCGTTTTTGCTTCTGTTTGTGCTTTTGTCTGCCTTGCGTTGCTTTGCCTTGCCCTTTGTTGCCCCTTGTTTTGCCTGCTTTTTCTTGCTTTCGCTTTTGCTTTACTGTGGGCCTCGTGCGTTTTAGCTTCTGTTTCTTGTTTTGTTTGCCTGCTTTGCTTGTTGTTTGTTGCCTTTTGCTCTTTTTGCTTTTCACTATCACCCGCACACCTGCACTTGCCGGAGGTCTCATTGGAAGCAGTCTCTCTATTCCTGGGTTTATCCTGGGGTAGGGGTAGGATCTGTCTACACTCTACCTCCCCCATACCCTGCTTCGGCGGGATTGGGTTTTGTTGTTGTTGTTGTTGTATTCAAAATGGAGTGTTAAACACCCACTAACATTTCCACTACGTATGACCAAGGCAAATGTCACCACAGATTCAACATTAAACAAAAACACCATTATTAAACGTTTTATTAAACGATAATCAAGATTGTAACTTCAGCTCTGCTACAAACTCATCAATGTTTTTATCAGAAGTTCCACCTTCTCCAATAGCTTCTTTTGCCAAAGCTCTCCATTTTATCACATTTTTCTTAATCTTAATACTTTTCTCACCTTCCATGACTTCCCTTATACATGAATCCAATACTTGTCTACGCACAATCCCATTAGCATCGGGCTTAGCCCGAACCCCTACACCCCAAACATCCTCAACATATTTTGCATTTGTGCTTTGATCTGACCATTGAGGCATCCCCACGACCGGTACACCCGAGCAAATTGCTTCAACAGTAGAATTATACCCACAGTGTGTAACAAAGCATCCTATGGACTCATGAGCCAACACTTCCAATTGTGGGCACCATGTCACCACTAATCCTTTCTTTGACACGCTATTAACAAACTCTTTTGGGACATTGGCCTCTTCGGATGACTTAATCACCCACAAAAAGGAGAACCCACCATCAGTCAAAGTAGATATTATTTCGTTCATTTGCCCGGGCCCATGATTAATCAAGCTTCCAAATGATAAGTAAACCACAGATCCTTTTGGCCTATTGTTAAGCCAGCTCATGCACTCAATACTCCTTGGTTTAAATAGATTGATCACGTAGTCATTATCCTCTAACAACTGCTTGTCAAGGTACATTGATGGTAGCGTTGGGCCAATAGTTTTCACACGCCATAGTTTCGTCATCCAGTCGACCACCTACAAAAAAAAAAAAAATAATAAAAAAAAAAAATAAAAAATAAAAAATAAAAAATAAAAAATCAAAGAAGAATTATCGGTGGCAACCTCACATGACCAGACACTGTACTATGAATTTAACCGTTTTGACATGATCCTGTTTCAACCCTTTTACTTCATTTAGTAAATTTCTGTAAAATAAAACACAAACCTCTTCCTCCAACTTGTAAAATGAGTTGAAAAATACCCAATCTGCTTGGTCAATGTCGGTAAATTGGCTAAAAACTAGCTCACCAACAACAGGATGCTCGCCGAATCTGTGCACAAATGAAGGGGTTTCCCAGTTTTCAAGTTTTGGTAATCCAGGAAGGGAGATTACTGAATTAGACAATGGGATCTTAAGAAGGTTTCTATTAACATGTTAATAAATATTATTAACTGCACATGTTTGAGTAAAAAAGATAACTGCAAAAATCTTGAACCGTTTAGCAACGTCAAGTGCCCAAGGCAAAAACCCGTCATATATAATGGCATTGACGCCATCTAGTTTTTCTACAAGACTGGATAAGGACTTTAAGCCTTCTTCCCGAAGCTTTGTAAAGTAAATATCATGAGGCACGAGTTGATCACGGCCGTTGTCATCAAACCCATCGGAGAATGTTTCAAAGGTGATGGGGGTATTATGGTCAATATGGACAGTTTTTGAGAAGGACTTTGTTGTAGCAAATGTTGTCTTGATTCCTTTTGCGACTAAACGTTTGCAGAATTGGAGCATTGGGTTAACATGGCCTTGAGCTGGGTATGAGATGACTAGAACATGTGGCTGTTTCGCTTGTAAACTCATTTTTAGAGCGTGGAAGTGTTGAGTGTTTGGTCGATAAACATTTAAATCGTGGTTTAGTGAGTATTTAACCTAGCGAATCCCATCATCCAGGCTATAATTTAGAGATTTTTCGAAAGTGATCAAAACTTTGTTTTCAGTTAACTTTATTTATGTAATTTTGTTGTCTCAATAGATTGTTAGTTTGTTACTGACTCTTAAGTGAAACGATAACAAAAGACAAAGGATGAAATAACAAAAATAAAATAAAATATTGGTCATCATAGTAAAGCTTCTAGATGTTTGCTAGAAAATATCTTTGAATCAGATAGTGAACCATAACAAAACAACTAAACAAACAGATATGGGAGTATGGGACATGCTTCTGTTAATTGAAGTTGTGATAATTACATAATTAGTTTTTTTTTAATGTTTGGAAATTTCTAACTAGGGGTGTTTGGATTAACATATTTGAATGAACTTTATCCAAACACCAAGGCTTTACATGTAAAATGATCCCTAAATAAGTAAATAGTCATAATCAGTTCACTTGCAGGTTTGCAGTTACTCCATAGTGATTATTTAGCCCCTAACGAACATGATAATCAGACATACAAACACCAAAAACTGGTTATCTGAAAATGAAAATGCAATAATAGATAATCAGCTATCAAAATGCCGAACACCCCGTAACATTTCCACCACGTATGACCAAGGCAAACCTCACCACAGACTCAACATTAAACAGAAACACCATTATAGAATAGTAACGTCACCTCATGAATTATCATAGCCACATTACTACTCCGGATATTAATTCCCAAATAATTCAAAATCTGACAAGCCATAAAATCAAATTGAATTATTAACCATGTGCAACTCAATAAATGAAAATTTTTAACAACAAAACAACTACTAAAACAAAGCCTAATTACAATTCATTCATTTCCCAAACATTATAAAAACATCTATCAATAAACAATAAATTAGTCACGCAAAAAACAATAAGTCCTCTGAATATCTTATGTATAAGATTACATGTTGCAATTACTACTTGTTATGAAGCTGCACAGCGGTTACCAATTATCCTCATTTCCTTCATTGATGTTATAATATAGCATTTCAAACAGTTTTACTGTTTTAGCATATCACCGTAACTTAAGTGGACATGTAGAATTGATTAGCGAGCCTTCTCATACAATAAATATTCGTGGATATTGAATGAACTAGACTCTAAGAGAAAAGATTCTAGTGAGAAACTGACATATACCTTCAAGTTTAGCAGTGTAATTGAAGCCCATTACGATTAAGCTACATTGAATACTATTGATTACTGAGAATCCAAGGTGCGATAACAGATCCTCTTTGCTTCCTTCATTGCTGTCAACATTTTCTTAAAACAGTAACAACAGACAATAATTTGAACAAATGACTAGAGCGCTAAATAAGCTTAAAGTAGAATTGATTTGGTTTCATTTATATACATAGATAAAGATCTCTTTAGATCATTGATATTATAATACTCTCAACAAGGTATTGACATACTGGATCTTTAATTGTGTAACACTGTAACTATATAACAGATTATGCTCAACTGTTCATAGTATGAAACACAATCCAAATAGATATCTGAGGGGGTGTTTGGCATTGTGTTCTATTATGATTCTGTAATTAGCAACAATCAGAATAAGATAATCAACGATAACAAAACAAACTAAGGAGATAGTGCCCTCCGGCCTCCCCTGCTTTAAGTTGTGATAAACAGATAATTAAGTCATTGACTGTTTGGCAATTCCAGAACCAATTCCACAGCCAATCAGCCACTACATCTGCACACTAGAAACTGCTAACCTACAACTCGAAAACACGGTTACTGGATAACCACTGTCAAAAAGCAATGCACAAACACCCCTAACACACTTACTTAAAACAGTAATACAATTTAAGAGGTATTAGTACTAGGCGTCGATGTGCATATTAATTCCCAAATAAAGTACAGTAGCATCGGAAAAACTATAACATGGATATGAATTGGTAAGCGTTTATTAACAAATAAATGCATAATTGAACAACAAAATAACCAAGGGCGGAACTATGTAGGGGCAGGGGAGGGTCCCAGCCCCCACAAAATTTGCGACACTAGTGTAAATATTATAGGTTTTAGGAGAAATTTAGTTGAGGTTACAAACAAATCTCCGATACGGCCCACCCAAAATAAATCCCCCCCCCCCCCAAAAAAAAAAAAAAGAAGAAGAAAAAAAACCAAATTAATAACACTAAATTCAACAATTAATAACTTTATTGATAATATCCATAAACATAATTTTCACATAATCCCTCAATTAACCTAGTAATAATAAAAACATAACATATAAAAATAAAGTAATTACAACTGGATCAATGAGCAACTACGAAACCATTACTAAAAGCATCAATAACAGGTTCAGGCCCATTAGGTATCGTTCCATTAGTATTAAAACAGATAGATCTAACAGCGACAAGCTTCTTTCGTTGCAAACACCTCGGTCCGTTGTACCTAACCGCAAAACACGGAGATCCTCCGTTAACTCCTCCCTCTCCCTGTTGTTGTACGGCACCTGTTGAAACTGGAGATCTGACTAGTGATGAGATGGAGCGATTGAGATAGATCTGATGAGTTATGGTTTTCATTTTCGAGTCACGGAGTTGAGCCAGTGCTCCGGGTTTTAAGTAACGGAGATAGGTTGTTGAGCGGATACGGCGGTTATTCATCATGGTGTTTGGAGTGGGAAGGAGGGAAAGTTGGGATTTTATTTTAATGGGGTTGAAGGAGCGGGAATATAATCCCCAAATTATTGCTCCTTAAATTTGGTAAGGCGCGGATATCTATTTTTCTTTCTTTTCTCCATTCATTCAATTTTTTTTTTTTTTTTTTTTTTTAACATGGCATTTCAAAACATTTTTTGATCACTCACACTTCTAAAACACACAAATACACCATTTTTAATCCCAAAAAAGGAAACACTAACAAACGTTATCGCATACGCCAACTTTATGGCGTGCTTTTAGAGCTAAAGGTGTCATGGCTAGCTTCATCTCCTCATTTGGGGCTCACGGGTGTCACATCACCCCTACACCTCTTCACAACTAACCCCTTCCTCACTCACAACTAATCTCAACTTACTCATTTGGGGCTATCACTTACAACTTTGTTTTTTATTCAAATTTTCAAATAAACTAAATTTATTTCATAAAAATAAAATTACATTCCAAATAAACTAAATGTCAGCCTAAATAACCAATTCATAAAAATAAAATTATATTCCAAATAAACTAGGTGTTTGTTTGTTAAGAGGGTCTGAATCTGAATCTGAACCGCACATCTGAATCTGAATCTAATGCTTAAATGTCTGAATCTGACCGCATCTGAACGGAAAAAAAAAAACTCATGTTTGAACCGCACATTTGCTTGCTCGTACTAATTTTTGTTGGTTTTTATTTGTGTCAGCAAGAGGCAACAAGACGCATTCAGACACCCCTCTCAAGTCTAAACCATTAAGATCTTACTGCATCTGAACGCGTCTGAACAGAAAAAAAAACAAACGGTCTGAACGTCAAAATGTCTGACCGATTCAGACATAGTGCCCATTCAGAGGCTGTTAAAAGGCAAAAACAAAAAAACAAACACAGTCTAAATTAGAGGTGCAAGTTTGTAACCGGTTTTTTTTTTAACCAGTGGTTTAACCGAACCCGGGTTTTTTTTAACCGGTTATATTAAAACCGGTCCGGTTTTTTTTAACCGAACCGGTTAGACCGGTTATGGTTTTTTCCCTCTGACCGGTTTTTTACCGGTTATATACCCGGTTTTAACCGGTTTTTTAAAAATAACCGGTTTTATTTATTTTTTATTTTATTTTTTTATATATATATACACCCTTATAAAATATATATTTTCGGTATATATAAATAAAATAAATAAAAATGTAAAAATTTTATAACAAATAGGGTGCGTTTGGATGTTTTACCGAGCAAGAAAAGAAAAAGAAAAAGAGGAGGAGGGAGGTGGTGGCTCGTGGTGGTGTTGATGGTGGTGCAAGGGGCGGCGGCTAGTGGTGTTTGGAGGGGTTCGGGGTGGTTTTGATTAAATCGGCTTGTACTTCCGGAACGAGCACGTCCCGATCTATCTTTTGGTGTAATAAAATAAAAGTAGCCGGAATCTCGCCAGAGAAGACGGCGGCGGCCGGTGGTCGGCCGGATTTTAGAGAGAAGAGGGAGAAGAGAATTTTAGAGAGAGAATGGTGTGTGTTTATTAGTGGGTGAAATGAATTTTTAATAAAATAAATGGTTTATATATTTAAATGGGAAGGGTTAAAATGAAAATGTTAGGATTGAGGGTGAGAATTATAAATAAAAGGAAGGATCCGAATCCAAACATTTTTAACCGAAAAAAGCGAACCAGTAAAAAACCGAAAAAAACCGATTCCGAAAATTTATAACCGAAAAAAACTGATTCCGAATATTTATAACCGAAGAAAACCGATTCCGAAAAACCAAAACCGAACCGAAACTGGTTATTCGAAAAACCGGTTTTTTTATAACTGGTTATTAAAAAACCGAAAACCGAAAAAAACCGATTTTTTTGCACCTCTAGTCTAAATGTCAACCAATTTGTTATGAATAAAATTGCTAGTCCAAATAAAATAAAATAAAAGCCCAGTATGTGGCCCAACAATAAAACCTAAATAACCCTGATTAAGTACTAACGCCTCCGAACTTTCTTTCACTTCATCCATGTTCTAAACCAGTTTCTTCCTTCGATGCTATTGCTCCATTTTTGAAAATAGCTCAATTTTGCTTGCAGGTATTAAAAAAAATGTGCAATGCTCCATTTTGAAAATAAAAAACGCTTTGATATTGCTCGGGTACCACCTGATGAATTGAGGGGGAAGCTAGTCTTGGCTTGGACTAGGAGGGGCAGGTTTCTTCCTTCGCCGTGCAGACGAGCAACTTGCTTCTCCACGTAGGACTGGCGAGCATACACAACGAATAGCACCTTTGACTCTTATAACGCGAGCATGATCTTGGCACTATAAATACCCCCTAGTCTTAAATGTTTACTCTTTAAAATTAGTACTCATTCCGACTTAAAATTATAGTCTCCATTTCTATTTTGGGATGTTCCAAAATAATAGTCATCATCTTCTTATTGATATTTGATTGATTGAAGAGTTTAGTAGTCTCACTTTTCTTCAACGGTATTTTTTTTATCCGGAAACAATAATTTTAAAACAAAAAAGTATCCGGTTAATAACTCAATATGGAAAATTAATCTCTCTAGCACTGCGTTCCTGAGTTTTAATTTGAAAGAAGAGAAAAGAAGTGGGAAGAAAACGAAATAAATTTGTGTTCCAGAGTTTTTTCAGGAGAAAAGAGAGTAGAAGAGGAGAGGAAATTAGGTTATATTTCTCTCCAAAACTTTCTTCCCAAAAGTGAGATGATTTGGGAGGAAAGTATATTTGGAAACTTTTTAATTAAACAATGACTTGTATGCCCAAGAATAAAATATAAATTTTGTATGTAACAAAGGGTATAATTGTAAAATCATCGGTTTTCTCTCTCAACTCGGGAACACGATGTAAAAAAACAAATTACATTACTCTTCTCTTCTTTTCTGTCCAATTTTGTCTCTTCTCTTCTTCTCTTTCATATTATAACTCGGGAACAGAGTGTAGATGCCGAAGCCGAACTCAGTCTCCACTAACATCAAATATTTTGTGTCACTGGATTTTTTTTTTTTTTTCCTCGTCATCACCAATAATTAAGTCCTAAACAGCGATCATTTTCTCTCAAACCTCCACATTACACAAGCAACATGCTAGTATTTCTCTCTACTAAACATGCCGTTAGGGTGTATTAACATCCATTTTTAAGTACACCAACAAGGTTTTTTTTCTCGAGACGTATTTGCAGTCTTTGCCATTCAAAAATACATGATCAAAAAAAAAGATACCTCTAAAAAATTGCTCAACAAATTCACTCTAATAAATAATTCACACTCGGACAAATCATAGATTTGATATCTCTAAAAAATTGCTCATCGTCAACAAAAACGAGTATGTGTAAAATTATTCAGCAAGAACACTACTAGTCAAAGAAACAACACACCGATTCTTGCGACTTACCTACCCTTTGAACAAAACATAGCAACGAAAAATGCTCCTCTGTTTTGAATGATAATACTACAACAGATAAGAAACACTAACAAAACTTACAACATCCGTTTCTTCTACACGGCCAGATCCTTAGCAGCAGAAGGAGGTCCCTTATTTGCAGGATTGTATACGCTGAAGTCCCCAAACTCTCTTCTACCACTGGCAAAAAATCGTCCAGTCATATCCTTTTTTCAAAAACAGAACCTCAGTATGATGCTATTAACAAAACTCAAGTATTTGCCTATTTAAATGAGCGTGGATTGTTTTAACTTTGGGTTCTCATATTGATTGGGAAGGTATAGCTTTTTTTTGCTAACTTAAGGGAAACGTGTAGAAGTGCCGATTTCACATTTTCACCCCATTCAACTATAAATGGGTTAATTTGGGTTATATTTTATTTCTGATGGGTCAAACGGATTAGGCTAAAAATATCAACTAAAAAGGGAGACAGGTCCGATACATCAGGCAGGTCAAAGTTATTAGAGATGTAATAATACACTTCATCCTATTTTTAAATGTTGAATATCATGTAATAATAGACTTCATCAACAGCTCTCTAGATCTGCAATATCCTAAATATGTTTTCCAGGATTGACCTAATCCAGTTTCATTACCATATGAAAAAGGTTCAACTGCCTAGCCTGGGCTAGGTCGGTCTCAAATATTATATTTGCATTTTCTATTTCTGTATTGTAGCCTAGTTCTTTTGGCCAAACTAACTGCACGTGGAAGCAAGAATAGGAGGGTGTTTGGATGTGCATTTTGAAAGTGTTAAATGTTTTCTTAAGTAAAATGGTGCGTAAATAACAATGTTTGGGTGTGCCTTCTGCTGTTTGCAGTTATTATAATAAACAAGCAGTTTGAGCGTATGATAAACTTTAATTATATATGGAATTGGTACAAAAAATGGCCAAAAGGACATTCGTGTGAAAAAAAAGTAGATAGTTATTGTAAGATGGTTGTAAAAGCCTCTAAACTAGCTTGAAGTAAGTCATTCTATGGTACCCTTTGGTAATCAGTTCTGGTACAGTTACTACAAAAGTGATTTTAAATTATATGCTCGAATCGAGTTAAAGAACATCCTTTACTTTAATCACCACCTCTTTAACATACTGCTAACCGTTATATTATTTCTTATTTCTTAGATTCATATGTAAAAACATGGAGCATAAAATTATAGTAAAAATGGCGGAAACTTAACATACCTATGTGTCACATCCCAACCAGCTGGTAAAAATCGAGGATTGATAGCTTCAACAAACACTTGTCTCCATCTTTGACAAAATTCACGAATCCCATCTTCCCCATGTTCCTTCAGCAGATAATCAACAACTTGCTTCCCATGTGGTCCATGCCCTAATAACGATAATTTTGAACCGCATGTAGCAATTACTCCACCATCAGAACTTACGTTTACAGATCCATTTTGTTTAGCAGATGCATCTGTAGGTTCAGAATTGATATCTGAATCCAACATAGAACCATTTTCAGGCTCATTAATTTCATTAATAGACGTGTCTGCACCATCTTCTATATCAGTATTTAGTGCCGTATCTGAGACGATGTTTTTTGAGGAACTATTAAGAAACGAGCCTCTCTTTTTCTGCATTCGTCTTTTCTCGTGAGGACTCATTCCAACATAGAAAGCATTTTCCAAGTCTTCATCCGATATCTCTCGTCCTCCATAATACTTCCTGACAATCTGTATATTAATCAGCCACGAGGTCAATTTACTCAAATCAGTACCAGATAGTGTCACGCCAAAAAAGTCTTACTTTCGTAAGTACCAACATATTTAGTGTTCTGACCGAGTAACCATTACAAAGTACCTCAAAGCGAAAAATGAAACTTGAAAAAGTTTAGACTCCTAAGGGTAATTATTCATACCAAATTGATTAAAATGTCGAAGAGCAAAAAGTATTTGCATTCTGTAATAATTTTTAAGGTTTTTGCCACCCAGCCTTTTTTTGCCGACTTTGGTGAAGTTGAATAGTTGAATGGCCTCAATAAAGGTAATGTTCCGTTCAGAGCAGCAAGGTTTTTTTTTAGAAGTATAAATAAAAAGGAAACGTTCAGTAGTAATTAATTTGAACATCCTTCATAGTTCATACCTGTGTCAATTCCTCACGGCGTTGAGGCGGCATCCTTGGACCATGCCTCAATAGAGCCATTGCAGCGGTACGCAACTCTAACGGAGACACACCCCCATCACCAAGTTTCATGACAGACGTAGAACCTCCAGAAACACCATCTCCCTCACTAGAATTAACCACTTTGTGCACAAATAACGGTATCCCATAGTCCGAAGCGACTTTCTTCTTATACTTTTCAGCAAAAGAGTGTGCTTTTTCATGACAATCGACACAAACTAGAACAATATCGTGAGAGCGGTGGCTTTTTAGATGTTCAGGGAAGTGTATTCTATAACATGATGGGATGATACGGTAGCGTAAGTAGTGGTTTCCTTCACCACAGCCTACACATATATTTTTCTTGCTCTGTATATAAAAATCATTTCCTTCATCTTCTGGCCGGCCTTTAGGTTCAAAGAGAAGCATTATGGCTGGTGGATCTTCATCAACAAGTTTTGCCAGATCTCTCTTCAAATACCTGCGATGTTATTGGTTATGTATGATTCCATAATTCAAATAACAACAAAAATATTCAATAAAATGATTTAGGGGATTTTATGCAGTATAATACTTACTGGATGACTTTTGACTCATTTGACAACTTTTTAAAAGATCATTATTCTATTTAAAAATAAATCACTAACCATTCTAGCTTCCTTCGATCACAGTAACATAACAATCGTCCATCATTAGCATATATCCTGCAATTGTGATAAACTGGCGATTTACAGGAAAACTTCTGAACAAAAAGCTGTCGAGAAGCCTTCCTAGCAACCTGTTTTGAAAATTTATATCCATTTTCTTTTGAAACTAATCTCTTTGGCCCTTTAATATTGCTTTTCGACAGTAGGCCGTAGTTGTAAAGAGATAAAGGACAAGAACCATTTGGCCCAAGATGCTTCTTGATATAGATTTGTAGTATTTCATCAGGATTCTGTAATTCACCTTGAAGAAGAAAATGGAAATCAACCAAATGACTTAAAACTACGGACGATGGAGAACGAGTTGTAGAATTTGAATTGAGAAAGTCAAGATGTGTATCAGCTTGTGATATTGTAATGGAAATATCTGTTTCGGTTACTGGTACTTTTTCGGCAAGCGCGACAATAGCATTATCAGATAGTACGTATTTAAGGCTCTCATCATGCATGCGGGCCTGAAACAAAGACAAATATAAAAATCTATAAGTAGAGGTGTACATTATGACCCATTTACTCATGCATGGTCAACTCAGGGCGTGCTTTTTCTCTAAGCGGTCAAACGAGTAAAACAAATGAGCGAAATGGGAAATGTATGAAGCGATTCGAAAGTAGCCTAAACAGTCTTTTTAATGCACAGAACATCCTAAATCACTTAAACAATGAGACTACTATGGGAATAATGTAGCTTTTAGCTTATGACAAAAGAGGGAAATCCCTTAATATGGTGTTGTACGTATTGAAATGGTTTCAGTAGTCATACTTTTTTAGAGAGTATGACTACTGAAACCATTATGACAAAACTTCAATTATGCTAAATCTAATTCCAACATAGGACCAAAGGTCAACTTTAAATAGCAAACTAGGCCATTATATAGAAGTACAATCCAAATTGGACCATTTTGCAAAGTCAGTTGCTATTTTAATGATTTCTCCCAACCAATAAATATAAATCTCGACAAAAAGTGCCTTTGCTTACAATCCAACCCGTTACCCACCCCACCCATTTTTGCAGCCTGCAGTCTAAAGGGTAAGTTGTTTACCATGAAATCCCTCCAACAGCATAGGCGTCTGACGATACCCTGAAACTGAATCGATATAGAACATTATACAATGGTAATATCAACAACAGCCCTAAAGTACTTTCAGTATATATATCCTCTTCTCTTAAGTAAGCGAAATTTTTACAATTTCCATGGTATTAATCAAAAAGGTAATAAATAATAAATCTAATATAGCATAAACAGTATGGAAGTTGTAAAAAACGCACATGCTTTTGAAAAGAGGATATATACATATACTATCGTTTAAAAAACCACAAACTGAATAAAGAATGTACCTGACTGTTGTTTGTAGAGCTTCCAGGATCATTCAAGTGCCTGGAAATAATTGAAGAAGCAGCAGACTGCCCCGGGGAAGCTTCTAGTTCTTTAGTGAATAGTTGCAGACTCACAGCATTGGAACGCCGGCTGGCCTCGTAAACAAAATCGAATTTGTTGTCATCGAGACAGGCTGGATATTCTGATTTACTAAGATCTTTAGAACTACAGTACAAAGAAGATACAGTAGTAAAATACAGGATACATTCTCTAAAAGGTTTACATTCTCTAAACGGTTTTATCATGTGGTTGTTCTGAACTTGTGCTCTAGCAGCAATTCAATTTTAGCATATGAAGTCATTCATGCACTAGTTGGTTAACATAAATGGAATATTACGAATCTAACCCATACTAGTTGGTTACAGAATTTACCCTTTTTCTCAAATTAACCGAAATAGTCAAATAACACTTATTTTCACAAAACACTATAAAGTACAGAATTTATGTACAAATGACAGGAAGACTGCACAAGTTCTCAAAAAATACACAATTTGCATATCTAGAAATTACGGAAAATCAAGTTTCTGGCAATTTTGGGTGGTTCACAAAATTTGGGTCTTCCACAAAATTTACTTGTTTATACTTAAAAGTCATTAAGAAGGTGTACATTTTGTAATACGTCCCATAATAAGTAGGTCAGGTTTGAAAGTTTCCCTATAAGTACTCATTTTATGGTTATATGTTGTATGTTGAGAGAGGAAGATAGACAGAGCGCACCATTTTTCTGGAGTTTGAGCTCAGCAACAAGACAATCCGCAATATACAACAAATAGTGTGCATCCATCCGAGCATATTCAAGCATATCTTTTGGCAGTGGACGTAGTCTCCAATCTTCACGCTACAATTTCATATTTTACGAAAGAAATACATTCATGGTGCACGTGATAAATAAATTAGCTATAATTCATCAAGCTACTGATAGTATCATACCTGGTAAAACTTGTTAGTGATGACACCACAATATGTTTCAAGTAAGTATGCTAATGATCGTTGTGGTTTTGATAACACGTCACATGCCTGCAAAGCAGTCAATCGAGTGACATCTTTAGAAAAGCTTGAGTAGATTACACACAGTGTGCTAATACAAAACCTCACCTTGGCAGTGTCAAATAAGTTTACAACATAGATATGAAAATCCCTTTGTAGCCATATGACATCGTTATCAGAGCCATGAAAAACCTAGACAAGCAAACCACCCAGCGTTTTCACACAGAAAATAAAGTTAAAAGGAGATAACAAAAAAGACAAAATAAATAAATAAATAAATAGAGAATATAAAAGAAGAAATGTTTGTAATATATTTGATCAAACTTGTTACTTCTGAACTTTATACTGTATACAATCTAAACCTTTTGTAACGATAAATGATACAAGTTGAAACTACAAACCTAGAAATACCTTGCATATATTAGGATTGGCAAATACGGGGCCGAGGATTCCCATAACATCATGAAGAGCGATGGTGTCCACCAAATAATCTTCATCTCTTGTAGAAATCTAAATTCGAGAAAATAAAGACAAGCATTAAAACACCGTCTCCTTGAAAATGCCAAGGCTAATACCTCAAAAAATAAGAAACATGTGTCCCACCTGAATAAGAGCTGTAAACCCTAAGAACGAACGTAAACTATGTTGTTCAGTATCCACAGCAAACACTCTTTCTTTACTCAATACTTCAACAAGCTGTTTCAACTTTACTTCATCGTCAACCCAAACATATGCATCCTTCATGTCACCCATCTTACCATTTGAAAATTCAATATCTAGCTGTGGTTTCTCCAACAGAGCCTTGATCTCCGATTCATACGGATGCAAATCCGTAGAATTGTCTGCAATTTATCAAAAGTTGAACATTTGTTATACGTATCATAGAAACATTGGTTAAAGCGAGAGGAGCATTCTAGTTTTGGCCACTTTTAGAACATACTTTTTTCGGCCATTCAGCTCACTGAACTAACAAAACAGATTGTGGTGGTCAACTGGTAATGGATATTTCATATATCAGTCACCAAGTGATGAGGTGCAGTGGGTTTGATATCAACTATCAGATTAATTTCAGTTACCTACTTAATATCTGACATGATAAGTTTACCTACATAATAGTAAAACTGTAAGTTCAGTGAGCTAAATGGTTTGATTTAAAAGTTTATGTTAGGTAACTGGTTTCCCTAATGACCTTATTAAAGGTGTACATATGGCTACCTATCTTAATATAAACACGTAAGTTCATATTTTAACTGCAAGTTCAGTGAGCTTAATGACCAAAAAAGTACATTACTCAAAGTGGCCAAAGATAGAGTATGTTACTTTAACAAGATTGTGAACAATATATAGACTTCCCAATTAACTACTTGGAGTATAAGCAATTTATGAATAGCATATGACCTGGTGAAAAAATCAGGGCTAGATAACCCGAATACTAATGAATTACTTTAAATAAATGACTCCATATAAAATGACAAGGGGTCAACGATTACATGAATTGCCAAAAGAAACTGGCATAAGCAAAAGAAGATATATTGAAAAATCTAAAGTGCTGTGAAGGTGCAAATGTAGTAGCAACATACACAGGGTTAAGCAAGCTATTAGGGAACATTAAGATACAGTCCTCACAGTAGATTTACAAAAACGTAGATAAATTATGATCATGTTTTGGCATATGATTCTCTTATATTTATGGTTAATAACAAGCATCGGATTCTGTTTGCATAGCACTTTCTCGGTTTTCAACAT
Source organism: Artemisia argyi (assembly GCA_030686995.1). NCBI lineage: Eukaryota > Viridiplantae > Streptophyta > Magnoliopsida > Asterales > Asteraceae > Artemisia > Artemisia argyi. The sequence continues at coordinate 15,514,928 of CM060679.1, forward strand.
TAGAAATGCCTTAGTCTAGGCTACCAAATGTCCACTAAAAGGGGCCAGGGTTCATTCCTATAAGATTTTGTTATACGTCAACAAAAACATTAATTTGTGCAGGAAAAGGGGCCGGGGTTCATTCCTACAAGACATAATGAGCTTACAAAAAGTGTCAAAATAAGCCACAAAAAGTGAGGTTATAAAACATAGTGTGGTATACTGGTATATATTGTACCATATATAAGATACTTGTAGTCCCTAAAAATTTGGATTGCCATTAAAAAAAAATAATAATAATAAAAAAAAAAATTACCATGAATCTTGAAATGCATAAAAGGAGCGTAAGAATTATTAGCCAAGACACGCTTAAACTTATGCTGACATTTCTCCTCTGTTTTCAAATAACACTTTGACTCTTTTAGCCTTCGATCTCTTTTATCCAATAAGATTTTAATCACTGTTGCAAGTACTGTAACACAGGACACTGTAACTACTATCTTAATCTTATCTTTCAGCTCCATTGTTCTTGACTTCTTGTTGATCGTAGTTTGGTGAAAAGCTTCAAGGTTGACCGTTAATGACGGCCTAGCTGAACATTATTATGGCGGTTTGGTATGGGCTTTTCTGTATGTATTATGGGCTGAATAATGTTGGGTTTATGATGGTTTGGCTCATGTTAGATTAGTGGGTTGAATGCATGGGCTCATGCTAATACTACGTGTATATATAAGCAAAAAAAATACTAAGGTTGTGATTGATTTTCAAATAAAAGGACCGACATGTCATTTTTTCTCATAAATAAAATTGTGAGGTCTACTGCGAGAACTTTTTTTTTTTTTTTTTTTTTTTTTAAGGGAAATCCTATAATCACTTATTGCTTCTTAATGGTCTAATAAATCTGAATTATTAAGAGTTTTTGATAATTAAGAGTGTTTATTTTTCTCTCCTTGTTTAAAAGGCGAGGTTTAAACCTCTTGCCAAACAAGACATGAAAATGGATCTTGTTACATCTTAATGACCTATAACCTAGTTTTTGTATTCTAATTATGCAAATGTGTACAAAAAAATAAATAAATAATAAATAACATTATTTGATTTAGATTTAGAATATCCGCCACAGATCTAAATTCAGACTCACAGTCTTTTAATAAACAAACGACACCTAACATTTTGCACTTTATAGTCCAATTTATGAGTATTTTTGAATTTGAACTTTTGGTTCTCATAAAAACGTGTGATAACCCTGTAGAGCCACGTGACCCAATAAAAAGATGACATGTTAACAAAAAATGATAAAAAAATAAATATTACTTTATATGCTTTCTTAATTTGGTCGGCCTTGTAAACCCACCATAACCATTTTGTTCGGCTTCGTCACCATCGTAGTGGTGACTGCTTTTGACGTCGAGCCACATTAGCACCACCGATCGTAGTCATTTCTATTGAGCATGCGCTAATAGACGAGTAAATTGATGATATGTCTAATTCATTTTGCGCGTACTAACATGTATTTGTTGTTTTTATCTTGTCACGTGACTAACCAATTTTGCTGGTTATAAAATTATGCGCGTGAATTAGACATGTTAATCATTTTTTTCTTCCTTTTGTTTTTTCAAAGAATTAGTTTATGTGGAAATTTTGATCTAGTTATATACAACAATATGAAATGCTTTTTTTTTTTTTTTGTCTTGAAATGATCAAGTAAGAATATGAAATGTTGTTCAAGATAGTAAGTGGTCAAATGTGTCGAAACTGGTCTAAGGCATGTTTGAATGTTTGTAATCTTCAAAAGCTCTTTTAGTTTTAAGTTTTAACAGTCGAACCTTTTTGATCATGTGCATATGTGATATGTATAAAGTATCTATTTGTTCGACCCAAATAATCTTAATCTTATCTTTCAGCTCCATTGTTTTGTTGATCGTTCTAGTGAAAGCTTCAAGGTTGCCTAGAACATTATGGTGGTTTGGTATGGGCTTTTCTGTATGTATTACGGGCTAAATAATGTTGGGTTTATGATGGTTTGGGCCGTGTTCGATTAGTAGCTTAAATGCAGGGGCTCATGCTAGTACAACTACAAAGTATAACTACATTATCACCCACCAATTTTTATGTTATCAAAAAGAATGTTGTGAATTGTGATCACCGATTCTACTTTAGCGTCACATCATAATACTCTTTCATCATTTCATTGCCAATTTTACCTCGCAATAGTCACTACACACCACGTACCACTTTTGGGAAAAAAAAAAAAGACGGGAAGCTTTTGTTTCGGTTTATCGCCTTTGTAGTGTGACTACTTTTGACGTAGACCCACATCAACACCACCACGATAGTGGTCGTCCCTATTCTGCATGTTTTAAGAGACTAAAAGTGTGAAACCATTATATGTATAATTCAGTAGAGTTAGGTGTGTCAATCACTTCATTCTTGTGGTTTCTAAGAACTGGTATATGTGAAAGTTTTACTCTAGTTACCTAGCATGAGTTCAGTTGTTTTATAGTCTGTTTATCTCTAAATGATCAAGTAAGAAAATATGAAATGATGTTCAAAAGAAATACAGTGGTCAAATGTGTCGAAACTGGTCTAAAACGTATGTTTCAATAATCTTCTATAGCTCTTCTTTTAGTTTTAGCAGTCGAATTTTTATGATCATGTGCATTTATAAACTGTCTATTTGTTCGACCCACATAATCATACAATTCCATTATTACTTAAAAGATGAAACTGGGTCAGAAAAGAATATGTGATCTAATCTGGTACGTTGGTTGGAAATGTTAAATCGGCTATTGTCGTTCTTTATGTAACAATCGAAATGCTAGAAGACCGATAATGGGTACCAAGGCAGGCCATATCTTTGTCACTCTTTATCGTCTTTATGCTGCTACTTCATATGCCCTCCTTTTAACAAAAGCATAAACACAATTTGGTCAAATTAAACAAGGACTGCTTCTTTTTTTCCTTTTCAAATCTATATTTTAAATATTGTGCTTATTTATTTTTCTGTATGTATTTGTGTGGCCCAAGTTTTTTGGGATGTGAAAGATTTACCAAGTAACAAATCACATGATTCATGGAACATCAAACTTTATGTGGCTTAAATATGGGATCACATGAATAGGTAGTTTTAAAATTGTCTTTGGATACACTAAAAGTGAGTTGCAATGTCATTAATCGGAAGCAAGGTATCCTATATACATAAGATCACTCCACTGATGTTTATGCTTCAACCTATACACTTTTTAAGTAAAAATTTATATATAAGAATGAAATTAAACCATAATAAAATAACGTGTTTGCTGAGCTACAATTATATACTAAAGTTCTGAATAAGAGAATACGTGGCTCTTGGACAATAACTATTGCTGCTATATAAGTTGGATGGGTGATATACCATATATAGTTCGTTTGTTTAAAGTTATTTGATAAATCAATTGTTTTTCATTCTGTAAGTAAAATATTGAAGGTAAGTTACTATGAGAAATGGAGATAATACAGTTGGTAAAAAAAATGCGTATGTCAATTGTGATCGTTTGATTTAGTTTTGTTCACATTCAATCAAATACAATTTTAAATCAAGACCTTGCTTAGATATTTTTTGTTTTTCTTTTTCATAATTTTTTTTTTTTTTTTTTTTTTTTTTTTTTTTTTTTTTTTTTTTTTTCCTAAATGCATCTTGGATGATGCTATATGCATTTGTTTACACAAAATGATTTTGTTAGTAAATAGTAACCATGTCACGAACAAAGTGGATATCAATCTCAATACCTTTCGTTGTGGATACCAATCTCAATATGCTTCGTCCACTGATGTTGTTGGATTAGCAGTCACATAAATAGCACTAACATTATCACAATAAACAAGTGTGGCAGACAATAGCGGGGAATGTAATTCTTGAAGAAGATTAAGAATCCAACCAGCCTCAGCAACAACATTAGCAACACCGTGATACTCAGCCTCAGCGCTAGATCATGAAATAGTATGTTGACGCTTAGAGGACCAAGACAAAAGGTTATCCTGATGCGGCGGTTGCAACACCGAAGTTTTACAACCCCTAGGAAGTATACCTAACAATTGTTGTGTGGTATAGACAAGACCAGATGAAGATCATTACGGAATAGTAAGGTAGGTTCAAGATGTATGACGATTTGATCTAAAGGCGGAGAGAGATTGTTTTCGTATTTTTATACTTTATGAAAGCAAGTAAAATATTGGGTTTGAGGGAGATTTGTTTTAAACTAATATTAACTTAAAATTTAAGAATAATAAAATAACAAGAAAAGTAAATTGTAGTGTGAATGGGAAGGCATATTTATCTTGGGTGCACTACTCTTTATTAGTGATCTTATTACACTTATTGAATTGTCACGCCTGTTTAATGTAATGGGATATTCCTTATTACTGACTGTGTGTTGGTCATTCGCACGTCTATGTAGCAGCATAAGTGAATGGCGCTAAAGAATGTCTAAGCATCACCAAATAACTACAACACGCTTTAAATATATAATCCAATCAAACACCTAATTCTAAGTATTCAGTTAGTCGTTTCTAGTCAACATTCAAGCTAGGTCGGACTCTTAACCAATTTTTAACTTCTAACGAACACATTCATCAACAAGAGACAACAAAAATAATCATTACAGTAATAAAATTCATGCAATCCTAGATAAACTAAGTTATTTAGCCTATCATAGCATATGAAGAACAAGAAATCAACGTAATCAAACAAACAATGATAAACATAATTTAATGATTATTTGAATAACTTATCTCAACAATACATATGAGTCACGCGCTAAAAATCATTGAAAAGTAATCCCAAAAATGGTTAGGGTTTTCTCCCAAAGGTTCCATACAAGTTTCACAAGAATTATGAAAACAATGCGAAAATATATAGTTTTTAGTCTTTTGACGGCGTCAGCTTATACTTGCGACGCCGTCAGCACGCCATCGTTGATTAGGCAAATATCCACCGACTCGCCGTCGTTTTATAGGTTGTGACGGCGTCAGCTTTGGCTTGTGATGTCGTCATGTTGGCCGTCTCAAAACACTGAACCGACGTAAATGGATTTAATATCTTACTCTCTGGGCACTTTTGGTGACCACGTCAGAGATGTCAGTCATAGACTTGAAACGTTGTCTTTTTCATTTGTTCTTCGTTCAAATGAGCCCAAATATTGCAAGTTTCCAGCACATGCATTCTCAAACACCTAAAACTCAAAAACAAAGGATTTATGGCGGTAAATGATACAATTTACATGTAATCACAAAAACAGTCACAAAACTGTCCCGGTCGTTTGTTGCGATTACATAAATAGTCCCTTTAATTACCATCGATTCCAAAAACAATCTTTGGCCGCGCTCCGCCAAAGAGCGCGATGAAAAAAGTCCTCGTTAATATCCAATTGATGTCGATAACGGCTGGCAAACTAATAAAAAACGCCATTATTTAATTGATGTACACATAGCAGCAACGAAAAAGTTGGTTGAAGACAAAAATGTACTAAAAACTAATATCTATGTTTCAATTCGGTGGAATGCGACGTAAAGGCCTTCACAAAAACAATTGATAAAGACTCTTGTGGGTAACTTTTGGATAGCAAAATCGTTGGCAAAATAAGAATAAGGACGTTTGGCTGGGAAATATATATATAACGGCAGATTTGGCTTTACCGTTTTAGAAGTGATATGGATTACGCCTACTAAATTAATGAATTGATTGGTTTGTATTATTCATTCTCAACAATATATAATGTACATAAGATCAGTCTAGATGCACTAACAATGTAGACAACTTATCACAATTCACAAGTCACTATATGTGTCATTGTCTACGATCTACCTAATGAAAATCCAATTGCACCATGAAATTCATTCTCCTTTCATTTTGTTTTATATTAATATAGTCGGTTTAGTCCTTTCAAAATCAACTCGTTATCGTGTGGATCAATCAAATTTATTGCGTATCGTCAAAATGAAGAAAAAAAAAAAATAGATAATTAACTGTTACGATTTTACTTGCTATTGTACTTCCCATGCATGTTCCTCTCATTATACATGTCGTATTCGTTTATTAATTGCCACATCAATATATCTACTCTAGAACATGCTGAGATATTAGATTATGAGTGAGCAAATTAGGAAATCAACACGACTCTTTCGATTAAAAACAAAAAAACATTTGTCAACAAATGTTGGTCCGATTCTGTGAATGACAATAGATTATAAAACTCGATTTTGAGTAACTTAATCAACAACATGTTGTAAAATTTAGGATCATAGTAATCTGAGAGTCGTGTAAACACTTTCAGATTGAAGTATTTCGATGGTTCTATCGAAATCTTAAATCGGATAAAACCCAGATTTTAGAATCGAGGTTGTGTTTTTGTTGTTATGAAAACAGAACAAGATATAGATAATATATTATTGACCAACAAAACAAAATTTCAGTTATAAGTGCTATGCAGTTATTATAATTAACCATCAAACCAGTTAAATTAACATGCAAAATATAGGTCCAAAATTACGAGAAATTTATTTTTAAGTGCGTTTTTAACATAGCACTTTATACAAAACAAAATTTTTCCAAGCTAACCTGGCAGCTCGACCCCAACCAAGGGCTCTGCCCCATAGACCCTGCTACCACGGGCGCTGCCCCCGGACCCCCGTGATTCGGGGCTTCGCCCCCGAATGATAATCATAATAACGCCATACAAGTGTTTACTCCGCACAATCCCCGACTTGTTGAACATTTATCATGATTACACATTGGTCAACTAAGTCAACCATTATATTTAGCGAATCTAAATTTTACAACATCTTATCCATTATACTTAAATCATATTGGTGACACAAAATCACAAACACAACAATTATCAGCAAATTTTGGATAACAGTATTTGTAATGTAAATTAAGGACTATAGGCGATTGGATCATCAATCTCAAGAGTGGCAGCCAAAGATTATAAGTCACCGGGTACATTTCATTATAACTAAAGAAGACTTGTAACTACAACTACTTTTTGGGACACAGTGCATTTAAGAAAAATTGAGATCTTTTACTAAATTTTATAGTATGTGGAAAAAATTCATGTGGTTTACACGAACCTCTTTAAACCAAACCAACCTAGGTCCGCTCCTGTCAACCAACAAGCCTTCAAGTTTTAATATCAACTTTCGAGTTGGTCGTGTGACTGATGAGTGAGTACCGCCAAAAGATCGGTTTCTCCTTCAAAGCTTCATTGTCGATCAATATAATGTGAGCTAATGCGCGGGTTGATCTTGCAGAAATTAAATATATCGACTAAACAAATATTTGAAATAATGAAGGAAAGATTATAATAATATGAATTCGTGGTTGTTATCACGTGTAATGACAGAGTAAATACATTATTATTATTATTATTATTATTATTATTATTATTATTATTATTATTTTTTTTTTTTGAAATTGACTTTTCATCAAACCACCAACAAAGGGCAAGCTATCTCCAAGGCGGAAATAACAAACCCGGAAACCAAGAATTACATCAAATCAAACGTACACCACGTGTCCCAATCCACTACCCCTTGTTTAAACCTATGTTTATACCACAAAAATCCCAAGGTCTTGATATCAGCAACCATCTCCACGACGTTAGGATCCTTATTCGAGAAAATTTTTTCATTCCTTGCTCTCCACATCCTCCAACACGCGATTATAATAATCCCATGTAGGAACATCTTCTTATTCCCGGACGCACCACAATGCTCGTGCATTTCCATCAAGTCGTGGACGTGAAAAACGAACATCCCTGGAATCCTGCACCATCTTGATAACGCATTCCATACTTCGGCTGAAATACCACAACCTGTAAGAATATGTTCAATTGTTTCTTCATTGCTCTCGCACCAAGCACAAGATTGATCATCCACCGGAATATTCCTTCTCAACAATGCCATCTTCGTGGGGAGACGATCTAAATAAGCACGCCACATGAATATGTTACACTTATTTGGAACCCACTTACTCCACCTAAAGCCAAACCTTCCAACACTAGACGGCGTCCCTCGCATCCAGTTCTTAACCGAAGCCACTGTGAAACCATCGGCCCTTCCATCACACCAAACCCACCCATCTTGTCTATCTACCAATTGAACCTCTTGCAACAACTCCTCCAATTTATGTTTACAATCCATCTCTTCTGAAGTAAACGTAGCACGACTCCAATCCCAACAAAGAACCCGGACATTCCTTACGAACTTTAGACGACCAGAAACAACAATCCGTTTGTTCTTTTCAAGAGAGAACAAACCCGGAAATGTATCCTTTAACGGTTCCGAACCCAACCACGTATCTAACCAAAAACGAATCTGCCCCCCGTTTCCAACTTTCCCCTTAATCATCCTGTTAAACCCAACACCCTCTACCTTATATTTGTTCCAAAAAGTAACACAATTCTTCCACACCCCCGAAATTGTATTATAAACCGGCGCCACTCCCCAACCACGACTTGAACCGTGAATAGAAACAATCACTCTTCGCCACAACGCCTGACGGTCATTAAGGAACCTCCATAATGATTTACCTATCAACGCATAATTATTCAACTCTAATTTAGCTATTCCTAAACCTCCATCTCTTATATCTTTTGTAACAGTGTCTCACGCTACCCAACTTATCTTTTTAACTTCATCCGACCCACCCCACAGAAACCGTCTCATCAATCTTTCCAAAATATTAATAACCTTCATAGGCGCCTTGAAAAGGGAGAAATAATATGTGGGCAAACTATCTAAAACCGATTTGATTAAAGTCAACCGACCGGCAATAGACAAAGTGTTCGCTTTCCATTTCGAGAGCCTCTTCTTGAACGTGTTCACAACTGGATCCCAATTCGAAATTCTATTCATATTTGCCCCGACCTTGATGCCCAAGTACACAAACGGAATAGCTCCTGGTTTGCACCCCAAAGAATCGGCCTCGAACTTAATTTCTTCGTTATCCACACCAACACCAAACAATACCGATTTATGTAAGTTAATTTTCTCCAGAACACAAATAGAAAATTCATATTGGTGACACAAAATCACCAACACAACAATTATCAGCAAATTTTGGATAACAGTATTTGTAATGTAAATTAAGGACTATAGGCGATTGGATCATCAATCTCAAGAGTGGCAGCCAAAGATTATAAGTCACCGGGTACATTTCATTATAACTAAAGAAGACTTGTAACTATAACTACTTTTTGGGACACAGTGCATTTAAAAAAAATTGAGATCTTTTACTAAATTTTATAGTATGTGGAAAAAATTCATGTGGTTTACACGAACCTCTTTAAACCAAACCAACCTAGGTCCGCTCCTGTCAACCAACAAGACTTCAAGTTTTAATATCAACTTTCGAGTTGGTCGTGTGACTGATGAGTGAGTACCGCCAAAAGATCGGTTTCTCCTTCAAAGCTTCATTGTCGATCAATATAATGTGAGCTAATGCGCGGGTTGATCTTGCAGAAATTAAATATATCGACTAAACAAATATTTGAAATAATGAAGGAAAGATTATAATAATATGAATTCGTGTTTGTTATCACGTGTAATGACAGAGTAAATACATATTTAGCGAATCTAACGATGGATTTAACCTGCAGCTAGACTAATACTAATAATATCACAAAAACGTCCACATGTCATGCACATTACATAACAAAACAAAAACAAAAATTATGGTTACGTTAAAATATAACATGGACGGTGACAGATATGATATGAGGTTAATTAGTTTACTAATAGCAGCATCTCAACCTGACCAATGGCGTTGTCTTCAATACTATCGGATAATTTTTTAAAAATTTTCAATTTATAGTTTGGAATTTTTATTGGTTGATGTACGTAGTACATGCAAGCAACTGAACCACGGAGTGCTGTAAACTTTTAGGTACCAATTACCAAGGTTTATATAGGGAGATATTGCCGTAAATTAAAGAAATCGGATAAGTAATAATCTTATCCCGTAAATCCCATAAAGTTAATAACCATTCATTATGTAGTAGTACTATTTTAGTTTGTTCTAAACAAACGTTTACTTATACGTAGTAAGTTTTAACCAGTAAAAAAGGATTTGAAAAGTAAATGTGATAATCTATTACGGAGTAGTTCACACTTCACTGGTGTAAAAGCTCTTAAATCACATGTACTACTGCTTTGTTGTGATAATTATGTAATTATCACATGTCAACGTTTAATGTTTGTTATTACTCATTAGACATGCATGTGAAAAAGTAAAGTATATGAATAAGAAGATAGGAAATCATTAAAGAGATGAATAAATTTCATCTTTTTCTTTATTAATTAGACACAATGTGTAAGATGATGTAACGATACTCATTTTAGACAGTAGATTTATATAACCAGTTTATTTTTAAAAGCACAAAAAAGTCGATTTTAACGATATCAACGTATTAATGTTGAAACATAGTGTTGAAAAAAATCATTGTGTTGCACTTCTATTTACAAATCGCAAACTTATATAAATTTTAAGACGGTATATATTCATATCTATAAACTCCATCAAAACTACTATACATTTTAGTTTTATTTTCGAGCAACATCATTTAGTAATTCAACCACCATTGTTTCTCTGAAATTGTTGTAATTCAACTATATTTGCATTTTACCGGAGAAACCTTTTTACCTAAAAAAAACTATTAGCAATAGCTCTCGATGGATTTAAAACACACTTCATTAGTAGATGAAGTTATCATTTAGCTCTAGATGAATTTAGCTCAAGGGTGATATTATCATCTACCAAGTATTAGTTTATAACTTTAATTATATAATGTTGCGTTTAACTTTTAAAGATGGTTCAAATATATAGTTATATACTACAGTATATTTTTTAACATAATGATGCTATAAATATTACTCCGTACTCCATTTAACATTGATTTCAGTGACTAAAGTAACTTTTATATTATTCCACTTACAGTATTACAGTTATTGTTGGATAAATCAAGAAGTCTTCAACTCCTTGACCACATGTTGACTGCAGTATTATATTTCATTGTAGAAACCAATTACTAGTAATAGATATATATGAATAGTTCGTACTGATCCCGTAATGTTTAGTGTTTCCCACATAGTTAATAGGCTATCTTGTTTTTGAAGCATATTGCTTGATTTATACTGTAGTCTGTAGATGATATTAAAACAAAGTATTTGTACAATTGTACTTACGAATTGAAGATGCTTTTAAAGAAATTGTTGCTGTATTCATCATTGGGTTAAAAGATATGGTTACACCGATGTTTTAAGGAAAGCATAAAATAAAGTTGTGTAGAAGAAATCACGAAAAGTACTGCACCATGAACGTGATTCTTGCAGCTAGCTTTCTTGACCTGTGGCTGTGGGTACCTAGCTTTTGGGGTTCATTACAACTTGTAAGATACTCAACTTGATTTTCTTCGAATAGAATGAAAGCTAACACGGTAAGCAGATGAGGTTTCTTTTTTCAAGTTATTTTGAAAGGGTAAGTCTTTGACTCAAATGTACGCGACTTAAGTGAGGTATGCCAGTAAACATTTTCGACCGTTTCTTTAATGCCTAGCCACTAGGCCAGTTTGATGATGGTTTTCGAATAGAATGAAAGCTAATGCCTAACTACTTTCATGTAATACTAATGCTTGTATGTCTTCGAAATAACTTAAATCGATGTTCAGTTTATGCTACTACTCTTTTCCTTTTGGCGTTTAATGCTAACTTCATTAGTAAACTACCACTTAAAGGTGGCCTAGTGGCAAAAAAGACGTGTGACTATCACATTAGAATGTGTGAGGTTTCTAGATCAATTCTTGCATTGTGCAAACAACCCCGAGGTGATCACGTCAACCACTTAAAAAGGAATGACTTAATTTACCTGGTTTGAACCTGTGTGGCAGTGGGCTCAAACTCCATTGATTTGTCGGCCAAAGGTAAGAAACCATGATTAGCCAAAGAAAAGAAACTTCACTAGTAAATGGCAATATAACCCTTGAGCTAAATGATAAAATCATAAAGTGTGTATAACGGCACTAGTAGGTGAAAAGGGAGAAAACCCAAAATATACAGATTCCCAAAGAGTCACATTCGACATGGAATGTATTCTTGGATGATGTTGATATATACATGTGGTAGTTTCTATCATGTCCATTGCAAAGTTACATTGGATAGAAAGTTAGAATCTTTGGCTTAAAGCTAGGTTCCTTTTAATGTATGGTTGTTAATAGTAATTAAAGAATTGAAGTTAAAAACCTAAGTTTAATAGCTCGATTTAAACGTCATTATCAACTGAGCCAAATCTCAACACTTTCTATAGAATGATGAAAATAAGGCTTTTGCTTGTCTCTTCGAGCAAACGTGTTTACTTTATTTTTTATTTATTTATTTATTTATTTATTTATTATTATTATTATTATTATTATTATTATTATTATTATTATTATTATTATTATTATTATTATTATTTTTATTTTTAGTGTAGTTTGTGTCTTTGCAAATGTGTTACGAGTATAATCTAAGTAAACGGGTAAATCATGAATGGACGAGGTTTACCTTGTTAAGGCTAAACAAGAAGAGTGAGTCTTTGACTTATATGTACCTGGTTTCCCTTGGCCCTATTTAAGTAACTAATGATGATTAAACCTTGACATTTTGTGAGGACATCAAAATACGTGAATGGTTGTTTATAAGCATAATCCAATCGATCTATGATATTCCATTTTCTCAATATGTAATAAGCAATTCATCCTTTTACTTTGTTTGATTGAGTAGTTTGTTGTATAGTCCCTTGATTATGATTGATCAAAACAAGTTTTGTTACAAGTTATAACATGAGAGATAAATCCAATTAACCGTCAAATCATCCAAGCTTTATACGTACACATCAATCATGGAATGAATATTCTCTTTTTTAAAAATCTAACTATTGATCATTTTCTAACCTCGTCTATATATTTGGTAACATGGTACACATGATACTTTTAACTTGATCATAACACCAAGTTGAAAAACAAGTAGGGATGGATCAGTTGGAAAACCCCTTACCTTTTAACTTAGAGGTCAAGGGTTCGATCCTCACTCCCTACAAAAGGCCGGAGGTCCTTTTCTACTTTAAGTAGAACCGGAAGCAACCTCTCTACCTTAGGTAGGGGTATGGTTGTCTACATCTCAACCTCCCCATACACCGTGGAAGACGGTATTGGGACCCATAACCCGTGAAAGGCGGTATTGGGAGTTACTTTACTTTACTTCTATAACACCAAGTTGAAAAAAAGATGAATATTAATTTGTTCGTTATACTAATAAATGATTGAGGGTATGTTTGCATGTGGTACTTGACCCAACATAAACTAATAATGACAACATTTATTTATATCTTTTGGTTTCAAAACTATGGTATCGATATATTAAAATTCTCATGTTCTCTTTTAGGATCATCAAAACATCTCTTTAACACGAATTAACACGAACCAGACAAGTTTCTTTGTAACAACGCTTCACGAAATTACAAGTGATTAGATGCCTCGTTGCCTACTTTAACACGGTATCATGCAAGACCATGGCTTGTTTATCAATACGACAATGGACACGAGTTTGGTTTTCACTTCATGATCATGAAAAATCAAACAACAACAAAAGGCAATGTTTCTTTGATTCTTTCTATATGTAGTGAAAGAACAGCAATAGATTGTCACATGGAAAGCACGTGCAAGAACAAGAAACGTGACATGGGACCAGAGTTAGGGGAAGCAATGTTTCCACATGAAAGTGTTATTCTCATTTTTCATTGCATGCATGTGGATTTTGTAAGAACTGATGAAAATGATCAGGTACGGGTGGGTGTAGCGTAAGTATCATGTTCGATCAGTCGATGCTTAAACCTCACGTGCTCCCCTGTCTTCCCGCTTCGCTGGGATATCACGTGCCCTTTTCTATTAACTAGCTAACTTTGCAAAAATAGTCCCTAGAGTTATGTTTTATACGTATTACAAATCCTTGGTGAAATAGAATCAAAATATGAAGATTAGGAAGCAGATCTTATTTTTCTTGATAATGGAGTAAGAGGAGTTAGAGCATTGGGTGTGGCAACAAGCCACAACCTCTTCATTCGGGCCCCACCATGCCACATCACCAAAACACCCCAACTTCAACAAACCACAACAAACCCCCCCTCACCAAACAACAAACCTTCACTTCCCCATTCGGGCCCCACCTCTTACACACTTATTTTTTTATTCATTTTATTAAATAAATTAAATTAATTTCACAAATACTTAAAAATTAAAAAACATACTAATTTTATTTCATAAAATAAAAAGTTACAATACGGAAGAAAAAAAATACGATACGAGGAAAAAAAAAACACGCATACAACATGGAAAAAAAAAACGATACGGAAAATAAAACATACGATACTAATAGGAAAAGTAAAACATTTTATTCGTCATCTTCGCGGTCGAGATTTTGGTATTTCTGAGTTATTCGTGCTTGTCTCTTTCGTTCGGGTTTTGAGACATTTTTTTGTTGATTAGGAGAAGAAGTATAGAAAGGTTTAGTTTAGATTTGTGAATGTAGTGAAGAGAATGGAAGAAGAAGGTTGTATTTATAGTTGTAAAAATGGGTAGGGAAAAAAAAAAAAAAAAAAAATGAACCGTTTAACAACGGTCGAATTTTCACAAAAAAACAAACCAAACCAAACGTATACCTGCACCTTTGTCAGAACCCAGCTTCGTCGTGGCCATGGCGAATTAGCCAACGGCGATCAACGGCGAGCCATGCACGGTGTGGCGGCGAGCAACGGCTCGCCGTTGCATCCTCCAGCTCGGACGGCGAAGCAGCTATCGTTGTCCACACCCAATGCTCTTACAAAGAAGACGACATAGTAGAGAGAAGGGCTCATCATGATGGTGGCAGCTAAGGGCTCACATTTTCACAAATCATCAAGATCATGTCACATTTGCTTAGATCTAAATTTAGGCAAATATATTAGGTCTGCTAATCATTTTTCTAAATTTATATGTTTTCTTGGTCAGTTGACCGATAGCTTTAATAGTTCTTTTATAAATTAGTTGTAAAAAAAACTATATTGATTTACTCATTTACCCATTTACACCCTTAATTTTCTCAAAAACTTGAAGTGTTGTTGATACGCTACAAAAGAGTCCACCTCTTTGCAAACTACACTATATATACATTTTTGTGTGAAATATGGATTGAAGATGTTAACTTTGTATTTACATATTCTTAAAAACTTGAAATGCTGTTCATACGCAGCGTTATCATACCGGCAATCAACAAAATCCAACGCTGTTTCGAGCTACGTTTGTGTGTCAACTTGGAACGAAACGTACAAAACTATCAACAAAATGTACACTTTCGCCCTGTAATGGCTAACTAATTCAAAATAAATAAAAAATAAAATAAAATAAAAAATTACAAATTACAAATCAACCCCCTCCCCCCAAAACATCTACTAATGGGTAGATTTAAAAAAATAATAATAAACTTTTTAAAAAACCTACTAATAACTTATATATAAATACCTCTGTCACATATATTTTTTATACACACTTCCACAACTCAAACACAACACATTCTCCAAAATAAAATGTCTGGATTTCCGATCGAGAGTTTCTTGAACCTCCTCGGTGTTACTAACCCGAACGCGGGTTCTTCTTCGTCAAACCCTAACGCGGGGTCTTCTTCAACCAGTTTCCCTAACCCACTCGGCATGACTCCCAAGCAACTTTCCAACAAAAACAACAATTTCTTATGTGGCAACAACACAATGCAATGCTAAACACCAATTTCCAAAATCTACAATTCGAACAACAATTACAACCGCAAACCCAATCCTCACGCACCAAAACACAAGAAGAATCCGAACCACCTACGTCTCCCCAAAAGCCCAAAAGTCAAGATAAATGAAAGATAAAAAATCCAAAGATCCCGAACCCTATTCCTATAGAAATCCCAACGTGACCGGGATTACATTATGTTGGCAACCAAAAGAGGAAACACTACCTGCATCGCGTTACGTTGCCTTTTCCGAGGATGAAAATGTCAGAATTTCACAAGCGGGCTACACGTTTTGGTATCGGGTTATGCACGAGCTCAATAAGAAAAAATTTCAACTACACTACAAGGGTATGTAGACAAGCAAGTGACATACGTTGAACGCGAATTGCCAAAAGTTAAACATGGTCTTCAAACGTGCACAACGTTTGGCAAAATGTAGGGAAAGAACTTTTGTACCGTGACGAGCATAAAGGAGCCTCGTTTACTGATGAGTGTGTAAATACTCATCATTTTTATCGTATCTGAACTGCCAAAACATCCAAAAATACCCAAATACGCATCAAAATACACAATTTATCCCAAAAGTGTGTTTTATATGCAAAATGTTTAAAAACAAACGAAAAACGAACAAAGTTTGCACAATTGGCAGTTTCAGTCCCTCAAGTTTCAAAAATTGACAAAACTAGTCCCTGGAAGTTTAAAACAAAAGAAAAGTCAACCCAAGGTTTTCTAAAGTCAAAAATTGTCAAAAACGATCCTTGGGTGAAAAGTTTGAGAAAATTACATGTTTGGTCCCTGAAGTTTCAAAAATGGCAAAACTAGTCCTCGGGAATTTAAAAATTGGAATTTGTCAAATATTTCCCTTGTACTATCAAAACTTGGCAAATTAGAACCCTTGGATATCTATGGAAAGTTGTCACTTCAGGTCCCCCAAGTTGAGGAAAATTACAAAATTGGTCCTTGGGATTTATATGTTACAAAACCAAACGGATGCCCTTTTGTGTTAATAATTTCCCAAGCCCACTTTCCCACAATCCAAATCCTTAACCCCCAAGCCCATTCAACCCCAGCCCACTCCCATCCTAGCCCAAAAACCTTACCACCGTTTTAAATAATAAAGTCGGTCAAAGGCTTTGACCTCTCCACCTCCCCAAACAAAACCAACCCGTGACTTCCCCCCCCCCCCCTTCTGCAACCTTCATCATCACCCTCCCCCTCTACACTCAACCATCATAACCTATCCCCCCTACACCCCTCCAAAAGCTACACTCCAAAAATCACCTACTGGCTTCAACTATCTCAAAGAAACAGACAAGAAAGATGGGCGCCAAAAATCTTTTGAATGGCCAAGATTGGTTTATGTTGATCCAATGGTTCAAGAGCAGAGCTGGGAAGAATCCAAGACCCTATGAAACCCTAATTTTATCTATAAAAGAGAAGAAGAGGAGTTGTGGAAGGGAGTTAGTTTTTTAGAGTAATTTAGTTATTTTCCAAGAATTGTAATTTCCATTAAGTCTCAGTTGTAATCCATTTTACATTATCATTAATATAAGTTGCTTTAAGTTTCAATTCTGCTTTTATTTATTTTCATCAATAATAATTATAAAAAAAAATAAACAAATAAATATACAGAAAATAAAAACAAGGGAAGTTATGAAGAAGAGGAGAATGCAGGGAATGGAATGGGTATAATAGAGATTCATGGGAATCATATAAGTTGTTCTTGGTTCATTTTGTTTAGCTTGGAAGCACACTGTGAGCACTTTCTCAAATTTCAATTGTTCATAAGCTTATCATACTGCTTATTTGTACTTCATTCTGTTTATGTATGCTTATTTCATCTATTGTATGCTAGGAATGCTTAGATTGAAGTTTATGAGGGTATAGTTTAGAGATCTTGCTCAACTGTTTCATAAAAGCATAATTAGCTTATTCATGGTTGCTTATTGTACACTGTTTATCAATGATGATTTATGCTTAAATTGTACTTAAATGGATTAGTGGATGATTATTTAGCTTATTGGTACCCCAATTCAGCTGGTTCTTTTGCAAACTTAAAACAGACTATGCTTAAAGGGGTGTTTGGTTTAAGCTGGTCTGGCTGAGTGTTTGTAGTTCATTGTGGTAATATTTGGTTCAGTTGTCTCACCTAGGCTTTAGTTCACTGATTTCTCAAGTTATTTTTGTAGTTGCATAGAGAAAAGTCAAAAAGACCCTCAATCTCAATTTTATGACCAACTGTGTAAAGAATGAGTATGCTCATCATGTCTTCTGTTGTATAAGTAGCCAAGCAAGATTATTTCAGTTTCATAATAACCTAGTACAACTTATTTAGTCATAAAAGTTCATTAGAATCTCACAAAAGTCAAAGTGTCACAAAATTTTAAAAGTCAAAAAGCTGTCTCAGTTAAATTGCACCAACTTTGGTGATCTGTAACTAGCATGATACAAGGATTTAGGACCTGAGATTTTACAAGCTTATTCTCTACCAGCATGTTGATTTTTAGGATTTTTCTCAGAATTTTTGGAATTTGTTTAATGGGCCCCACAAGGCCTCAAAGAGACCTGCCGGGGGACTGAGTGCCCTGTGCACAGACCCTCACCACCACACCACCACCTTTGGTGGTGGATTGTGGCCACCTCAGTGGGCCCCAAAGCTTGGTTTAGCTTTCTAAGTGTTCACAAGCTAGCAAGCTATCTGTTTCATCCAAGCTTAAGCTTTTACCCCTTGTGGACCCCACTTGGTTTTGTCCCTAAAGTCTGTCCCAAAATCTGTCTCAGTTTAGGAATTTGGGGCTTGTTGTTGTGCTTATTGTTCATTCAGAGAGCTTATTTGATCAAATTAAGATTTAAAGTGCCCAAATAACTTAGTTGAACTGGTTTTCACCACTGTGGACCCCACACAAGCTTAATTGAGCTTATTTTCTTAGCTAGTCAATGAAAGTCAAACTGTGTGGCTTTTTGCTTAGCACACAGCTTATTTTTGAGCTTATTCAAAAGTACCTTCATTAAAGTCTCTTAATTTAAGTGGTAAATCAGTTTGGTGAAAGAAAATTTGGAAAAAGTCAAGTATTTAGAAAGTGATAGCTTCTATTTTAGCCATTTTGGCTTATTTTCTGCTTATTTATAAGCAATTTTCATTTTTAAATTTTTCTTAGGCTTATTTTTAGTTAAAATAACTTTAGTAATTTTTCCAGATTTTTCCTAGTTCATTTGGTATTTTTTAATAATTAATTTTAGTTTAAATCAATTAAATAATTAGTTTTAATTAATATTAAATAATTGAAAAGTAGAAAAATTAGGTTTTCTGTTTTAAAAATAGTTTTATAATATTTTAGATTTTTCTAAATATAATTTTCATTTTTCTAGTTAATTTTCATAATTAATTAATAATTAGTTTAATTTAGTTAATTAAAAAGTAATTGGAAATTAGTAATTAATTAATAGTAATTAATTAAATAGTGTAAAAATTATTTTTCTTTTTCTAAAAATTTTCTTAAGTCGTTAGGATTATAAAAACATAATTTTCACGTTCGTAGGACTTTATTTGCTCTCGTTTCACTTTTTATTTTGCGCGTTCGCGTTATTTTTAATTCAAACGCGCATTTTTAGGTTAACTTACGTTTCTAGATAATCTAATCATCAGTAATTGTTCCATTAGTGTTTCTAAGCCTTTTTCAATCATAATCTCGTAGTATAATCACACAAATCAAATTTCTGATCTTCCTGTTAAATCACCCGATCACTTTAAACGTTTTTGAATACAATTGCCTACCTCGCTGGGACATAATGACCCGGGAATACACTGTACTCCTTGGTTAGTTGGTTTTAGACGTTTGACTTGGTTGACCATTACCTGGGAGACTTAGTTGACCGTTCAGATCCAATCAAAATTTGGCGCCGCTGCCGGGGAGGTAGCTGCGTGTTTAAAACGTTTCTTTGAGATTAGTGATTTTTCATTCGTCACTGTATAAACCCACCACCTTTTTGTAAATTCAAATCATAAACAAAAACGTCATTAACAGTTTTCCTAAAGTGTTAACAACACCAAAAAAAATCAAAAACAAACAAAACATATCGTTACGTTTTCTATATCGCGTTTCTTTAAGGTGATTCTTAAAGAGATACGATTTTGGTAAACGAATCGGTACCAAAAATATTGTCCAAAAGTTTTTAACCCATACACAAAAACCCAAAAACATTCGTCTTTTCTTGTGAATAATAAACTACATAAAAACAAACCGTCGCAAACCAAGGCAGAACACCTACCAACTGGGGGTGTGGACATAATAAGTTCCCAAACCAAAGATTTAAAACTTGCCTTTGTATCCTTGTGAGTGGTGTACCTTTCTTAAAGAAGCCATTCACTTGCGATTATTGGTTTAAGTTCACTGTTGATTTGCCTCGATCTTGTTTTGTTGAAATTTTGTGTTAGTGCATGCGCACTCGTTCACAATCGAAACGAAATCGTCAAGTTAAAAACGTAACTGAGTTACGTCCTATTGTTGAGGATCCAGTTCCGAGAATGGACGGTAATCCCAATGACCCACCCATCATAGATGATGCAGCTCCTGATCTCCGAACGATGGAGGAGTTGTGTCAACCCACAATGCTCGGAAGAGGGGGCCCCATTGCCCCTCTTAATATTGCTGCCACTGATTTTGGACTTAAACATCACATGATACAACATGTCCAGAATTCGTGCCAATTTCATGGCTTACCTGGTGACGATGCAAACAAGCATCTTGATAAATTTCTTACCATCACCCAAAGCATGAAGCAGAATGGTGTCTCCGATGATGCCCTTCGTCTATCTTTTTTCCCCTATTCTCTCACCCATCATGCCACTGCATGGTTTGATCGACTTCCTAAGAACTCGATTCACACTCTCAAAGAAATGGTGACTAAATTTTTAGCCAAATACTTCACACCATCCATGGTTTCCAAGTTACGAAATGACATTAGTAACTTTCGTCAGCATCCCGAAGAGTCTCTATTTGAGGCATGGGAACGCTATAAGCTCTCAATTGATCGGTGTCCTAACCATAACATGTTACTCGTTACCCAAATAGATACTTTCTATAATGGGTTGACCTTGAGACACCGTGATATTCTCAATGCTGCTGCTGGTGGGACCTTTATGAAAAGGCGCCCCGAAGAGTGCTATGATCTCATTGAGAACATGACTGCCCATCATAATTTCTGGGATTCCTCAGCTGAGAGGGAAGAGTCATGTAAGTCTGTCACTCCAGCATCTTCTGAAATAGCGATCCTCACTAAAAAGATGGATGATTTCGCTACGGCTATGTTGAGGATGAACCAAAGTATCCAAAATCAACAAGTCCAAACTCAACAAGCCAAAGCCGTTAGTCAAAGTTGTGAAACTTGTGGAGGTCCACATGCTTATTCCGAGTGTCCAGCCACTAGTGGTTACCCTCATGAGGACGTATATGCTGCTCAAGGTTCCTATAACTCGGGAGGTAATAACTACCAACCGCAAGGGGACCGAAATCTTTTAAGCTATCGTTCTAACAATTTCCTTGGACCTCCCGGATTCAATCAAAACCCTAATGTCCCAAACCGTAACCAGAACCAAAATCAGAATCGAACAAACCAAGGTTACCAAAACCAAGGAAATGTCAATCCAAACCAAAACCAAGGTTTCCATCATAACCAAAACCAAGGTTTCCAAAATCATGGAAACTACAATCGAAACCAAGGTCAAAACAACTATCAGGGAAACAATTCTCATGGACATGGCAACCAACATCAGGGAAATTTTCAAAACCACGGTTCTAATCACAATAACCGGGCTCAAAATTTTCCAAATCAAAATCAAGCCATCACTACAACTACTCAGAATTACCCTAACCAAGCTCCTCCTAACAATACTCAAGCAATTGTTCCAACGGGTCCTTCACATGAGGAGTTGTTGAGACAATTCATGAAATCTCAGGAGGAAATAAATAGGGTGATGATGACTCAGATCGCTGACCTTGTTAAGAAGTCTTTAAATGATCGACCCTCGGGCTCAGGTAATACTTTACCTAGCAACACGATCGCTAATCCGAGGGGCGATGTTAAAGCGATCACAACGAGAAGTGGTGTTTCCTATGATGGACCCAAAGCTCCTACTACCTCTTCTTCTCCTCCCAAGGTAGTAGAGAATGAGCCTGAGGTGACAAAGGACAAGGTGCAATTTACTAGTACACGAACTACCGCACACGTCCACCCTCAGGTCGTACCAGAAACCGTACCAAAACCAGGAGTTGTGTTTGAACCACCAACAACTCCTGAAGAGAACCCTAAATCCAAACCTTCACTACCATACCCATCTCGGTTACAAGACCAAAAGCTCTGCGAAAAATCAAATCATCAAATGGAAAAGTTCTTTCAAATTTTCCGAGATATTCATTTTGATATCAGCTTCGCGGATGCTCTCCTTTTGATGCCTAAATTCGCATCGACAATCAAAAATCTGTTGAACAATAAAGAGAAGCTATTTGAAATGGCACGAACTCCACTCAATGAGAACTGCTCTGCGGTTCTTTTGAAACAGCTTCCTGAGAAGCTAGGAGATCCGAGAAAATTCCTCATTCCATGTGTTTTCCGCGGAATGGTTGAGTGCTTCGCCTTGGCCGATCTAGGTGCAAGCATCAACTTGATGCCTTATTCCATATGGAAAAAGCTTTCTCTTTCGGAACTCACCACCACCTGCATGACTCTCAAGCTTGCAGACCGCTCAACATCTCGTCCCCTCGGCATTGCCAAGGATGTATTTGTAAAGGTGGAGAACTTCCACTTTCCGGCAGATTTTGTGGTTGTCGATTTCGATGCTGACCCGCGAGTTCCTCTCATTCTTGGGAGAGGATTCTTAAGGACGGGTCGTGCGTTAATCGATGTGCATGAAGAGGAAATAACACTTCGTGTTGGTAATGAAGCAGTAACGTTTAACCTCGATCAAACCTCGAGGTACTCCTCTAATTATGACGCTGAAACGGTTAACTGAATTGATGTCATTGATGTTGCTTCTGAGGAGTACTCTCAAGAACTTCTTGGTTACTTACCGAGTGGCAGTCCCACTCCATCTACTGAGCCTATCATATCCGACTCTTCCCCTTCTCTCACTCCTTTTGAGGGAAGTGACTTCCTTTTGGAAGAGGTCGAGGCTTTTCTCGCCCAGGATAGTTCAATTTCGGGTGAATTTGATGAGAACTATCTTGATCCTGAGGGGGATATTCTTTTGCTAGAAAAATTGTTAAACGAAGATCCATCTCCCCCTCTTCCTCCAAAAATACTTCATAAAGAGGAAGTCAAAAATGTTGAAATAACTGATGACTTGCCTGTGGTTGAACTTAAGGACTTGCCGCCTCACCTTGAGTATGCATTTCTGGAGGGTGATGATAAATTACCCGTCATAATTGCTAAAAATTTAAGTGTTGAGGAAAAGGCTGCTCTCATAAAGGTTTTGAAGTCGCATAAACAAGCAATTGCTTGGAGACTCTCCGACATCAAGGGCATTGACCCTGAATTTTGTACTCACAAGATTTTAATGGAGGATGACTTCAAACCAGCAGTCCAACACCAAAGAAGGGTGAATCCAAAAATTCATGAGGTCATTAAACAAGAAGTTTTAAAACTTCTTGATGCCGGATTGATTTACCCTATATCGGACAGTCCTTGGGTTAGCCCAATACATTGTGTTCCAAAGAAGGGTGGCATTACTGTTGTCACAAACGAGGAAAATGAGTTGATTCCCACTCGATTGGTCACGGGTTGGCGTGTATGCATTGACTATCGCAAGTTAAATGACGCCACCCGCAAAGATCATTTTCCTCTGCCCTTTATGGATCAGATGCTCGAGAGATTAGCGGGGAATGAGTACTATTGCTTCCTCGATGGTTTCTCGGGTTACTTTCAGATTCCCATTGATCCGCAAGATCAGGAAAAGACCACTTTCACGTGCCCCTATGGAACTTTTGCTTATAAACGTATGCCATTTGGCTTATGTAATGCTCCGGGCACGTTTCAAAGATGTATGATGTCCATATTTTCCGACATGATCGGGAAAACTATGGAGGTCTTCATGGACGATTTTTCGGTCATTGGGGATTCGTTTCAATCATGTCTCTCCCATTTAGACAACATGCTCAAACGTTGTGAAGACACAAAGTTATGTCTAAATTGGGAGAAGAGTCACTTTATGGTCAAAGAGGGCATTGTCCTCGGCCATAAGATTTCAAAGAATGGGATTGAGGTTGACAAAGCCAAAATTGATGTCATTGCTAAATTACCTCATCCTACTACCGTCAAAGGTATTAGGAGCTTTTTGGGTCATGCCGGTTTTTACCGTAGGTTTATTCAAGATTTTTCTAAGATCACCCGGCCTATGACCCATCTCCTCGAAAAGGATGCTCCTTTTATCTTCTCACCTGAGTGCGTAGAAGCTTTTGAAACTCTAAAGAAAAAGCTTACTGAGGCACCTATTCTTGTTGCCCCCGATTGGGACTTGCCCTTTGAACTTATGTATGATGCTAGTGATTATGCTATAGGGGCAGTCTTGGGGCAACGCAGGTCTAAACACTTTCAGCCTATACACTATGCAAGCAACACGATGACTGAGGCAAAAAGTCATTACACCACCACTGAAAAAAAATTATTAGCTGTGGTGTATGCCTTTGAGAAATTTCGGTCATATTTGATCTTGACCAAAAGCATAGTGTATACGGATCACTCGGCTTTGAAGTACCTTTTTGCAAAACAAGATGCAAAGCCGAGACTACTTCGTTGGGTTCTCCTCCTGCAAGAATTTGATATCATAATTCGTGATAAAAAAGGAGCTGAGAACCTAGCTGCTGATCATCTCTCCCGTTTGGAAAACCCCCATCAAGATGTCTCTGAAAAAAGGGAAATTAATGAAACCTTCCCTCTCGAGACACTCAATGCGGTTGCCTTTCGTGGAGATTCTGTTACCCCATGGTTTGCCGATTTTGCAAACTACCTTGCGGGTAACTTCATTGTGAAAGGGATGTCGTCCCAACAAAAGAACAAGTTCTTTAAAGATGTCAAACATTATTTCTGGGACGACCCCTACCTCTTTAAAATCTGTGCGGATCAAGTCATCCGGCGGTGTGTATATGGTCAAGAAGCCACTGAAATTCTTAAGGCTTGCCATGCTGGTCCCACGGGGGGCCATCACAATCCAAATTACACCGCCAAAAAGGTGTTTGATTCCGGTTTCTTTTGGCCCTCGATTTACAAGGATGCCCTAGAATTAGTCAAATCCTGTGACGCGTGTCAACGTCACGGGAATATTTCACAAAAGAATGAAATGCCACAAAATGCAATCCAAGTTTGTGAAATATTTGACGTATGGGGCATCGACTTTATGGGGCCATTTCCGTCATCTCATGGAAACAAATACATACTCGTGGCTGTTGACTATTTGTCAAAATGGGTTGAAGCAAAAGCTTTACCCACTAATGATGCCCGAGTTGTTGTGAAATTTTTGAAAGCTCTTTTTGCTCGATTTGAAACTCCACGTGCTATAATTAGTGATCATGGTACGCATTTTTGCAATGAAAAATTTGATAAAGTCATGCAAAAGTATGGTGTAACCCACCGTCTTTCTACTGCGTACCACCCTCAAACAAGTGGACAAGTAGAAGTTTCCAATCGAGGCATAAAGAGAATATTGGAAAGAACCGTTGGGGAAAATCGTGCATCTTGGTCGGATAAATTAGATGATGCACTTTGGGCTTTCCGTACGGCTTACAAAACACCCATTGGGTGTACGCCTTATAAACTTGTGTACGGGAAAGTGTGCCATCTTCCGGTCGAGCTTGAGCATAAAGCCTATTGGGCTCTCAAGCATGCAAATTTTGACCTAAAAACTGCGGGTGATCATCGGAAAGTTCAACTCAATGAATTAAATGAACTCCGTGATCAAGCTTACGAGAACTTTTTGATCTACAAGGAAAAGACAAAGAAGATACATGACTCCAAAATCAAAAACCGCGTTTTCAACGTTGGTGATCGAGTCCTTCTTTTCAACTCTAGACTTAAGATCTTCTCGGGAAAGCTCAAAACCCGATGGACTGGTCCATTCACTATCGTTAAGGTTTATCCCTATGGTACCGTCGAATTATCTCAAAATGACGGTCCTAATTTCAAAGTGAATGGACATCGTTTAAAGCACTACTTTGGAGAGGATATACCATCCATGGTTGTCCCGGATCTCCAAACTTTCCCCAAGGACAATTAAATTCAGGGATCGAGTCAAGCTAGCGACTCGGTGAACAAAAATTAGCAACATATATGGGTTTTCACCCGTATTTCTGACTTCTTTCTACTTTCTACCACCCTAGTGTGGCGGAATGGCCAACCCCCCGCTAATTTGAAAATGTATATATGTATATATCTCAAAAAAAAAAAAAAAAATGTGATTGTATGTACAGATAAATAAAGTGAAAAATACAAAACAATATTTCCACAGTTAGCTTCGAATATTATCTTTTTACGTTCATAGGTTCGGCATAATAGCCGGGACTTTGAATATTGAGGACAATATTCATTTCTAAGTGTGGGGAGGAAAATTCTAGCGAATTTTATCGCAAAATACTTTCAAGTACCCCCATTTTGGCCCAAAATTTTCAAAAATTTTTCACTTTATTTTAAAATTTTTGGGGTAATCAGTCCGCCGTGTCTAAATGACAAAAAGGATTGGCTAATCCAGGAGCAAACGGCTCTTGGTAAAGATATCTCAAATCCGTTTATGGCTTGCAATTTGCCCAAAATTGTATGGTTCCTCAACTCCCCAAAAACAAATGAGTTGGCTAGCCCGCAAGATTATGGCTTGTGGTAAAGGCCGTGGAAAAACCATAATTGGTAATCAGCTCACCAAGATGTTGACTATTCCATCAAGAGTTGGCTAATCCAGAAGCAAACGGCTTTTGGTAAAGACTAATCAAATCCGTTGACAGCTGGTGGTTTGCTCAAAATCACACGGTTATCAGGTGTGCCACAGTTCTTACACCTGGCTACTCCAGAAATGATGGCTTTTGGTAAAGAGTTTAAAATCCATCAAGTTTTTCTCAAAAGATTGCTAGGGACTAGCAATAGTTTAGTGTGGAGGATTGATGAGTGTGTAAATACTCATCATTTTTATCGTATCTGAACTGCCAAAACATCCAAAAACACCCAAATACGCATCAAAATACACAATTTATCCCAAAAGTGCGTTTTATATGCAAAATGTTTAAAAACAAACGAAAAACGAACAAAGTTTGCACAATTGGCAGTTTCAGTCCCTCAAGTTTCAAAAATTGACAAAACTAGTCCCTAGAAGTTTAAAACGAAAGAAAAGTCAATCCAAGGTTTTCTAATGTCAAAAATTGTCAAAAACGATCCTTGGGTGAAAAGTTTGAGAAAATTACATGTTTGGTCCCTGAAGTTTCAAAAATGGCAAAACTAGTCCTCGGGAATTTAAAAATTGGAATTTGTCAAATATTTCCCTTGTACTATCAAAACTTGGCAAATTAGAACCCTTGGATATCTATGGAAAGTTGTCACTTCAGGTCTCCCAAGTTGAGGAAAATTACAAAATTGGTCCTTGGGATTTATATGTTACAAAACCAACGGATGCCCTTTTGTGTTAATAATTTCCCAAGCCCACTTTCCCAAAATCCAAATCCTTAACCCCCAAGCCCATTCAACCCCAGCCCACTCCCATCCTAGCCCAAAAACCTTACCACCGTTTTAAATAATAAAGCCGGTCAAAGGCTTTGACCTCTTCACCTCCCCAAACAAAACCAACCCGTGACATCCCCCCCCCCTTCTGTAACCTTCATCATCACCCTCCCCCTCTACACTCAACCATCATAACCTATCCCCCCTACACCCCTCCAAAAGCTACACTCCAAAAATCACCTACTGGCTTCAACTATCTCAAAGAAACAGACAAGAAAGATGGGTGCCAAAAATCATTTGAATGGCCAAGATTGGTTTATGTTGATCCAATGGTTCAAGAGCAGAGCTGGGAAGAATCCAAGACCCTATGAAACCCTAATTTGAGCTATAAAAGAGAAGAAGAGGAGTTGTGGAAGGGAGTTAGTTTTTTAGAGTAATTTAGTTATTTTCCAAGAATTGTAATTTCCATTAAGTCTCAGTTGTAATCCATTTTACATTATCATTGATATAAGTTGCTTTAAGTTTCAATTCTGCTTTTATTTATTTTCATCAATAATAATTATAAAAAAAATAAACAAATAACTATATAGAAAATAAAAAAAAGGGTAGGTATGAAGAAGAGGAGAATGCAGGGAATGGAATGGGTATAATAGAGATTCATGGGAATCATATAAGTTGTTCTTGGTTCATTTTGTTTAGCTTGGAAGCACACTGTGAGCACTTTCTCAAATTTCAATTGTTCATCAGCTTATCATACTGCTTATTTGTACTTCATTCTGTTTATGTATGCTTATTTCATCTATTGTATGCTAGGAATGCTTAGATTGAAGTTTATGAGGTTATAGTTTAGAGATCTTGCTCAACTGTTTCATAAAAGCATAATTAGCTTATTCATGGTTGCTTATTGTACACTGTTTATCAATGATGATTTATGCTTAAATTGTACTTAAATGGATTAGTGGATGATTATTTAGCTTATTGGTACCCCAATTCAGCTGGTTCTTTTGCAAACTTAAAACAGACTATGCTTAAAGGGGTGTTTGGTTTAAGCTGGTCTGGCTGAGTGTTTGTGGTTCATTGTGGTAATATTTGGTTCAGTTGTCTCACCTAGGCTTTAGTTCACTGATTTCTCAAGTTATTTTTGTAGTTGCATAGAGAAAAGTCAAAAAGACCCTCAATCTCAATTTTATGACCAACTGTGTAAAGAATGAGTATGCTCATCATGTCTTCTGTTGTATAAGTAGCCAAGCAAGATTATTTCAGTTTCATAATAACCTAGTACAACTTATTTAGTCATAAAAGTTCATTAGAATCTCACAAAAGTCAAAGTGTCACAAAATCTTTAAAAGTCAAAAAGCTGTCTCAATTAAATTGCATCAACTTTGGTGATCTGTAACTAGCATGATACAAGGATTTAGGACCTGAGATTTTACAAGCTTATTCTCTACCAGCTTGTTGATTTTTAGGATTTTTCTCAGAATTTTTGGAATTTGTTTAATGGGCCCCACAAGGCCTCAAAGAGACCTGCAGGGGGACTGAGTGCCCTGTGCACAGACCCTCACCACCACACCACCACCTTTGGTGGTGGATTGTGGCCACCTCAGTGGGCCCCAAAGCTTGGTTTAGCTTTCTAAGTGTTCACAAGCTAGCAAGCTATCTGTTTCATCCAAGCTTAAGCTTTTACCCCTTGTGGACCCCACTTGGTTTTGTCCCTAAAGTCTGTCCCAAAATCTGTCTCAGTTTAGGAATTTGGGGCTTGTTGTTGTGCTTATTGTTCATTCAGAGAGCTTATTTGATCAAATTAAGATTTAAAGTGCCCAAATAACTTAGTTGAACTGGTTTTCACCACTGTGGACCCCACACAAGCTTAATTGAGCTTATTTTCTTAGCTAGTCAATGAAAGTCAAACTGTGTGGCTTTTTGCTTAGCACACAGCTTTTTTTGAGCTTATTCAAAAGTACCTTCATTAAAGTCTCTTAATTTAAGTGGTAAATCAGTTTGGTGAAAGAAAATTTGGAAAAAGTCAAGTATTTAGAAAGTGATAGCTTTTATTTAAGCCATTTTGGCTTATTTTCTGCTTATTTATAAGCAATTTTCATTTTTAAATTTTTCTTAGGCTTCTTTTTAGTTAAAATAATTTTAGTAATTTTTCCTAGTTCATTGGTTATTTTTAATAATTAATTTTAGTTTAAATCAATTAAATAATTAGTTTTAATTAATATTAAATAATTGAAAAGTAGAAAAATTAGGTTTTCTGTTTTAAAAATAGTTTTATAATATTTTAGATTTTTCTAAATTTAATTTTCATTTTTCTAGTTAATTTTCATAATTAATTAATAATTAGTTTAATTTAGTTAATTAAAAAGTAATTAGAAATTAGTAATTAATTAATAGTAATTAATTAAATAGTGTAAAAATTATTTTTCTTTTTCTAAAAATTTTCTTAAGTCATTAGGATTATAAAAACATAATTTTCACGTTCGTAGGACTTTATTTGCTCTCGTTTCACTTTTTATTTTGCGCGTTCGCGTTATTTTTAATTCAAACGCGCGTTTTTAGGTTAACTTACGTTTCTAGATAATCTGATCATCAGTAATTGTTCCATTAGTGTTTCTAAGCCTTTTTCAATCATAATCTCGTAGTATAATCACTCAAATCAAATTTCTGATCCTCCTGTTAAATCACCCGATCACTTTAAACGTTTTTGAATACAATTGCCTACCTCGCTGGGACGTAACGACCTGGGAATACACTGTACTCATTGGTTAGTTGGTTTTACACGTTTGACTTGGTTGACCATTACCTGGGAAACTTAGTTGACCGTTCAGATCCAATCATTTACCCAAAAGGATGTGTGAGAAATTTTGAAAACCCTTGCAAAATGGGACATGCTGAACTAGTTGATTTAACCGGCGAATTCCTTGGGGAAGGCAATGAGGCGCTATTCGGTCAAGATGTAAGACCATGTCCGGCCGGCACATCACGTGCCAGGAAAAAATCCAAATCCAATACCACAACGAGTACCCGGTGAAGTAACTCGTCAAGCCAATTCGAAGCAAGATCCGTTTACCCATGAAGTGTTAGCTTTGATGAAAAAAGATTTATATTTAAAATAACTTACATAAGGTGTTAGCTTTGGTGAAACGTTGTTGTCTATCATTAGTTATTATGGGTTTACTATTACTATTTCGTTTACCCACTTACGATGTTTTTGTAGATGTTTTTCGTTTTGTCTTTACTTCCTTTGTTGATGTGATATTTTATGTCGACGGTTCAAACAATCTATACACATACAAATAATTGAAAATCCTTTGATTACAGCAAACTTTTACGCTGATGTCATGAGCTGATAACTCTCCTAATTAATATCTTTTCATTTTTCAATAATTGTAGTTACTTTTCACATTTACTAAGAGCAATCGGTACAATAACACGCCCCCTCCCTTCCCCCCCCCTGCCCCCAGTTATTGCTTAACCCAGCTATATTAAGGTGTGTTAACCACATCGTGGGTGTACGTTAACGTGCCACGTTAAGGATTTGACGCAGCGTTAAGCTGCTTATATTAAAAAAAAAGTAAATAAATAAAATAAAATAAAAATTTCACTTTAGCCCTTTGTAATCTTTTATATTATGGCAATTCAAAAACCAAAAAATCCAAAACACCCCCCTTTTTTTTAAAATTCAAAATCCAATACAAAACAATACGAAAACACAAATCATCCAACAATTCTCATGAAGCTTTTATATAGATTTGTAATTGTCGATGAGATCTGACTTCTCTTGCAACACTTGTTCCCTAACCATCTTCAAGGCAACATAAAGTTGCAGATCTGTTTCATCATTTCTTAATAGAGTTTCTAGACCGACCCTGATAGCTGGATGGTCTTAAGGCAGCTCACGCAACCTTTAGATCCCTAGAGCACGATCATGCTTCTGTAGCATAATACGAGTTATCTCACCTAGCAAATTGTTAGTTAGCTTGAACTCTTTTTTTTGTTCATTGCGTAATCGGGTAAGGATAGTTTTTTGTACCTCAGCTGGTTCGTTAGCCATAGTTTTTGTGTGTAAATTAGTTATACTTGTGTGAGAATACAAAGTGTTTGTGTTAAAGTGCCATTTATAGGGGAAACTAGCCGTTGGATGAGATTTTAGGGAAACTAGCCGTTAAGCATTTTATTCAAATTCAAACTTAAAGTAAAATTACAACATATTAAAAATGATACTAAATCATACAACACCGTTAACCATAAATTAGCCATATGGGGTGGTTTCTCATCACCTCCCACACATGAACATAGTGAAAGCTTTTTCCACCAAAGCGTTGTTCATAACTGGTCTTTGCGTTATTGAGACGATCACTATCGTTTTCCCTGCTTGTACGCCACAACTCAGAGATTTCGAGTGAGGAGGGCTATGTCTCAGATGATTCCTTTGATTAATCGTACTTTGTATTTCATGTTTTAGCTTTAATATTTAATGTAGTTCGTGTTTTAAGTTTAATGTTTAATGTAATTGGTGTTTTAAGTTTAATTTAATTAATGTTTGATGTGTATTTAAAGTTTAATGATTAATGTAATTTGTGTTTTAAATGTTATGCTAGTTATTAAATGAAATATTAGTTTTAGTTTAGGGTTGAATTTGAAAATATTTGAGTTAAGGTGAGTTATATGATAAGTATTTATTTATTTATTTTTTTTAGGTGAAAAGGTTAAAATTGATGTGACGCTGACATGGCAATGTATTAAGTTTTAACACCAGGTTATTGTACCCAATGCTCTAATGATCTTTATTAAAATTCCTAACTTTTCTCCCTCCCTTCATTTTGTTTCAAAACTAACAAGCTAATGAATATCTGAAATAATGGTATGGATAATGATAATATCGAGTTTGAGATAAAAAAAAAAAAAAATACATATACACTATTTTCTTATTCTTCTGCTTTTAAAAAGAAATGTAAATGATATTAAGCGAAAAGATGTGTAAGAAGTTCTAGCATAGTGTTTAATGAGTTTCATGATTTATCTACCAATTTACCAAACTTAAAGAGTCTTATGATATAAATGGTCATTGTTGGGTCACTGAATTCCTCAAACTTCATCTAACTAGGATTTGAACATAAAATAACCTAAGTGTTTAATATCCGTAAACACTAACAAGTCACTGAGTGAACAGTTGCTCAGTGAGTCATATTCAGGATGCTTAGAACGAGCCTAAGATGAAAGGTCCTCCATCCAGTGAGGCGGAACTCAGTGTGTGGCATCTAAGCCAAAGAAGAAGATGATGGGTTTAGTGAGGATGACAATAACTCACTGAACCCCCAGGACTCCTCAACAACTATTGAAGTACTGAAGACTGAAGACTGAAGACTTAAAGACTGAAGAATGGGCGGGACAAAGCGAGAAATGTTTGAATGTATGAACGGGTGTCCTTATCTACCTAAAGTCAAACTTTCCCTGAAAGGCATCAAGGCAGGATGGTGTCATCATTGTGCACTGATTGGCTCCAAACGGTCAACTTAAATTGACCAGGGAATGGTCAACGAAGTCAAACTGCCTAAGAGTCAATCTCTGTGGAAGTATAGGGTTTCCCCGGGTCGCCATGTCCCGACGAGGTGTGATGGTAATCAAAACGGGTTTGTGATCGGGTGAATTTGGACAGAAAAGGGGTTTGAGTGATTTGTATGATTACACTAAGATATGGGAAATGAAAATAACTTAGAAACACTATATTAACATTTACTGATGATCAGATATACTCAAAACGTGAGCCAAGTCTAAAAATGCGTTCGTTTGATTTAAATTTACGTTAGCGTACGAAATAAAACGCGAGTTTTATAGAAATAAAATACCTATGAATATGAAAATTACATTTTTACAATCCTAATGATAAAAGAAAATTTTTAGAAAAAGAAAAATATTTTTTACACTATTTAATTAATTACTATTAATTAATTACTAATTATTAATTACTTTTTAATTAACTTAATTACACTAATTATTAATTAATTATGAAAATTAGCTAGAAAAATGAAAATTAAATTTAGAAAAATCTAAAATATTATAGAACTAATTTTAAAACAGAAAACTTATTTTTTCTACTTTTTAATTATTAATTATTAATTAAGACTAATTATTTAATTGATTTAAACTAAATTAAATTATAAAAAATACTAAATGACCAAGAAAAAATCTGAAAAAATTCCTAAAATTACTTTAACATAAAAGAAGTCTAAGAAAATTATAAAAATGAAAAAGTGCTTATTAATAAGCTAAAAGAAAATTAAAAAAAAAAAAAATCCTATTAAATAGAAGCTATCACTAATATTAAATTTGGTTTTTTCTAATTTTTCTTTTACCAAACTGTTTCAACACTAAAAGTAAAAGACTTTTGTGAAGACAACTTTCCCCAAGGTCACAAATAAGCTCAGTGGGGGCTTATTTGTTGGGCAATGAGCTTAAATGGATTTTTTAGATGAAAATAAGCAAACCAACTAAGCTCAAGACTGAACAGAAGGGTAAAATAAGCTAAGAGTTATGAAACAAACTAGGATTAAGCCAAGACAAACAAGTGTGGTAACTGAAAGGAGCCAAAGAGCTCAAACAAGCTTATACCTAAGCTGACAGCCAAACATGCCCAAGAGGTAATTAGCAGCCCTTGGTGGGGCCCACCTGGGTGACCCAGGGTCCAAGGTGAAATTGGAATTCAACAACCAGCTAGGGGGACTTCCAAAAGCACCCAAGACCAGACAATAAGCTCAAGGATTGAGCTTATTGTGGACTTGGGAAAAGTGGTCAGTACTGGGGTAAGCTGGTGCAGGGCACAACTAAGCTCAGCAGTCCTAGGGGTGAATTTGCAGGGGTAGAAAGCTAACAATAAGCTACAAATAAGCTGTCCTAATGGGGAACAATCTATTGGCAACTAGGGAAATCCTAATAAGCACAGATAAGCAGATTAGATAAGCTAACATCAATCAATAAGCTCTACCAATTTCCTGAACCAAGCAGTCCTAATCAGGGTCCAAATAGGCTAAATTAAGCTAAAGCACAGGCCAAATGAAAAATGCTAAAAATAAACTGAAAATATGAGCATGTGAACAAGCTAGGAGATAAACTAAGTACCAAGTTTCAGAGCTTAAGACCAAGTAATAACCAAATTAAAAATGCATGTTTGAAGGGCTGTTGGACATGTAAAGTGGCAGGCCTAAGCTGAGTGGGAATTTGCAGCCCTTCAATAAGCCACTATAATAAGCTCTGAATCCTTAAATAAACTAAAAGATGTGAAGTTTAAACTAATTATAACTTATATAACCAAAAGCATATACTAAATCCTACTTTATCCACCCTAAGTTCAAGACCAAAAAGGGCTTGTTGGGGCCTGTTCTGACTGGTTCAACAGTCAACAGAAATGGGTCAAATGGGTGAAGTTTTGACTTATGGGAAATCAACTACAGGCAAGAATAAACTGGAAACAACTTATTAAGTGCCACAGTGAGCTAATCTCATCCAAACAAATAAACACTTGACTGTTTAGCTGATGAGGTCAAGTCAGACTTATACAACTTAGCCAAAACACTTGGAACCTATTTGAAATAAACTAAGTACTAAAGTATGCTACTAGGAATGTTTTGAACCCAAAATAATAGCTAAAAAGAACATTGAAAAAGGCTTATCAAATCTAATTGATAGAAACAGTTTTTAAGCATGTGACTTTGAAACTTGGATAGGGCCACAGAAACTTGGTGAAGTTGCTTTTAACCACTAAAATACTATTGAATAGACTCAAAACAACTCTGAACAAAGTTGATGTGGGGGCCAAAATAGGTTAAGACAGAGTTTAGCCATTGCTAAACTGCAATTCTAAACACCCCTTTACCTGGTGACAGATTTAGTTTTCAAGAGCTAAAACAGATGATATGCTAGAACTTGGAAAACAAATGATGCAATATACTAAACTGAGAGGAAATAAGCTACAATGAACAATAAATAAGCAGTGAAATTAGTTAACATGTAAAAAGGTGAATTGAGCAAAGTGATAAAAGAAAACCTGAAATTGCCTTAAACTGAGTTTTCAAGAGTACAATTTTGAAAGTAAAACTGAAAAGAAAACAATACAAATTACACTAATTAAAACTAAATTACACTAAATCTATTTTAACCACTAAAAATCTACTGCCTTTCAACTGCTACTATCTTTTCCTTTTATAATGCCCCTCTAGGGTTTCTGAGAGCCACTTGAGCAATCCCACCAGAAATCTCCACCCTTAGATGACTCAGATTCAATCTTGGCCGTTTGTAATTTTGGCGCCAAAATGTTTTTGGCTTCTTTCTGCTAATTGCTTGTGCCAGGTTGTAATTTCTTGGACTGAGGTGTTTGTTTGGGTGTAGGGGTGGCTTGTGGGAGTAGTGGTGATGATGAGGTTGGGTAATGGCAGAGTAGCAGCAGGCTAGGGGGAAGGAAAAGGGGGATGAGTGGGGATTGGGTGTTATTTTATTTTTTTATGGTTTGACTTTTAGGTTTGACCCTGGGGTAGTGTATAAAACGGGGTGAGGTTTATATTAGGGAGTGGGCCGGTTGGTGGTGGGTTTGGGAAATTGTTTGGGCTTGGGGAATTGGTTTTGGGGTTGTTTATTTATAAAGGGTTTGTTTGTTTATTTTGTAAAAACCACAAGGACCTTTCTTGCAATTTATAAAAAATGCAAGGACTGAATATGCAATCTTTCCATAGATATCATAAGGACCAAACTTGCTAACTTCAATAACCCAAGGACCCAAAATGTAATTTTCCAAAATAAAACACCCGGGGACCAAATTTGTCATTTTTGAAAAGTCCAGGGACTAAACTTGCAATTTTCTCAAACTTTTCATCAAAAGGCTATTTATGATAACCTTTGAGTTTCCAAGGACCAAAAATGATTTTTCTTTCAAAAATATCCCACCAGGGACTAAATCTGCCAAAATCTGTAACTCTAGGGACTAATTTTGTAATTTTCCAAAACTTTTCCAATTTTTCACCAAAGGACCAAATATGACAACTTATGATTTCAAAAGGACCTTTGGTGACTTTTCTTTCCAAATAAGTGCTCAGGGACTATTTTGCCAATTTTTGAAAGTTGGGGGACTGAAACTGCCAATTTTGTAAACTTTGTACGTTTTTAATCTGTTTTTACTCATTTTGCATCTAAAACATATAAAACACAATTTTGAAATATTTTCAGTATTTTGATACATTTCTGAGTGTTTTTGTATGTTTTGCAGTTCAGATTTGACAAAAAATGATGAGTGTTTGAGCACTCATCATGCACTCGAAAGGCACATTATCCTTTACCCAATATAGCCTACTGTAACAAGACAAAATACACAAGCATTTTGTCTCTACTAGCCTAGGTCATCAACTTGTCTCTTTCAGTAAAGTTGTAATTTACTTGTGTATAAATAGATAGCATAAGTGAGGAGTAAAAGTTGATAAGTTTGTGCAATTAATGCTTAGACATTCACAAACAACTTTTACTCTTCCAAAAACAACACAGTCCCTGAGATAGCTTAGTAGGACCTTAGTTGTCACTCAACATTGTTTGGGTTTAGAGAGAAATCATACCATACTTGTCGTTTTCAATCCCAATTGTTATTCCGCAAGCACTTGAGTATAATTCTTTTTGATTAACTTCTAATAAGAATTAAACGTTGAAAAATATTGTCTCTTATCTTTACTTTTTATTTGTTGTTAATCATTTTTATATCTTTGTTAAAAGTCATGGAACTTGGTTAGTTTAACTCGTTAGTTAATATTAACATGATAAACGGACCAACAGTCATTTTTACCGATGTGTACTTGTTAATTTGTTAACGAGGTAAACAATAAATATACATACTCTTTTTATTATTATTATTATTATTATTATTTTTAATAAGCAATAAATATACATACTTTTTTTTTTCGTTTTTTTTAATAAACAATAAACACAAATTGGTGGAGGCCAATGTATTTATTGAGAGTGGCCAATGTCAAATGAAGAAGGAAGTAAATACAAATGGTGGAGGCTTTTTAATCTTAACATATTGCCACTTGTTTGCGAAGCAACTCAGTCAACCACATGCAATCATCATATATTCCCCCATTGGGTTAAAAAGTCTATATTGAGAATTGAGAATTGTGTTTATTAATCACTAGTTTAAGTGATTTGAAAAAAAAAAAAAAAAAAAAAAAAAAGCGCTTATAATCATTTTTTTTTTTTTTTTTTTAATTTTTTAATGAGTTTCTTTGACGAAATAGGCTGAAACCGAAGTTGAGGTTTGGGTTGGGGTTGGAGCTTATATTATAAAATGGAAGCTGAAGCTTATATTTTTATAAAGTTGTTTGGTGAATTAGTTGAAGTTGAGGTTTATTAATGTAAAATTACATAAAATATATCAAATTAAAATCAGATATATTTCAGCTTTTGCATGATAATCCATTATATTTTAAAGTGTATTAAGTAATTTGACTAACTATAAGCCATATTAGTCCGTTTCAACTGAATTGGGCCTATGCAGGCTTATGGCTTTTAAAAACTTTCATAAGCTTGTATGATAAACAAAACTTGTTTTATAAATTTTAAAAGCTCAAACCCTATAAACCTCGCTCCAAAGACAGTCTATATTTTTAACTAAGTTTTAGCTTAGTTTCATACAAATAAAGCATGCATAGTGAAAGAGGCATTCACACTTCATATATGAAAAGATCACCAATAGCTTATAGCTATAAGCTTGACAAATAGAAATTTGACATAAAACTAGAAAAATGGCAAGAAAGATTGTTCTGAAATTACTCAATGTATCTATCTCTGAACTACAAAAATACATTTAATAGATGTATATTAAATACGATAAGTTATATACTATTGTGTTATTTTATTGTGTTATCCAACCGAGGCCAATATAGGACGACATACAACGGTTAGAGTGCAGTGATCGTACCCATGATAGATCTGAACCTTTAAACGATATTAATTTTCTATAGAAAAATAACAAGATTCAATTATGAATTGAAAAGGAATATGTAACATGGAGATTCAAAAACTCATGTGGGTATACTCATAATCTGAAGTGTGCCAACTAACTCTTATACGATGATATTAAAACCTCTCATATGGTTTGCTTGTCGTTATATATAAAACATTTCATTTCCATGTTCTCAAATGTTGTCTATGTTGTTTTAAATTCAAAATATAAATATCACGATTGGACAATATTACAAGTGAACTTGTGATTGGGTATTTAGGCAACTTTACTTGGGTATTTTGGCGGGAAAAATGGTTGATAGACATTTTTGTTCTTATACGTCCAAAGCAGCATCAAAGCATTGTTATATACATAAGTGCTCTAAGGCAGAAGAACAAATGAAAATAACAAAAAGAAAGGCTCTAAGGCAGAGCCACCAAACACATATACTAGCGAAGGGCTAGTGTGAACATGCATAATTAGTTAGTGACCGAGACTATATTAAACATAGCCGGGACAAGAAATTTCCATCAAAAATGGACCACCATATGCAGAAAAGGACCATAATGTTGTAATACTTCATCTACCTTAATATTTAACTTTCATTTGTCATATTTGATATAAGCCAATCAATCAAAATAAATATATACATAAATGGGGGATAGATGTGAACTAGTTTCAATAATAAGTCGTGATATATATATATATATCTTTACATATATATGAGACAAGTTTTGACTTGCACTTGATGCTTTGAAAGCTGTACCATGACCCTTAAATGCCACTTGGCATGAAGTGATGACTGTATAAAGTGAGTCATCATGTGACTAGGCATCCCTTGCCACGCTGGCATTTAACTTTGAATTGAAATTATTTCAAAAAAATGCACAAATGTGGGATTCGAACCCTGGTCACTCCTCCCCACCAACATAGCGTTAACCGCTGGAGCAACTTTGTTTTTTTGTTAAATGCTTACAATCCCACATACACATACTTACAATCCCACATACACATTCTATCATTATCGTATTAATCAATATATTCCATAATTCACTCACTAATTTTGAAAATCATACAGCAAAAATCACGGCAACAAACCCTAATCCTCATTAAACCAATATTGATCCATCAATAATCTCAAAATACAATTTATGTTTTGAATTACAAAAGATTAGCTCTAACCAACAATTCTTCAAACTATTCAAAGCCGCCATCAGCATCATCATCATCCCAGTTACTTTAATCTATATTGCATCATCAGTAATCAACCAAATTCAATTTCAGGTAATTTTTATTTTTAGGTTTTCTTCGAATTTTATCCGAATTAGGTTACTTTTGGTGAATTAGAGAATATTTTTTGTTTTTATTTATAGATTTTGATTATTGATTTCAGTTTTCAAATCAACCCCGACTAAGGTTTGTTCAATCTCAATTTCTTCTTTCAATTATGATCCTGCTTTCATGTCGAGAAATTTTATCAATCTTTCATATGATTATTATTGTTTATTTGGTTACTATGTGATGATTTATATGTCCATATGGTCTAAATTTGGAATTCACTGTTAGTGATTTTTTTTATTTGCTGTTTGTTTTCGTTATTGTTAACAGATAGATGAGATGTCTAAGGGAAATTATTAGTCACAGGTCACTAAGGCATCCAAACATCGTTAGACCAAAAGAGGTATGTGTGTTTGTTAATTGTCAAAGATTGTGCTTTAAAGTAATGGTTATATTGAAATTGGCTAATTTAATCATTTAGGTTATTTTAACGCCAACACATCTGTGGATTGTTATGAAATATGCATCTGGAGGAGAGTTATCATCCGCGAATATGTAATGTTGGACGGTTTCCTCAATTTGAGGTTTGCTCTTAATGTATTCAATTGATTTCCATATGATATATCTGTTTGTGTTAAAAGTATGACATGGAAGAGCTTATTTGTGGTGGAGCCAAAGAAACACAACAGGAAGAATCAAGTTGTCGCAGTTACAAGTCCAAAGGCGCGTATTTGTTTGTGTTAAAAGTGTGACATGGAAGAGCTTATTTGCGAGGTTTGCTCTTTCGTTGATGATTAATGGTTTATTTTGAAAATTTTGAAGTTTTATTCTGGTTAATTGATTATAAAGCAACAAGCAGATTAACGTTGTAATAAGTGTAAACTGGTCCTTTTGATAATTTGTATGATTTGACCAATTTAATGGTTTCTTAAAACGGCAGGTTTGCGGTTGTTTTCTATTGCGCGCTTTGCCTTTCGACGCCATCCCGGTAAGTTGACTTTGGTTCATGGGTTAGTCAGTTAAAAAGTTGGTTGCTTTCTCATGTTAATGTTATATGCAAGTTTTATTTGGGATTGAGGTTATGCGGGATTAAGGAACTGGCCACTGTATTCATATTCGAGGTAATTTTGTACTTCAAACACATTGCATTGCTTCTATTGAACTAAAAGTCAATATCAATTCACACTACTACTGTCAGCTTATTAAGTTAATGTCACAATTGTAGTATTAGTCTCTATTTTTAAATGATGCACATAAAAGCGAGTAATTTTTTTTTGCTGTAATTAGATTAGATTTGTGAAATTACTGACAGCTTATGTGTGGTTTGTTGCTGCAGCAGGGAGTTCCAGTGTGAATGTTTACATATGTCGTGCACCATAGTAAGTATCTCTTAAGTTTGGTAAGAAAAGGTATATAGGTGATCTTATTTTTTCTTAGATAGTTAGTTTTGCCTGTCATGGATGGAATTAATTAGTTGCAGCAGCTGGTGGAGTTGATGACATAGCGAAACTACCGTATTTGCACTTCTCATGTTAAGATATGTGATTATTTTGTTTAACTCTAGGTTCTTTGCTTCATGCTGTTGTTTATGTTTGCTACTAACGTGCTACTATATTAATTTTCAACGAGACAAATTGGGGAGGTAAGGTAATGGACTACAACGGGTAAATGCTTACTTTTGATTCTTTGGCGTCTAAAAATTATAGAAAGAAAATGTGTACGTCACCTAGAAGACGGTCTTCACTTGTTGTTTGTCCGTTATTTGGAGTTGTGGATAACTTGGGTGTCGGATGAACTTTCATCTTTTCTCTCGCACAACCTCAGAAATGACTGAAGCTTATCGACAACTACAACCTTGATAGTAAGTAGTCTATAATTGCTCTTATTTATCAATTTATACTTTGTACTACTTCCTTTACGTTGGATGAACTTCAAAAATTAAGTATTTGACCCTAAATCTTGTGGTGATTCTGATAGACATGAAGATGGAGGAATTGTCGAAGAAGTCGCCTCCGAATAAGCTTGATAAAAAATCTGTAAGAATCAATGACACTAAAGAAATGTCTTTTATCCATTCTTTATTTATATCTATATGATTGGAGTCGTTTATAATGCGCATCTTAATGATGCACTATTTGACCGCTTTCGTGGCAAGGACTACCATTTTTTTGTAGTAAGTTTATTTCCATAGCACCTATTTAGCCTGTTTCACAATTATTTCATGAAAATCACATGGGTGTTGGGTTTTGTTAAAACGGATTTTATTGTTAGATACTCTTACATTAAAAGAATAAAACTAATTGAATTTAGGTTGGCAATTCATATGTTGAAGAGAAGATGCATGGAGCAGTCGAAGTCCAAATCCATCGTAATGTGTCAAAAGATTGTAACAGTCCAACTATTGAAGAAAAAGTATGTATAATAAGACTTCAATTGATTAGGATGTCTTTTGACAACAACACTCATAGGTTCATATTTGAACCATTTAACCATTTGCTGGATCCGGTGAATCACCAATATTGGGACAATGACGCTGTTGGTACGTCTTTTATAGGCTTTTCATTACTCTCTTTTTTATACTCTTATTATTAACTTACATACAACAAACATATTCATTTGAACAGATGTAATTGGTTCGGTGATCGGTATAGGGGACATTGTCCCTGTAATGTCCGCTGCCGGAAAAAAGATACGTAGGACAGTGGTAGTTGAGGATGCTGAGTAAGTTTTTATATAATACTTTTTTTTTTATACATTTTAAATTATTTCATGTTAATCAAATCACATACATTAATCTGTTATATGTGGGATTATACAGGGCTAATTCTTTGAACCTTATTTTTTGGGATTCATGGGCATCTATGTGGGATCAGTATGCAAGCAAGCGAGATTCAATTGAACATTTGGTTATTATTCTTCAACTTGGAAAGGTCAAGTACTGGGATGGTATGTTTTCACTTTTGGTCATATTCTTATTAATACGCTGATTTATTAAACGGTTAATATGTAGTTAGTATACATATGTTAATATTGTTTAATTGTTTAATACAATATTTAGGAGATGCCGCCGTTCACAATGCCCTTTTTGGCACAAAAATATATATAAACCAGAACCTACCTGAAATTGTGTCCTTCAGAACAAGGTTGGTATATTATTTCCTGATATACATACTACTAAACTTGAATATCAGATATACTTTTAATTAAATATTTCCTATTTGTATTCTAGGGTTCAACAGCGTGATGGCTATGATGCCAACAAGGTTAAGATTGAGCTATTCACTCCCAAGCAGAAGGTTGTATCTGTGGCTGAGTTTTTTCACGGAAGTGTGAAAAAGATGATAGGTGGCATCCGTGAGTGTGATCCGGTACGTTACTGATCATACACATAAGACATGACATTTCCAACCAATACTATTTATTCACATTATTGTTTATAAAATGCAGGATTCGCACTGTATAGTTTACGCAACAATACATAGGCTCCACAGGGAACAAGGGTGGGCGTATACGGCATGTAAACAATGTAACAAAAGGGTTGACATTGTTGAGGGACGGAATCGAAAGCCTGCATTTGTTTGTGAAGATCATGGCAGTGTGCAAGTTGCATCGAGGTAAAACACATAAATTTATGGTATTCATAAGTGTATAGCATACATTTCATATTCTGATAACTTATTCGCTTATTTTACCATGTATATCATATATTTCATATTTGTGTAAACATCACATCGATTTGATGCTGGACAATAGTTTATTAAGTTTTTTTATGTGATTTGGCTTTTGCATTTTACTTTTGTGTTCTGAAACGCGTGACTTTTTTACATCTTGCAGTTTTCTGTTAAAAAGCATTATGAGGGTCCAGAAGTTGGTCAACGGGTGCTTTCGGGAGTCTTCTTCTTTTATGACCTCTCTGCAGTTAAGGTATGTTTCATTTTAGTAGCCACATTGTAACGAATTAAAATACAAACAACATTATCATTTTGTGGGTCCTATTTATATGTTACGGGAGTAACTGAGAAGTTATCGCTTCCAATTTTTAGAGTATTAACCCTTGCTGAGGTGTTGAAGTTACCACTTCTAAAATAAACTTAGATTTATTACTTAGCACATACTCTCTCTCTCTCTCTCTCCCTCCCTCTCTCTCTCTCTCTCTCTCTCTCTCTCTCTCTCTCTCTCTGTTTTTAAAACTTTGGTTTTTTATAATTAAAATGAAATTAGATTTATGGTTTTTCAGTGTTTTAGTTCCTTTTAGTTTATTTAGTTTCATCAATATCATTATAATATACTCCATTTTGATTTACACAACAGGATATACTTGGTATGTTGCTTAGGTCTAATGTGTTCAGCCTGATGTGACCGCAATTAAAACCAGCTGGTCGTTACCCTGCTACATTGACCTATGCTAATTAGGTATCAAAATTGCTACTTAAAGTATTCTGCATGATATCTAAATCCACCTTTGTTATTAAATTGTTATCAATAATTGGCCATGCTTTTCACCACCAATTCATGATGTTTGGCATGCTTAAATGACTGTAAACAACTTGAAGTTAAGGCCACTAATGGAGCAGATCATGAAAATAATGAGTTATAACTTAGGTAAGTTGCTTTTGTTTGGTATCTTAAATGGAAAACACGATATTAGAGAAGATCATGAAAAATAATGAGTTCTAACTCATGGTAATTTCAATTGTGGTGCAATGCCTTTAAGCGGTTATTGGTATGTTGTTGGAAGTCACCAAGTCCTTAATTTTCACATGAACAATCTTTATCACTACAAGAGTTTATTGTTTTGAGTGTATAAATGCTTCTAGACTTATAATTGTTTCAGTGACCTGTAATTGGAGTGGTTACTGGCTGTACATTCGTTGGAGCAATAGATGCAACCGTCAACTACCAATGGGTAAGCAAATAACACTAGGTTGAGTAGGCTCTATC
Source organism: Artemisia argyi (assembly GCA_030686995.1). Classification (NCBI taxonomy): domain Eukaryota; kingdom Viridiplantae; phylum Streptophyta; class Magnoliopsida; order Asterales; family Asteraceae; genus Artemisia; species Artemisia argyi. The sequence continues at coordinate 15,559,611 of CM060679.1, forward strand.
AGTTGTTTAAGCGTTCAACTTTACAACTCATACTAATAGTCTTTGTATACTCTTACTATATATAATATAACATGTCATTAAATTTATTTGCAGGCCAGAGCTTGGATGAGGCTCTATTAGCAATGAGAAATGTGAAACTGATCATGTTAGCACTCACATTCAGATTTCCATGTGACCTATGGGGCGGTAGTAGCATCCAACATTTTAAATTAGGACATTATAGTCCTAATATATGAAGTCTTTAGTGGCATGGTGCATTAAATTGTTTTCCTGAGATTTAAAGAGATCTTGGTTGTATTGTTTTAGCAATTGGACATTTTGTTATGTGTTCGAATTTTGTTTAAACCCAATAATTTGTTATGATTAAATATTTAATATCGACTAATTTTGTTTTGTAGATATAATTGGGCAATATTTACATGTGATGATTTGTACAATTTTGACCGCAACGGGAAACTCAATAACAAAACAAACCTTTGATGATATTTAATGTCAAGTACGTATTTCTTATAAGTGTTCTATACAATTATAACACTTCTATCCATAGGCTTAGGGGTTGTTTTTTATTGCTTATTTGGCCGGCTCATGAGGTTATTGAACTTTTGACAAGCTCATAAGCTCAAAATTTTGATCTTAAGCATATCAACTTTAGCTTATAAACGCCAATTAGCCACAAGCTGGCATTGACAAGCTGATAAGCCCAACATTTGGTACTAATGAGTTCTTCAATGTTCAATAAGCTCATAAGCCAGTTAGTGGCATAGTATGATCAGTTAAGTTCTGACCAATCTTGGACCAATCTCAAATATAATCTATTACCAGGTTCATGACCAATGCTTGCATGTTTCTCGCTTTTTATCCATAGCAATATTTCTTCTTTGAATAAGGTTATTGAACACAAGCCTCATATTTTACCTTATTCATAACTTAACATATTTGCCGTTATTTATTATTTACTGACGTCCAGTTAGATTTTGTCAAACAATAATATGAAACGAACCCGCCCATCGGGCGGGTTATGAAGCTAGTATATATATATATATATATATATATATATATATATATATATATATATATATATATATATATATTGTTCGGTTAAAAAGAAAAGTGCATTTCGGTAAAAAAGTGAGAAAATAACTGTGATGCACCAATTTTTATTTTAGTGCATCACAGTTAAAAGAAAAAACGGTGCATCACAGTGTTTATTTTAGTGAATCACAGTTATTTTCTCACTTTTCTACTAAAATGCACTTTTCTCTAGAACCCTATTATATATATATATATATATATATATATATATATATATATATATATATATATATATATATATATATATATATATATATATATATATATATATCATACCATAAGTAAAACTTTGAATATTTTATGAGACTAAAACTATAAAATGTAGAATTGTATAGTGGTGATATTAAAAAAAAAAAAAAAAAAAAAAAAAAAAAAAAAAAAAAAAAAACACTATATTATCAGCCACAAGGCAAAACAAATGAAACAACAAAAGGAAAGGCTTTAAGGCAAAGCCACCAAACAAGAAACTACAACATTGGATTTGATGCCTAATGACATCAAGAGCTAATAGATTAAACCAAAACACTAGTTATCTGAATCAAGTTGTCGATACGAACATATTACTGAATCAAGGAATGTCATCCTTAATAGTGAAGGAAAAATATCCCCGTGATGTATTGAGGTATCCTAGCTTCCTATTTATACATGCAAAATTATGTTTCTCCACCTCCATATGTGCCATAAAAGGAACAGGCATGCGGCGTGAAAAAGCTTTGACTCCAGCTTATTGTCGAGAAACCCATATTCCCTTTTAAAATATCATTAAGAGAAGGACTAAACAGGGTGGGGGCAAGCGGGGGGGGGCGGGGGGGGGGGGGGGGGTGGAGTGATCTCCACAAGCTCCAAACTTTCTTCTATGTAATCTTTATAATGGGGCACAAAAGAAAGCAAATGGTCCCGTGATTCTTCTTCCTTACCACAAAATAAACAAACAGCTGAAGGTAAAGAAATACCATGTCGTATCAGGTTATTCTTTGTCGGAAGACGATTTATCGATACCCACCAAACACAAACATTTATCTTCCTAGGAACCTATGAATTCCACCTGAAACTAAGACTTGAATCCTCAATGGCAAACTTTTTTCTCTCTCTCTCTCTCTCTCTCTCTCTCTCTCTCTCTCTCTCTCTCTCTCTTGTAAAAGTGAAAAAACATAAGAAGCCTCTAAAGACAATGTCCATGTATCGTTACGAGAAAAGTTTAAGGATGCGTTTCTGTTTTTCCTTAGTAAAAGGATTGGATCCATTTACCATTTAATATTGTTACTTTTTTAAGTGAGGCCCATCAAAATTCTTTATTCGGTCTATATCCACAAAGGATGAAAATTGACATCATCCCTAACAAGAGGCTAAGACAGATGTCGGACCAACATGGACTAGCTAAGGAAAAAAAATAAACAACCCCTAAGACAAGCGCAGTAATCAAACTAGATAAACATGACAGTATATCAGTTGTACGCTCATTGGGTTGTCGCCTCCAAGACCACTTGCCAAGCTAAACACCATTTTCACTCACCCATCTATCAACAACCAAACATGTTTTACAGGTTTCTAAAGCATACAAACATGAAAAATGTATTTTTAAAGGCACATGATCATAAGTTTAACAATCAGACCAGAAGGATGTATGTCTGCTATTAGAAATCTTTCTCAACATAAGAGAATTAAGAGAAATACCAATATGATTCATGTCCGAACAACAACTAATAATGATAGACCAGATACCAGATTTTAGCCCGCTGCCGTTATTTACCTCAAAGCCTCTATTTGGACCATGGATCTCGACAATCACTTTTCTCTATGATGCACATCTTTCATTTAGAAAGCGCTATTTCCATTTCCTATAAGACCCATATTTTTGCTTTAATGCTGCCTCACCCCTAAACACAATTTTTTTTGTCTGATAAGACCTTTTGCCAGCTCACCTATACCATCTTTTTCTCTTCCTTTTTAAATCCCCAGAAGAAACGCCTTCTAATAGCTTCAAGTTTTGAGATAATATGCAAGTGCTCTAAAAATAGACATGTAATATAGTAATCGTGTAGCTTTTTAAACCCTCATAAGAAACGCCTTCTAATTGCTTAAACTTTGATTTTAAGTATTTTTGTTGGTGCTATATAATATTTGATGAAAATTATACCAATGAAAATACATTTAAAACTCAATCTATTCATATAATTTGCATCAAGTATAATATTTTTGAAAGAGAAGGTGCAGGCCGCGGCTAGTAAGTCTAGTTATTCTTTTTCTCCGTCTACTTCTACTAAGAGGTTAACTTATTCTCTAAAGTGGGAGAGATTGTTGATTCCGACAGTGATGAAGAAAAGGTTGTGAACAATTTTGACGAGTCAGTGAACATATTTGGTGGTGGTTACGATCGTGAAGATAATTATGATGACTATGCGAAGCAGGTCTACGATCTTTCAGGGAATTTGGATGCTTTTATGACATGTATGGTATCAAGCTAAAAGGAATTGGTAGGAAGTAATTTTGTTTTCGTAGAAGTCTAATGTTATCTTTTGAGTAGTGGTTTATTTTCTTATTTAGAAAATATGAAGTAACTTGTTATGTAAGCTTTTCGCTTATGTAACTGGCTGAGATATGAGATTCACTCATATCCTTTGTATTTAAATGTTTTTTGGAATAATATATTTACCGGGTCTTTTAACCTTTAAAAAAAAATAGTAAAAGTTAAAAAAAGTTTTCAAAAAATCTAAGTGTATAGTTATTTCAGAACAAAGTTAGTATATGTTTTAGAAAACCATCATAAAATATGCATTTTAAAAAAGTAACACGACGACTGTAAAATCTAAGTTTTAAAAAGACGATGCAATGCAACACAAAAAATTCAACGTTCTGTAAAGTGCATTGCTAAAGACTCTTACAATATCTCCTACTTATCTTCTTACACACACAACAATATTATATATATATTATAATATATTCTAAAAAGCATTGGGAACTGAGGCCCACAACAGGGTCATTAAGGAGTGGTTAAAAACCTAACTCAGCCTCTTATTGGCTCTGTGGGACAAGTGACAAAAAACTATTTGTTAGAGGAGTTAATAACATGGTTTAGATACAGTACCCTTGAATAGTAAAACAGTGCAATACAGTGCAATACAGTGACAAACAGTACAATACAGTGACAAACAGTAAATTACACACAAACAAATCTGGAAAAAAAAAAAAAAACACAACAAAGTATACAAATAAGATTAAAAAAAAAAATTAACAACAAAAAATGCAAATAATTAAAACAAAACCCGAAATAAAAAGTTTAATAACAGCAGATTCCGATGACGCCAAATCAGATTCCAGCGAGGCAGTAGTGAGAGCTCCATCTGTTTACAACCAAAATAAAAGGTTTTACACAAGTTTTATACATAAAAATCGGTTTTATAAAAATATAAAAATTAGGGTTTTGATTTTAAAAAGAAATAAAAGGTTAGAGGGCGCGTGCATTACCGAAAACGAGAAATAAGGTGGCGGGGAAGAAGCGGCGAGTAGTGGTGGTGTCGAGGTGGCAGCGGTGTAGGGTTGACCGTGTACCAAACAAGCTCCAATCGAGCTCAAAAGCTCCAGAAATAATAAGTATCGCTTAATCTACGCTTTTGAAAGTTTTCGGAGTTGGCCGGAAAATTTTTCCGGCGACGGTGATCGTGGCAGTCGGCTGAGGTCCGACAAGTGGAGAGGGGGGGGGGGGGGGGAGGTGTGTGTGTAAAAGAGTAATAAGTGAGTTGAGAGAAAGAAAAGTGGGTTTATATTGATGGGGAGGGGCCAAAGGTGGACAAAGGATAAAGTAGAGGGGGTGTGCCATAACTGTGGGGGGAGGGGGGTGATGTTGCCATGTGGGGGAAACCTTTGGGAAACACATTTGACGTACCAAACGTACTCGAAAAATTACGAAACTTGCGCCATTGTTTTCGAAATGATTTTTCTAATAGAAACGAGTATAAATATGCAAGACTTTTACGAAATCAATTTATTTAGTAAATCGTTATGTTTCGTGTTTTATAGGTTTTGCCGATAAATTTTTTTTATACCAACCCATTCCCGACCACTTTCAATTTTTCTTTATCGCTGCGCTACCACTCGATCTCTCACTACAAAAGGTGGTCTCAATGGCATGCTTTCAAAATCAAACCGCCTACTCTTTTAAAACGCTAAAGGCCCGAACAAAATACTAATAGCCCAAAAACATACATTTGTCATTTTACTAAAAAAAAAAAAAAAAAAAAAAAAAAAAACTCTCGAACATATACATTAGCTAAAGGAAAACAAAATAACATGTCTCAAACACTTATATAACAAAATTAATATCGACCAAGACATTCCCGTGGCAACGCGCGAGGTTACATGCTCGTTTTTTACTAATTCCCTCTATGTAGGTTGACAACAAGCATTCGGTAACAAGTAACATGAATTGAGTTATTATAAGATAGTGTGACACATGTTACTTTCTGAACCAACAACACACCGTAGTATGTCTTATTTACTCAGCTGTCATTATAGCATCCCTCTGTCACCATAACTGTTTACTCCTTCGACCTAAAGACAGTTACACCATACCTATATTCAAGGGAAAGAATTTAATCAAATTAGAGTAATTCCATATCAAATTAATTCAGGTATAAAGTTAACTACATGAATAAAACAAGTTAACCTTTGGAACTAATTAGAATTTAGAAACATGGTTTATTAGTCCGTTAAGTTTTTGTACATTAGTCAAAGTACTTTTTAATTAGGTCATGCCTCACTAAGTACTCATTTTGTTTCGCTTATATATACAATTTCAGTGAGAGGCATTCTTTTTTTTATACATGAGTTTCCGACTCGACATTGCGAGCCGACTAAGATGAAATAATATATCAAAGGAAAAGAATTAGGAATCAAGATTCAAAGGGGAATGTTTCGAAGTAAAAATTCAAGATTTGAAAGCAAAAAAAATCAAGATTCTAATGAAGACTAGCAATGTGTTAACTCAATGTGTTTGCTTTGAATTAAAGTAATGGAATTTCTAACTTGTGTCACAGTGATAGAGGTTTAAGAGGTGTTAAATTAAGTTACTCGTGTTTTATAATATGAAAATTAAGTTATTTAAAAAAAAAAACATTTATCTTCATTTAATACTTGTAAGCTTGTACCATCATAATACAAGTTAGAAAATCACTCAAAGTAAACAAACATAAATTGATATTTGGATGGCTTGAGATAATGTTTTGAGACTAGATGATCTTCTTGTAATATTTTCAATACTTATTGACTTATGCATCTTGTTGATTTTTTTTTTTTTTTTTTTTTTTTTTTAAATCAACTAATTATCTCGTAATATACAATATCATTCAAATCTAGTTCACATATATTATACATAAGTTTTACATAATCATTTAAAGTAACGTCGAGTTACGATTTATAAATGTTATGAAAAACCATTTTTAAACTAGCTTATATCTAACAATCAAAATTTCTAACTCATTTAGTAGAAAGTGTTACAGTCTCGTATACTAATTTAGTTTTACATCTAAGTTAGTTGACTCGTTTTTATTTTGTTGTAGTTTAAACTATACTTTTTGGTTCATTGTTAACTAAATTCATATATAAAATTTTAAACTATTTGGCATTTAATGAATAGTATAGGGGGTAGTAGCTAGTGGGTCTTCTCTCAATTCTGTTGGACGTGCCTTCCCTGCAAAGAGACGAGTTGAGAGTAATAGAAACGTTTTGTGGAAAATAAGAGCAATTGGGTGTTTTCTTTATTAAATATTTTTATTGTTTCTGAAACTAGACTTTTGTTTTTCTTCATAAAATACCAACGTATTTTTAGTTCGTCTCGTTTAACTTGTTGTACGTTTATTTCTTCTCATTGACGTTATTAAATGATGATATTATTCCTAACATGGATCATTTAGTTGTCCGAAATACTTGTATTATCGTATAAGTTTTTACATTATATGTAGATAAAGTATTACTACATAATTTAACATTCTTACCAGGGGCGGACTTAGGGGTTTCCAGGGTTTGCGGAAACTCGATAAATATTTGTCGTCTAGTGTAAATATTGATTAAAAATCTTGAATTCTTCAAAATGAACCTAGTTACGAAATTTTATGTCACACAAATATATGTCGTTTTAGTTAGTCCACTAATATGTCAACAGAAATACATGTTTTCTTAGTTTTTTTTACTAGTGTCAATGAAATCGTATATTTTAATTCATTTTGATTCTTTTATGCTCATAAAAGAAATTGCGCACCTGATGACTTAGAGTCATTAGATTCTTATATTGAAAGCCGGGGTTTAATCTTATATACTTATAACATGACTTTAATGGGATACAAAACTACTAATGATAATAAAAATAGTAAAACGAAAAAAAGAAAATTATAAGTATTTAAGACATTTGGTCTAGTGGCATGTAAGTGGTTCATCACTTAAAAGTTTTGGGTTAAAGTTTCGTTAAAGATAATTGTGAGAAAGATTACGAGACAAATGGTATAAGAGTGTGAAAAATTGCCATTAAAGAAATAGAAATATAAGTTCTTACTTTGTCAAGGAAATAATATAGATAATTACTTACTCCTATTTCTAATAAACTAATTTAAGAAAAAAAAACAAAATATAAAAATAAATTCCAAACACAACTATATGGGAGGGAGAGAGAGAGGCCAAAGAACAAAAACAAACCAATAAAGAAAAGTACAAATACTAGAATAAGAACACAGCAACTCTTTATATATTCTCATACAACCTCTCTCTTTTCCTCTGTTCTTCCAACCAAAAATTTCAAAAAGATCATTTCATATGCTTCTTCAAGTTGTTAAAACAAATGGGTTCTTTTAAATAACCCATATTCATTAATAAAAGAAGCAAAGCTTGAAGTACCATATAAAGAAATTTAACTATGAAGAATAGAGATCAACAAGCTTCAAGAAACCTTATATCACAGAAATGGACACTTTTATTATGTATTGGCAGTTTTTGTGCTGGATTACTCTTCACCAATAGGTATACACATGATCTTTGATTATTTATATGCAAGTTTATAAGTTTGTTTAAGTTGAGTTGTTTTTATTAACCAATAGGAGTATATGGTTTTTTATATCTAAAAAGATGCATATGGACTGAACTGATATGTAGTAATATATGATGTTCTGCTAATCAGCTGTACTAGTTTTGGTTTAAATAATTTGTGTTTATTTTATTTTTGTGTTGTATGATACATGGGCTTTCCTTATATAGTACTAGTTGTTTTCTGTTATATTCTATACATGAGTCCCATTTTTTGTAACAAATTTGCAGATCTAAATTTATGATGTCTAGTACTATTGTAAATTTTTGTTCATGTTCTAGTACTGTAAATTTGTTAAGGAAGAAATGGTTCCCATACTTCCATCATTGGTTTCTGCAATTTGATCATTATTTGTACTTTGATATAAAACTCAAGGGATCATCATAGCCTGATTTAGTAAGCAACAAAAGATAATAATGTAAGAAGAAAGATTTAGTATTTTGACAATTTTACCCTTACCTCTGAAACAATCTTTGTGGGTCTTTTTGTCATATGACAACTGTTTGTTGTGTGTAAATTACCTTCCTATAACAAATTGATTGTTTGGTGGAATAAGAGTTTTTTTTTTTTTTTTTTTTTTTTTTTTTTTTTTGGGTGAAAACAAAAGTTAATGAAATCATGATTTATAAGTGCTTCAAAATTGATGTTGCATTTTTAAGTTATTAAGAAATTGTTTATAACAGAATGTGGGCAGTGTCTGACTCTAAACTTATTACAAGACCGACTTCTATAGAATCCGAAGGCTTAAAGTTGGTATCAGAAGGTTGTGATCTAAGAAAGGTATGTATATATTTATTTTCAAGAAGTCTTGAAACTATAGTCCTTTTATGTCGATGTTTGTAAATTTGATTGCGTTGGGGTTGCTTAGTCGTTACAGATGAAAAATGTGAAGCGCGATCCAAAACAGATATTCAGTGAGGTATCAAAAACTCACCAGGCTATACAGTAAGTATCAATTTCTAAAATATCAAAAGAAAATTATCATCTTATAAGTGAAATACATGTTTTCATAAGTTTTTTTTTTGGTAATTTAATTATAGGACATTAGATAAAACAATATCGAGCTTAGAGATGGAATTAGCTGCAGCTAGGTCCATGCAGGAATCTATTGTGAATGGATCTCCGATATCAGAAGAAGACACGAGGAGTTCAACAGAGAGGAAAAAGTATTTAATGGTTGTTGGTGTTAATACTGCTTTTAGTAGTCGAAAGAGAAGAGATTCAGTACGAGCTACTTGGATGCCTCAAGGTTCATGAGAGCCCATTAAATAGTTTCTTAAGTTTCTTTTCTTCTTTTGTGCCATCTCTAATTTCTGAATTTTTTTGCTGCGAAATTTATAGGTGAAAAACGAAAGAAACTAGAGGAGGAGAAAGGCATTATAATGCGTTTTGTCATTGGTCACAGGTGCGTTTTGATCCACTGGACATCACTTTCATTACAAATAAACCATCATTTTCTTCCAAAGTGCGTAATTAAGCTTTTCTTCTTGGTATACTTAGCTAGTGACAGATAGTTTGTAACAATGATGGAAAAAGTAAATTCACTCCAAACATATCAAAGTAGTAAACTTTTAGATAAATAAAGCATGATAAGTTGATAACATAAACTTTTCAGAATTCCATGTGCCTCGGTTTTTCTGTTGTTACTTACCTACTTAGAGTTAGAGCCATTCATTTGGCTTGACCTTTATGGCTTTAAAGTTCATCTAATTTAAAGTACACTTGACGATATGCATATGCATAGATGTTATGTAATCAAACGGAACTTGAAAAAGTAGGTATGGATGTTAAATGAACTAATTTACTTCAATGATTGTTTTAATTAGTGCCACGGTAGGGGGCATACTGGACCGAGCTATTGAAGCTGAAGACCGAAAGCATGGGGATTTCTTGAGGCTGGTACAAATTTCGTTAATATATATTTTATCCTATTCAATTCAATAATTTGTTTTGATTAATATTACCTATAGCTAACCATTGTTGACATTCATATGAGCAGGACCATGTAGAGGGATACTTAGAATTATCTGCAAAGACAAAAACATATTTTGCAATTGCTGTTACTATGTGGGATGCAGAATTTTACATCAAGGTTGACGATGATGTCCACGTGAACATAGGTAACTTTGACCTCTTCATACTAAATGATCAAGAGTTATTTATAAAACTAAAATCATTCTCTAATCACTACCATGATTGTAGTTTGACTTTTTGTTTTTAAATCTTCTGTGTAGTAAGTCAATTTCACAGCCTAACATTTTTTTTTTTAAATATTGTTTGTAGCTACACTAGGTCATACATTAGTTAGACATAGGAAGAAGAAAAGGGTATATATTGGATGCATGAAATCTGGCCCGGTACTTGCTCAAAAGTAAGTCAAACAATCTTCTTGAATTAAAAATTACGTAAACTTTCTACTTGTTGCATTGTTTTAATAAACATTTTGATGGAACAGAGGAGTAAGGTACCATGAACCAGAATATTGGAAATTTGGCGAGTCAGGAAACAAGTATTTCCGTCATGCCACTGGACAATTATATGGCATTTCAAAAGATTTGGCTACTTATATCTCATTAAACCAGTTAAGTCCCGCTTGCTCAAGAACAAAGCTTCTTTTACTTATTTATTTCATTAATTAGTCTGCATCCATTGTTGGTTTCTAATTCGCGCTCCAAAAATCAACTCAGACATGTGTTACACAAGTACGCAAATGAGGACGTTTCTTTGGGATCTTGGTTTATTGGGCTTGATGTTGAGCATATTGATGATAGAAGATTATGTTGTGGAACCCCGCCTGGTAGAGTTTCTAACTTTCTACTTTTTCTCATGTCATAATAGCGCAAAATAACAGCATACTTGCACACATTTTATTAACTATAGCAATGTATTTAAATAATTATTATAAATAACATACCTTCATTTTTTTTTCAATAACAGCTAAGTAATTTACCTCATGGTCACTTAGATTGGTAAAAGTCATATGCTTCTATTTTTTGCAATCTTCAAAATACCTTGATACATTGATAAAGGTGTAAACTTAGCAATTCAACCATTTCTTGTCAAATAACAAAACACCTTCTAACTTGTACTATATATGACCTTTTTTTGTAGATTGTGAGTGGAAAGCACAGGCCGGAAACATATGTGTAGCATCATTTGACTGGGCATGCAGCGGGATTTGTCGTTCTGTAGACAGAATAAAGGAAGTCCACAGACGATGTGGTGAGGGTGAAAATGCTATTTGGTCAGCTAAATTTTGAGAGATTACCCTTATGTTGCGTTTCTTTCTAAATTGGGAAAGAAAATACGATCAAGAAACCGAAGCCAGGTTTGTAAAGAACACAAAAATGTATATTTTGACACCATTGAAGTGGAGAATGGAAAGGAGATGCCCTGCTATGCAACATTTCTTAAAATTATTACAAGCAAAGAAGTGCAAGCAAAATTAGCAAGAGGCTCTTTGCCCATTTGTTTTATTTTCTATTTTGGTATCAATAATAATTCTACTTGAGCAGTTTTAAGTAATATAGTTCAAGTTGTAACTTGTAAGTGACATAGTGGATTTTGATTCTATATAAATATAAACAAATTATCATTTCTTTATTCAGATGAAAAATAGAAAAGTCAGATATAAGTTAAATAAAAAAGGTTGTGAGGGGTTAAACTGACCGGTCAATGTTTTCTTTTTCCGTCTTTTATAATTTTTTGACTTGTAACGTTAAATACGGTTGTAAAAAAATATTTATTATTTACATAAGAATGACATATAACTTGAATTCACTTAAATAAGATAAAATTTTGTTTTTATTTTATAATTGTTTTCAGGTGAATTTATTTAGAGGGAATAGTGATAGGTGACATACAACCACAAGTAGATGAGTTGACACTTTATACAAGCTAACTTAAATATTGTCTTGTGAATCTTGTGGAAGTGTGGTTGGCTTTTAGACTTTGTTGTGTCGACTAGAAAAATTTAAGAATATTGGTCATTAATATATTTATAAGAAATAATTAGGAGTGGAATGTATTAGAAGAAAATGAGTATTGTGGGACTTGAAAGTCGACTTCGAGAACCAACTAAATATTTGTTTGGTGGACAATTGCCTTTGACGTGTGACCTTATAATAGTAGCCATCAAATTGTTAGTTGAACTGTTGAACCACCAATTAAATTGATTTATTCCCAATATAAACAAAAATTAATATCATCGACATGTGAAAAGGATGTGTCTGTGAGATTGAATAATAATGGAGGAAATGCCAAAAATAATTCTCCGGATGTTTTAACGAAAATTTTTGTCATTTAAGCTCGGCGAATATGACTACAAGATAGTATTCATTGACATACCATCGATATGACCACAACGTTCTTTCTACCTTTCGGTTTGATTGTGATTTAAAACCTATAAGAAGTAATATCCATTCAATTATAATTGTGATCATATATGTCACAATATTTATACTAATGACAAATCTAATATTTGGGCTTGGATTTAAACCAAACTTATACGGATACAAGTTCTAATTCAAATATAAGTCCATTATCAGCCACCCGCAGTTGCCGGTTGGAGCGGGAGTAGCACAAACACTCAAACTGTCTCGAAACACAAAAACAAAGCAGATGGAAGACTTTTGGTGAAGATGTCACCAAACTGATAACGCTATGGAACATGCATAACACGCACACGTCTTTTGAGGTAAAATCTTGCGTCTACCCCAAACAAGCAAATAAGGTCCTTCGGACGATCCTTGGTCCTTCGGATTATCCTTGGATCCTATGAGTGGTTTTAAGATCCTTCGGATTCCTGCAAAACAGAAGCGCTCGTTAGCCACGCCCCGAGTTTTATCCCAGGACCCGACTCCGGCATGAGAGTAAGTATCTAATGAGGAGATAAAATGTAGGTGAAAGTTATGAGTTAAGAGTTGGTTACCATTATGTGGGAATTTCTCCTCTTTATATAGGAGTAGTAGTTTTGTCTGCATCGGATACAACCAAGTAGGATGGTGTCATCTCTGCTTGTCAGTTATGTCCTTTTCTCTTTATGGCTTCGATCCATTTCTGCTACTTCCTCTGACTATCTGTTACTTACTCTTTATATTAGGTTTGACTTTGGCCCGAAAGTTACCGTTGGTCCGAATGGAGGAGTCAGTTCCGGACGGATTTATTGGTCCGTTCGGACGTGGTCCTTCGGACATATACGCCAACAACGTCCCATCAACTAACTCCTGAACAAAATGTATGTTTATCTCAGTATGCTTCGTGCGTTGATCCTGCACATGATTAGAAGACAGATAAACCACATTAATATTATCAAAATAAACAAGTGTAGCGGAAGACAACGGCGTGCCAAGCTCACATAAGAAATTACGCAACAAACAAGTCTCAACAGCAACATTGGCAACACCACGGTACTCAGCCTCAGTACTGGAACGAGAAAGCGTAACTTGATGCTTAGAGGATGAAGAGGGAGGGTTGTTGCTAAGAAACACACAATACCTAGAAGTAGACGGCCTAGTAGTAGGGAAACTAGCCCAACCAACATCAGAATATGCAACCAAGGAAGAGGTCGAAGTAGAAAACAACTGTAAACCATAACCCATAGTGCCTCAAACAAAGCGTAAAATACGTTTCAGAGCCGAAAAATGAGGCTCATGCGGTTCATGCATATATAAACACACCTGCTGCACTGCATAAGAAACTCGGGACGAGTAAACGTAAGATACTGAAGAGCATCTAGTAGACTACGTTACAAAATAGGATTTTCAATGGGGTCACCATTAGTACCCAACTTAAAATCAATATCAACCAGAGTAGTACAAGGATTACAGTTGAGCATATGTGCACACTCAAGAACCTCATAAAGCATATTTTTCCCGAGACAAGAATATCCCAGCAGAAGAACGAACAACATAAACCTCGAGAAAATAATTAAGCCGTCCAAGGTCAGTCGTAGAAAACTCCTTGATGAAGAAAAGAAATAACACGTTGTAACAATGCCATAGAAGAGGCATTTAAAACAATATCGTCAACATATAACAATAAGTAAATAGTATCAGTTCCATGGTAGTACATAAACAGCGAGGAGTCAATGACTATAATGAAAGCCAACATGAGTAGCATAACATATAAATCTCAGAAATCAGGCCCAAGTAGCCTGCTTCAGACCATAAAGAGACCTACATAGAAGACAAACATGATTAGGATGCTGTGGATCCCAAAAACCGGGTGGTTGATGCGTATAAACAGTCTTAGATAAAGTACCATGAAGAAAATCATTCTTGATATCAAGATGATGAACAAGCCAACATCGAGAAACTGCAAGACTGACAACAACACGAATATTGGCTGGTGATGCGTGGGAATTGCACCCTCACAAAAGGTTTTACCTCTCAAGGGATCTCGAGAAGCTTACAACCCCCACCAGGCAGTGTATCTGATCGTTATAGTATAGTATAGTGACAAGTACCGGGGGATTGATCGTTCAACTCAGGAATAGTGTTGCTAGGATTAGAAAGCCTAATAAACTAGGTCTAGAGGTGAGGGATGATTCTTTTTTGTATTTTTATATTTTATAAAAGCAATTAAAAATCTCTGGTTTTAAAGGAGTGGGCGGAATTAGTTGCTAGCCAACTAACCCAAATAACTACTAATGCAATTAAAATAAAATAAAAGAAATGAAAATGAAACTAATTATACTAATGTGGTGTAACAATAATGAGGAAAGTTGTGTTTACTTAGGTTTCATTACTCCCTAGATATCTTTTACAGGTTGATAGCTTGTTACAATTGCATGGATGACGGGTCATATTTCTTAATACTAGTCGTAGGGCCGTGTACAATATTTCCTAACTCTATAGGATCCTACTTCACTCCTATGTCGAGCCGTTAGAAGCTCCTAACATGGGATCATTAGAATTCTCCTACGCATTAAATACAACCAAAAATCGTAGTACACCTCCGATCATGTTTCTTAAGACGTTCAAGCAAGTTACCAATGGAAGTCTGCCAGTTTTCTTAAGCCTAACATCAAATACAATCATCCGTAACAACTATAAACAAACAATCAACCCATAATTAACATCTAGGTTTCACTACATCTAAGCAAACACAAAAGAAATCTAGCCTAGCATGTTAAATAGAAAATAAGCGTAAGATATAATCAAACAACACATAGACATATTGAATGATTTGAAAGAGTACTTATCTTTAATTGAACATGAAAGATTCAAAGGGTTGAAACCCTTGAAAAAGCTAGAAAATTCGACCTAGGGTTTTTCCCTCAAAGTTGCACACTAATGAATGAAATTTGGAAAACTATATATAGATTACAACTTGTGACGGCGTCATGTATTGGATCGTGACGCCGTCAACTCGCCGCCTTAATAGAAATCGTATTGCCTAGATCTGATTTTGACGCCGTCTGTTAGGTACCCATATTGATTTCACACACACAAGAATGAGATAGATATAAGGATTTGGGTGATTATATGAATGAGAGAATAATGAGAGCAAAAGTTTCCATAGGATATCAAATAACCAACCAAGTATAAATGAGTACATAAGGTCCTATTTATAGGAGGGAAGCTAGGGCAACACTCCTAGCTCCCAACATCCTTGAATTCGTGGGCCTCTTAGGCCTTTTGGGCTTTCATAAGCCTTAAATACATAAGTGATAACTAAATATAAGTAATTAATAATAAAGCAACCTAACATTTATTACAAATGACCGAGACTTGATAAAATAGTAAAACTTTGATCCCAACAATCTCCCCCTAAGGGTCGGTCATCATGGTTGCTTGACGTCTTTGTCATTTCTTCATCTTTGACTTTCATAGCTTTAGACGTCTTTCAAAAATCATTCATCATTCTTTATTCTTTGTTCGTTGTTGTTGTGATAGTGATCAAGTTATAAAGTTGTCTGCCTTTCGTCACTTCCGCGTCTGTGGTGGTGGTCCGCCATTCCAACATGCTCATACATCTTTGAATTCTGACTTATACATGCATGTAGTTCCCTTTCTTACATTTTTGATCTTTAGTCTTTGTACTTTGTAGATTCTTCTTTTTGGCGTAGAATCTTTCTTTGAACTTTGTGTTGCTTTGATCTTTGAGGGAGCTTTTGATGACTTCAAGATGCATGTATGAGCATGTGGAATCCATCGCCATGGAAATGATGTGTCCCTGCAGGTAAACAGTTAGCAATAAAACATCTGGTACTTACAGATAAGGAATTAGAGATCGTCAACAGCATAGTGTGAAGACTCCTTCTAACCCTTATCAAGGCCGTTCCCATGTCAGATACCCCCGAAGGAGCTTACAAGACCTACTAAGTAGCTCAATGACTGGGTGAGTCGCTGAGGATCACTCCACGACTGTAGACCGCTAAGAAACCACCGCACACACTAAGCGTAACCCACAAGGAGTTACCGAAGTGACCTGCTGTCAAGGCTGTTTAATGTTGACCCTGGCAGGATTTCCGTTCAATCATTGAGAAATACTAATGTAAATTCTCTCATAAACGTTCTCGGCAGATTGCTAAGATCTGCGAAGGACTCGATAATTTACAGCTAGTGTCCATTGATGTTGAACACCAGTTGTAGAAATACTAAGTGTTCCTAAGAGATCTTTGATGTATCTCATGGCTCTAGACTCGAAAAGTGCACACTTAGGTTTCCTATGCGGAGACTAGGAAGGGGTCTCCTACTTCAATATCAACCATCTCTAAGAGATAAGTCGATAGATTACACCGGTTCCCCGTGAGAATGAAACAAGTTCTTTTAAGAGAACTTGAGTGGTTAGAAGGTTTAGTGCATTGCGTCACTGGGTCCATGATGACATTATCTTCAATACCGGTGTTTCCTTAGCAACAACCAGTATCATACGAATTGAACCCGGTGTCTGCCCTAAGGTTGAATCATATGGAGGGCTATTTCTTTTCACCCTTTTCTTTACTTTTCTTTTTAATTCTTCAACTCCTTCTTTCCCCTTTCATTCTTTTCTCCTTTTTTCAAATCATACCTAAGGACTTCTAATTCTAACTATTGGTGATGTCCTTGGGTAGATCCCTCCGGCTCTGGCCGATCATAGGACGGTTTTTCCTATCTTAATCACCTTATAACTCCATGATTATCTGACAATAGCCATGAAACCTTTGATTGAAAATCTCTCAAAGTGTTTGTGATTATCAAACATTTTATTTAACACTTTCAGAGTTTTGTGTTTACTTTTGAAGGGCTCCCCCTTCACATGTGCTCATAAGTATTAAATAAATTTGCACATGCAGGAGGAGCAAGCACTTTTTGAATTGATCCACTTTCAGTGAACAAGACCGATTCGAGACACGCTTACATCACTAGTTATACTAGCTTGAAGTTATTACCCGGCCTGGTCAAGTCCACAAAAAGTTTCTCGAAATGGTACATTTCTACTAAGACAAATCCTTTTCGAGACACGCTTACGTGGCTAGTTAAAGAGTTCCATTGTCAGCTTTTAGGTGACAACTAGTTCTAGTAACTAACTTGATGTTATTACCCGTCGAGGATAAGTCTTTTCGAGATTACTAACTTTTATGTTTCGTCAATTCGTGGGTCAATTCTGAGTCTAGCTCGCATGAGATTTGACTTTAAGCAACTTTGAACTTTCATATTTTAATCACAATCACTTTTTCTCTCCCTCAAAAATGGCATATAAGATGATATTTTTGACAATCCTTTTGATTAAAATATGCCTTTTGAGTCTTATGGGGAGAACTCAACAAGAACTTTTGATTTCAAGAACGATGATTTTGTTTCAAGTGCTCCCCCTCAACAAGTGAATTCTTATTGAGGTGAAATACTTGTCTTTTGAGCAGAGTTTTGAAAATCAGAAAATGTTTGATTAACTCTACTCAAAAGTAAGAAGCCTTCGCTCCTTATATTAGGATTGAGGCACTGATGCGTACCTTAGGGTCATTTCTTTACAAGAACGGGTTGTACACTGTAATGTGTGCACAAGCCATAGTGATAACAATTCAATCAAATGAAACAATTAATATTGAAAAGTTAATACCTATGTGTACCAGTTTAAGCTTCATCAGTGAGTGGAGCATCAAAGTCAGTGAACAGTGGTTCTGGTCTTTTGAAGAGGCTGATGGGAAATGAAGGTCTGACACCGATATAGCTTTCCAATCGTCTGATCTGTTCTCGGCGAAATAACCTTTCTTCAATCTTCAGGACAAAGTTTCGAACTTGTCTTCTGGAGCTGGATTTCCACCTTGGAGTTTCACCTTTTGCTATCTTTCTGCGATCATCATTCAACCTTTTGACTAGCCCATCACGAATGGTTTTAAGCGTAACATCACAGAACTTGTGTATCTCATCGAGCCTCATGAAACTTTGTAACTTTTTGCTGTTGATGTAGGTGAAACCAAATGAAGGTTTTTGGATGAGAGTATACTGTGACGTTTGATAGATTCCATCAAATGTGAATTGTGGCTTAGTCAAATTGATCTTCTGTTGGTAACTTTCCACTCCAAGCTGAAGATCTTCCACTCTTTCTTGAACTATCAATCGTCGGATGAAGAGAAGTAGAGATGACATGAAGTTGTATTGAGTTTCTCTATCGAATCCACGCATTCTTCCTTGAACT
Source organism: Artemisia argyi (assembly GCA_030686995.1). Lineage (NCBI taxonomy): Eukaryota > Viridiplantae > Streptophyta > Magnoliopsida > Asterales > Asteraceae > Artemisia > Artemisia argyi. Next base: position 15,578,395 of record CM060679.1, read on the forward strand.
TTTTCTAGATACATGTCTTCAATGTCATTTAGATAAAGGTCAGGAAAATCTGCTTCGGAGAAGTTGTACTTCTTTTCATCTTGTCTTTTAACCACAATCTCATTCATGAACATGTAGTTAAACCGTTTCGACTCTTGAATCTCCAAGATAGCAATGATCTTTAATTTATGCTTCACATTCTCCAATGATTTGTTGTCTAATCTGTGAGTATAACCGAGACGACGACGTTCTGGCCAGTGCTGAATCCCGTGTAAAGCATCTCTGTCGTAAGCTACGATAGAGTCGCTAAATACTGGAGTAGATTCTTCAATTGCAGGAACTTCGTATCTTGCGGCTGGTACTGAGATAGTCAATGAGGAAGCATATTTCTTCTTAGATTTCTTTTGGGTGAGTTGGAGGTTACGAAGATCTTTGTTGAAGAAGAAGCTGTAAGGTAACTTTGGCTTTTCGGGAAATCCTTGCAGAGGTAATGGTTTAGTCCAATCGGTGAAGTAAGGCTTTTTGTGGTTTTTGGAGTTGATGTCGAAGTTCACTTCAGGGTTTAGCCAGTCAAACTTTCCAGACATTGCACTAGCTATATTCTGCATGTGAAATTCGTATTCCACCTTGTTTCCAGATCTGGATTTTAGGAATTCCTGTGCATCCCGATTGATTCGTCTGAGCTCCGCCTTCGTAAGTTTCTCAATCTGAAGATCCTTCATTATAACCTGAGTATATTGCAGTGTATTACCTGGAAGAGGTTCTTCATCTTCGAGAGGAGGTTGAGCTTTGACCAATTCTGTCAAGCAATCATTCTGAGGTGTATCATCATTGTCGAGCCATGAATGACGTCTTCTTTTCTTTGATTTCTTAGACTTGGATGTAGCATCCTTGTCTTTAGCTTTTGATGGTGACGATGGTCCAGGTTGAGAATCGGGAATAGGGGAGGCACGGTAATCGGTATCGGGTTGGCCTTCATAGTCATCAGTTGGGTGCATAAGGGTTTCTTCCTCATCTGTTGGACCTTGACCAGTAGCTGAAGTGTGTTGTTGATTTCCAGAAGGAGTAGGATCCTTTTGTGGTAGGTGAGAAGATGATGGACCGGTTCCAGACTTATGTTTCTTACCTTTTGAGTTCGTGTCCGGGTCGTCATCTTTTGTTGACCTCTTCAGGGTTCCAGCAACATCTTTGCACGATTCTTTAGACAAGTTGGCAGAAATAGCATCGACAAGTGCTTTTTCTTCAGTTGTCTGTGTGGTTTTGTAGGCAACTTTGTCGTAGAGTTGAGCAAGCAGGTCATCGAAGGATGGTTCAGGGATGGTTGGAGTTGGTGTAGAAGCTTTAGCCGGGTGAAGCGTGAATGGTGTTGTTGACAACATTTTCTTTACAACACTTCTGATTCTATGCTCCAAGTTGTCCCTGATTGGTGCAATAAGATTTGTAACTTCAGGAGTGACAATTTCAACCAGATTGTCAGTAAGATAATCTAGTGTGAAAGTCCTGATCATTCCTGTCAAGTCAGCTTTCATGAACTTATCGATCTGCTGCTTTGCCTCCTGAAAGTCTTCAACTTGTTTAGCAAGACTGGTGACCATGGTTGTGAGAGTGTTGACTTGCTCCTGAAGATCAACTGGTTTAGTTGGTTCATTGATTGATTGTTGCTTAGATGCGGTTTCAGAAGGTGTAGGAGATGAATGCTCAGGTGATGATTTAGATGACGACTCGTTGTGAGAACTTGAAGAAGAAGCTGGAGGAGTCGGATCCTTTGGTGGAGAGTCTTGAGGAGGTGGAGGTTGTTGTGAGGATGTCTGCTTAGATAGTGAAGATGATTGAAGGAATATGTTGGTGTCGAATGCTTCCTTTTCTTCATTTTCTTTTCTTCTGCGTTCCTGTTCTTCTTGTGCAAGAATCTCTGAAGTAGTGAAGTGGTCAAATTCCAGGTCCGTAGCAACGTTCTCCTGTTCGCCAACATTCTCCTCTACATTTGCAGTCTCAGTCATAGTGATGTCTCCTGTATCATCTGTGTCTTTTACTTCGTCATCAGGTTGTGAGGCTGGTTCTAAAGTAGTGGATACAATGGGAGGAATCATGCTGCTTGTAGCACCTTCATGCTCAGGTTGATTGACAGGTGGTGTTGAAGGTTGAGATTGAAGTCGGCTGTGGAGTGCTGCTTCCCTCTGTTCTTTGAGAAATTGCTTTTCTTCAGCTCGTGTGTCGACAATTATACTTTTCAATTTGCGTTTGTCGACCAATTGTTCAACGATTGGTTCATCTTCTTCATCATCATTGGGTTCATTAATTGTGATCCCTTTTCTCTTTCTTGAATCTGCTTCAAAGGTTTCAAGACTTTGTTGTATAGCAATCTCCGTTTCAGGAAATGCTTCTTCTTGTACTCTTACTCTTCGTTCAAAGTCTTCCTCTTCTTCTTCTTCAGATTCTGTGTCAAACTCAGAGTCGCTTTTAGAGGGTGGTGGTGTAGGTTCATCTTGAAGAGCGAACTTTTGTGTTACCTTCTTCTTTGGCTTGGTTGCAAGCTTAGGTTTGGGTGTAGGTTTAGGTTTGGTGGAAGTTTTGGTTTTGGCAGATGGTTTGGTTTTGGGAGTAGCCTTTGACTTTGTCTGAGGTGAGCCAGTGGTGCTTGTAGTACTCCCAAATTTCACACTTCCTTTGCTGCGAGTCTGTATGGTAGCTTCTTTCTGTATCCCGTTGTAAACATCATCGTAGAATTTGTAGTTCAAAATTTTCTTGATATTTTCATCAAGAAGGTATTCGGGAAGCCTCATTCCCTTTTGCTTGGTAGAGGAAGTGGTCATCTTGACAAAAGAAAGGGTGAAGTCGTCCTCGAAGAGGTGCTTAGGCTCATTAGGGTCTCCCATTCTTTTGATGAATTCTGGTGTGTCTTTGCAGAAATATTCAATGAGAAGCTTTGTGAATCTTGTAAACGGGATCATAGTCTTTTCGCGTCCGGTTTAGATGCTGTAAACTATATCGTTCATGATTGGAACTGCAAAGTCAATAGGTGACATGGTCACCATTCCCCAAAGTGCTTGTAGATGCTCGAGTCTGGGATGTTCGTGACCACTTTTTCTTCCTGATATAGATCTTACAACTAACAGACAGAATGTTCTCCAAGGCTGAGGTATATTCTTTGCATTGAATCTGGAATGTTTAATCAGAGGTAAGTCATCTTCAACATCATATCCTAAGTCAATGAAGAAATCCAGGAGATCCAGTTCAGGCAGTATTGGAGCAAATTCATTGTCAGGTTGAGGCAGAAGGAAGACTGTACGAAGGACATCGTGATCTACAGTGTAGACTTGTCGATCCAGCGTAACAGTGAAAGACTCATCATCTAAATTAACCTTAGCCGTAAGCCAGAACTGATGAAGGTAGAACACAGGAACTTAAGTAGATTTGTTGAGCAGATGCTTGCATGGATGTGCAAGGAGAATATCTTTGACAATCCTGCACGAGTTCTCAGGAATTCTCAATTTGTCAAAGTCAACTCGAGGATTGTTATTGTCAATTTTAACGTTGTAGTCAGCGGGAGTGATATCATCCATGGTTAGTAGTGGAAGATTTTGTTCAGGGACATTCTCGTTGTGTTCAGCCATGTGAATCTGAAAAACATTATCATAAACCAAACATCCAGATTTGTTACGTGTTAGCACGATTGCAAAGTTTGATTGTAGATAAGAATTTAGAGTCATTTAAGCACAGATGGTTTCATTTATTATATGTATAGTGATGAGTGATGTAATCTTAGATAATTTTAGAATCATGAAATACTCATATAATCACATATGCACGAAAATAATCCAAGATACATGAATAACATCACATGATACATCTACTTGAGATATCACAATCACAATATACATGTTTTCGAAATAACAAAGGTACAATGTTCTCGAAATAATACATAAAACCAATTATATCTGAACACCTTAAGACATTACATGTTCTCGAAAAAAGTTACAAGTACCAAGATTTTCGAAAATCAGACAAAAAAGGAATATTTTCGCAAACATACATAGTGAGCATTTTCGAAAATATTCCCAAATGTGTTTTCGATAAAAGTTTATCGAGAACAGATCTATTGAAGTATTTTCGAAAATTCTCATAATGAGTGATTGCGAAAAAATTGTCTTAAATTGTGATCTCGAAAATATGACCAAAGATGAAAAAAATTTCGCAGACACATAAAATAAATATTTTCGAAAAGATAACAAAGTGGATATTTTCGAAAAAATACAACACTTTGAAATTTTTCGAAAATACTTGTTTTAACTGTGTTTTCGAAAATTTTCACCAAGGCTGGTAATTGCGAAATCGTTTTCTCGAAAATTCTTATACAAGAATATCGAAATAAGGCCAACGTACGTTTCTTTGTGAAATTATGCAATCCAAGTGATGAAACCTGTCATAAAGGATGATATGCACCAATTAGAATAATTGTTTACTCACGTCTACAATGATCTCGAAACTATGCAAGAACATGATTTCGATAAGATACAAAATCATGAATCCACTTAATAGACGTATAAACAAGCATCATAAAACATGCATATGAGCAAGTCTAAGCAGAAGTAGCAGACCATATAAAATTTGTATGTGAAATACCCTATTCGAACAAAAGACCACACACTTCATCGAGAATCAAGCAAATTTCGATATGGAACAAATTAAAAGGCATAACACTGATTATTTCACTCATGGCAACAAATCCCACCAACAAAATCAATAAAACAAACAACAAAACCACAAAACCCAAATCGGCATAAACCTTAGATTTCGAATTATGCACAAACATGATAGAAAGCATGATTAAATGATATAGGTAAGTTAGAAACATGTAATGTAACAAAACCCCTATGAAAATTTAACTCCCCAAACACGTTTAGTAAAATTTCGAAATTCTTGAAACCCTAGGTTTTAAAAGATCGATTTCAAGAAATCAAACCGTTAACTTTTCAATTCAACGAAAACCTATGCTTGAAATATACTCAAGATTAATAAGAAACTTACAAATCGAAGATTAGAAGCACGGATTTCTCGTTTGATTCTTAGCCGTAGGTTTCAAAAGGGTTTTAAGTTTGATAGATTTTTGTGAGGTTTTAGAAAACGGGGTGTTTGTTTTGTGTTCGTTATTATGAAACTTTTGAAATATGTCACTTTTAGTCCCTTAACAACTAATATTGTATAATGAGTCCTAAAGTTAGATGCAAGTTGATAATCAAAGATATGCTACCTTACGACACCATTTTGAGAAAAGGAAAAAAATGATATGAGATATCTATAAAGTCCTGAAACAACGCATCTAAAGGTAATATGCAAGTATACCGTTTTGAAAAATTATGAGAAAAATGTGAGCATGTCTCCCCCTCAACACTTGTAAAATAACAAGGTGTTGAAAGAAAGCGATATACTTGCCATTTTTTTATTTTATTTTTTTTAGTTGCAAGATAATAGAGAAAATATTTTTGTGTTTTCTTGAGGTTTATGAAAAATAAGAGAAGAATTATTTTACAAAAGATAGTTTTAGTTTTGATGTTTGACATTTTACTTATGTTTTAGAAACTTTTTCAGATCCTCTGATGTCAAATATTGCATACCAATTTGGTGAACCAAACTTGCAAACCTTGATGGAGCTAAGGCTTTTGTAAGTAAGTCCGCCAATTGGTACTCAGTACCCACAAAATATAATTCAACTGTACCCTTCTCGACATGCTTGACGCGTAGGGATTGCACCAGGCTTTACCTCTCGAGGAATCTCGAGAAGCTTACAACCCCCACCAGGCAGTGTACCTGATCGATGTAGCATAGTATAGTGACAAGTACCGGGGGATTGATCGTTCTGCTAGGAATAGTGTCGCTAGGATTAGAAAACCTAAAGACTAGGTCTAGAGATGAGGGATGATTTTTTTTTTGTATTTTTATATTTTATAAAAGCAATTAAAAATCTTGGTTTTGAAGGAGTTGGGCGGAATTAGTTGTTATTCAACTAACCCAATAACTAAAGATGCAATCAAAATAAAATACTAAAAATGAAAATAAACTAAATTAAGATAGAGGTGTGAGCAATATATGGGAGAATTGTGCTTACTTAGGTTTCACTATTCCCTAGATATCTTTTACGGGTTAATTACTTGTTACAGTTGCGTGGATGACGGATTGTATTCCTTAATACCATTCATGGGGTGGCGTACTTACTTCCCCAATCCTATAAGCGCCTACTTCACTCTTATGTCGAGCCGGCTAAGAAGCTCATAACATGGGATCACTAGAATTTGCTCATGCATTAAATACAACCAATAAAACCTAGTACACATCGGTTCATGTTTCCTAAGATGTTCAAGTATGTTACACAATGGAGATCTGCCAGTTTTCTTAAGCCTAACATTGAAATCATTTATCCATTACAACTATAAACAAGCAATCAACCTATAATTAACATCTAGGTTTCATTACATCTAAGCAAACACATGAAAGATCTAGTCTAGCATGTTGAAATCAAGACAAGTATAAGATATATTCAAACAACATATAGACATATTGAATGAATTGAAAGAGGACTTATCTTAATTGAACATGAAAGGTTTCAAGGGGTAAAAACCCTTGAAAATACTGTTACAAACGACCTATGTGAGGTGACGGCGTCAAGAACAAATTTCCGACGCCGTCATCTCGCCGCCAAATAAATTCTCGGACTGCCTAGATCTGGGTTTGACGCCGTCAAGTGTACTCCTTATGCAGGCCGTCACCATATTAACTCTTGACGCCCTTCTCTTGACGCCTTCAGGTTTTCTCTGGGTCGTCATGGATTTTACTCCTGATGCCGTCAAAATTTCCTTCTTGACGCCGTCAGGTACTGTTCTCAGCATGGAAAATTAAGTCTTTACCGTTTTCTTCACTTTTATGCTCCAAAAACGTCCAAAATGCTTCATTTTCCAGAATTCACTCCCAAAGTACCTAAAATCACAAAAGGAACGATTTAGGGCAATATTTGATCAAATAAATTCAATTCCGGGCTTAAATGACCCCCTAAAAACGGTTCATTTTTCGCCTCATCATATACCCTTACACTTGAGATTTGCTTTTCCTCAAGCAAATGCGCTTTTATTCTAGTCAAAATACAAGTTAGGGGTCATTTAACACTAATATGAAAGTAATAACAACAAATAATCGTTCCACTAAAGACCAAAGACAAACACAGAGGTCATACACTAGCACCTCACAAATAGTGTTTAGATACTCACATCTCTCGGGTGTAATAAAGTAATATCACAATATGGAAATGGAAAACATCTCTCACTACCTGTCATAGCAAAATAGATTACCATAGGCTTGGGAAAGGATCAAACCTCCATCACATGGCGTAAGCACCTAGGATAAACTATCAAAGAGGTCTTTTAAAGGGTTGTAACGTTAGATGTAGGGATATGAAATACACAGTTTTGTTGGATATAGGCAGTCTTTACTGGTAGCGAGTTAACAATCTTGGTTAATTACATGTACAATATGGCGTTGCTAAGCCAAGACTAGACTCGACTTAAGCTAATAAATGAAAATAACAAAAACATAAAATGAACATTGAATGAAAATGGATGGTAGTCCGTATGTTTTTTCTCTTTTCTTTTTCTATTTTTTTTTTTTTTTTTTTTTTTTTCATACACTCTTACCCTACCATCCAAAATAATACATCATAGGGAATGAAAATTCCCCTTACACTTGAATTTTTACATACTTTACAATAAACTAATCTAATGACTCGAATTAAGAAAATCAAAACACTTGGAGTACTTTTAAGATTAACGTACATATGGGGGTAATAAATGATGTTCTTCCCCATTACTCCATAAAATAAGTACTTTTACCCATGAGTCCCAATCGTCCCAAAACAATATGTACAAGGATATGACTCGACTCATCAACCATGTAATCAATTAGATAATTAACTTAGGGTTTAACAAATAACAATAATGCACTAAAGATGAGTGCATACACGGAAGGCTAAGGCGATTTGGGTGTACATTTAAGTGGGGTGTAACAAATTCTTCCTTTAAGTAAGATGCTTAAAGTTAGAAACGAAAAGATAGGCTCGGAGGGGTGTACTAGGGGTTTCGTGTACTAAAACTGAGTACAACGCTAAGGTGTGGGAAAAATTAGTTGACTTTACTAGCCAAGTAATATGACTTAAATGGTCAAGTAATTATGATACGGGTTTAACACAAGGGTGATCCTAATGCCTCTTATCATGTAGTAAATCCTACTACACGAATGTAGTCTCACTAGCGGTCTCGGGATGCATCACTAACGCAAGTTCTAGAATCTAAATGCTACCGGTACACTCATAAGCACTAATAGTAAATGCTTTTCCTATCAAATCTAAAGGCGAACCTCATATATTTGGGTGGAAAATTTTTCTGAATGATACGGTTTTGTGCTAGTCATACAATCTCCTATCCATGAGACGCTTGCTATGGCTAAAGTTTCACTCCTAAATGTTGTAAAAAATTTTAAATTTGACGCTAAAATTGCACTAACAAGTATTTCTCATAGTTTTATTACACATCTACTATCAAACAAAAAACTCAAGTGAAAGTGTATATGTAAGGTATCATCATTTTACCCTCCCCCTACACTTAGGATGAACATTGTCCCCAATGTTCAAGTAAAGAATATAAAAGTGAAATAAGTAAAAAGAATGAAATAAAATACTCCCCTGATTCGCTCGGTATGGATAATAAGGTGGCCAGGTTAGATCTTCCTCCAAGAAAATGAACAATCAAAGCTTCCCTTCCAGAATATAAATCATCTTCTTGTCATACATAACCTGTAAAACCTAAGAAAACAGACAAGGCAACCTCGCATAAAATCGACGGCAATCTATATATGCTAACAAATCCTAGAAAATAAAATAAGATATAATGCTTGTGGAATGATGTTTGCAGATTTCCTGGAGATTATAAAACTAAAGAATTAACAAAAACTCTAAGACTCCGTTAGAAAAACAAAACTGGTAAAATTTCCAAAATTTTACACGTGACGCCGTCAAGAGTAGACTCGTGACGCCGTTAGAAGTGACCTGCAGAAATTCTTATGTTAAGTTTCTGGAAAAACTTCGTCCTACTTCCTAGAAAATCCTGCAAAACATCATTATGACTCGATACAAGCATTTGACTCTAACAAATATGAATATACATGTTCACTTAATATTATGGAGAATCATGATCGGTTTTGTTACTTAAAAACGTATTTGGGGTTTCCCCTTACACTTATCTTTTGCGAAATACCTTTGGATGAAGTTAAGGCTAGGCCAAATAACAAAATAAAGTATTTTCACTATTTTAGTTTTAAAACATGATCTACCAATAATAAGAATAAAGCATGCATACGGAAGCAAATAACAAACAAACAAAAATAAAAATTAAAATCACACAAAACATGGGTACCTCCCAAGAAGCGCTTTTCTTTATTTTACGAGTCTTGTAGCTAGACTCAAGGTCATGAGTTACTACGTGACCTCATCGCTGGTTTCACTCTCTAGGTCATCTCCTATACCAGTTTTGTATTCCGGACCTAGTTGCAAGCATTCTTTGTAGAAACCAAGCATCCTATTCATCACATACTCTACTCCTCTACGTCTATCCTAATCATTCCTATAATAAGCTGCTTGTTTGTGTTCCTTTTCTATATTAGACAGGAGGCGGTACTGCTCAATCTTATAGGGCATTTGGTAGGCAATCTCTTCATTCTCTTCCTTGAACCTAACTATCCCTAAAGTTGGATCATAACTCATCTTAGTGGCCTCAACAAATGGTTTTCCGAACACTACTTGGCTTAGGCAAGCATCTATCACCGGACGAGTATCCTTTACTATCATAAAATCGATCTCATAAGTGAAATTTCCCACAATCACATGCAATCCTTTCACTCTTCCTACAAAATTACTTATCAAATTCTTATTGGGCATCATCCTATAACCAAGTTGTTTCTTCATCACTCAATTATAATAAGTCCTAGTCATGATGTTTATAGGAGATCTAGGATCGATATAAGCTTTCCATATATGCATATGCCCGATGTTGCATGGTATGTTGATGTTAGAGGGGTCTCCTATTTTGATAAGGGGTGTGCCAAGGATATATGGTGTCTCGGCGCCATCGAATAAATCCTTATGATATTCCCGTTCTTCCTTGGTGGGCAACTTATCAAAGTACTCTTCTACGGTCTCTACTTCCTCTAACTCTTCTCCCTTATTAACCTCAAATTCCCTAATTTCATCCCCAGTCTCGGTTTTTAGTTCAACTTCATCTTTGTCACTTTCTTCTATATCCTTATCTATTGGCTTAATGGTGACAACATTGACAAAGTGGACATGTTTGGATGACGAGGGGTCCTTAGTTAATTTGTGGCCTAATCTTGAGGTTTCATCCTTAGCTTTATGATCTAGATGTCTAGCTGGTTGTTGGCTCTGGTTAGGTGTGGGAGTGAATATTGTGGTGATGGTATTTACAAAATGGATTGGTTCTAGGGGGTTAACAAGATCTTTCACTTTTGGTGATAGATATTTAAATAGCTTACTAGGACTTTTTATTTTCACAGGAGAAGTTGGCTGATCCATGACGGTAACAGATTTGACTTCTTCAGCTTGAATCGGTTTATTAACGGCGTGCTCTTTAATGGCAGTTAACAGATTACAAATCTTGTTATTCATATCGGCTTGCTGTTGTCTAAACTTAGCCTCGAGTGTAGAGAGCTGTAATTCTTGAGATAGAATGAACTTTCGCAGAGCATCTTCACAGCTTTGCCTAGGAGTGCTCTGTAATGGAAAATGCTCGGACCATTCGAGTGGGGAGGAGTCATTGAAGGATACGCTCCGCGTTTGGTACCCTCTGAAATTAGGTTTGTCCTTCCATGCCTTATAGGTCTCGTCAAAGTTTCGAGGACCTCGACCAACGTGAGATGATGTGAATTCGTTATAAGCGCGTTTTGGAAGCTCCATGCAATTATGAGTTTCGTGAGGGCCATTACACATTTTACATGAAGAAGCGATTTTGTTCACTTGGCTTGAAGGCTTAGGAGCTTCGTAAGATTTCATGAGAAACTTGACTCGACCTTCAAGTTCCATGATCCTACGGTCGGGAGTGCTAGAATTGTTCGAAGGCAAAGATATTGCCTTGAGCGTTTTGTTCAAATCACGGGGATCATTCCAACTATCGTTGTCATAGAGAGCAAGATCTTCTATGAGTGATGAGGCGAAAAATGAACCACTTTTAGGGGGTCATTTAAGCCCGGAATTGAATTTATTTGATCAAATATTGCCCTAAATCGTTCCTTTTGTGATTTTAGGTACTTTGGGAGAGAAATCTGGAAAAGGAAGCAATTCGGACGTTTTTGGAGCATAAAAGTGAAGAAAACGCCAAAGTCTTAATTTTCCTTGCTGGGAACAGTAGGTGACGGCGTCAAGAAGGAATTTCTGACGGCGTCAAGAGTAATTTCCATGACGACCCAGTACAGAATTGAAGGCGTCACGAGGTAGAGCGTCAAGAGTAAAATACGTGACGGCCTGGAAAATGTTATAACGTGACGGCGTCAAAAGTAGATCAAGGCAGTCCAAGAATTCTTTTGGCGGCGAGATAACGGCGTCACCAATTTGGTCTTGACGCCGTCAGCCTCAATTTCTTATATATAGTTTTCTAATTTTCATTCATAAAAACAGAGAAGTTTTGGAGAAACCCTAAGGCCGAACTTAGTACGAATTTTATAGGTTTTTCAAGGGTTCTCAGCCCTTGAACCCTTTCATGTGTAATTGAGATAAGTGTTCTTTTAATTCAATCAATATGTCTATGTGTTGGTTTTCTATATCTTGTTCTTGTCTTAATTCCATCATGCTAGGCTAGATCTATCTTGTGTTTGCTTGGATCTAATGAAACTTAGATGTTAATTATGTGTTGATTACTTGTTTATGGTTGTATTGGATGAATGATTTCGATGTTAGGCTTAAGAAAACTGGCAAATCTCCAAATGGTGACATGCTTGAACGTCTTAGGAAACATGAACTGACGTGCACTAGGTTTTATTGGTTGTATTTAATGCATGCGTAAATTCTAATGATCCCATGTTAGGAGCTTCTTAGCCGGCTCGACATAGGAGTGAAGTAGGCACTCACAGGATTGGGGAATTAAGTGCGCTACCCCATGAATGGTATTAAGGAATACAATCCGTCATCCACGCAACTATAACAAGTAATTAACGAGTAAAAGATATCTAGGGAGTAGTGAAATCTAAGTAAACACAACTTCTCCACTTATTGCTCACAACCTTAGTTTAATTTAGTTTATTTTCATTTCTAGTATTTTATTTTGATTGCATCTTTAGTATTGGGTTAGTTGACTAGCAACTAATTCCGCCCAAATCCTTCAAACCCGAGATTTTTACTTGCTTTCTAAAAAATATAAAAATACAAAAATAATCATCCCTCATCTTTAGAACTAGTATTTAGGTTTTCTAATCCTAGCGACACTATTCCTAGCTGAACGATCAATCCCCCGGTACTTGTCACTATACTATACTACAACGATCAGGTACACTGCCTGGTGGGGGTTATAAGCTTCTCGAGATCCCTAGAGAGGTAAAGCCTGGTGCGATTTCCACGTATCAAGTTTTTGGCGCCGCTGCCGGGGAATAGTTATTGTCTAGGTTAGAATCTCTTTTTATTAGGTCTACTTGCTAGATTCCTTTCTAGTAAAATTTTATTTTTATTTTTAGGTTTTCTTTAGTCTATCTTATTTCTTTGTGTTTTTGTTCGTAACTCTTCACCACCCGACATCATGGATGATGGGAACATCTTTGAACCCGTCATCCCACCACAACAAAACCCACCACTAGAACCTCTTAGGCCCCGAACCTTAGGAGAGTATTCCCGACCTAGCCACCAAGGCTACCGAAACACCATTGAGCTCACCGGAGCCAATGTGACCCCCTTGCAATCCGACACCATCCGGTTGGTGCAAAGCGGATGTGCATTCCATGGACTTCGTTCCGAAGATCCAAACCAACATCTTAAGGACTTCCTTAAAATCATTGACTGCATAGACCTAGATGTTGAAACTAGAGAGACAACCCGATTACGCCTATTCCAATTCTCTCTACGGGATCAAGCTAGTCAATGGCTTGAGCGTTTACCCGCGGGATCCATCACCACATGGGATGATCTCACCACTCGTTTCCTTGCTCAATTTTTCCCACCGGGGAGAACTACCAAGCTTAGAAATGACATCTTGATGTTCCAACAACGTCAAAATGAATCTCTCTATGAAGCATGGACTCGTTTCAAGGACTTACTCCAAAAAGTCCCTCATCATGGCATAGATCTTTGGCTCCAAGTCCAAATCTTTTATGACCATATCGATCTCTCCACGAGGCGAGCCATTGACCAATCGGCCGGTGGTAAGCTACGTGATCTAAGTGCGGAACAATCATGGGAACTCATAGAAGATCTTGCTCTCTATGACAACGAAAGTTGGAATGATCCCCGTGATTTGAACAAAACGGTCAAGGCAATATCTTTGCCTTCGAACAATTCTAGCACTCCCGACCGTAAGATCATGGAACTTGAGGACCAAGTCAAGTTTCTCATGAAATCTTACGAAGCTCCTAAGCCTTCAAGCCAAATGAACAAAATCACTTCTTCATGCGAATTATGTAGTGGTCCCCATGACACTCGTGATTGTGTGGAACTCCCTGGAACAGCTTTTGCGGACTACGCATCCACGCGTACTGACAAAGCGGGAGATAAGTGGTACACTTTCAAGCCCGAGCCAAACCCTTACGGTGATTCATACAACCCCTCTTGGAAAAATCATCCAAACCTTAGGTGGAAATAAAATCAACCCAATTCTTCCAATCCGCCTAGTCGTTACCAACCAAACAGTCCACCCTCCAACCGTACTTTCAACAACAATCCTTCCAACAATTATGGTAGTACCAACAATCTTGAAGGATTGATGTCTAAGTTTATGGCATCTCAAGAAGCTCGCATAGCTAGGTTTGAAACCGAATTCAACCAACAACAAACGGAGATGACCAACAAGATTGACAACTTGTTGAAAGCCCTCAACAACCAAGCGTTTGCCACACCTAGGAAGGACACTAGGGACACCAATAATGGAATCCAAATTAAGGACCCCTCATCATCCAAACATGTCCACTTTGTCAATGTTGTCACCATTAAACCAATAGATAAGGAGATAGACGAAAGTGACAAGGATGAAGTTGGAGTAGAAACCGAGACTAGGGATGAAAGTAGGGAAGTTGAGGTTAATAAGGGAGAGGAATTTGAGGAAGTAGAAGCTATAGAGAAATACTTTGATAAGATGCCCACCAAGGAAGAACGGGAATACCATAAGGATTTATTCGATAGTCCCGAGAGACCATACATCCTTGGCATACCCCTTATTAAAATGGGAGACCCCTCTAACATTAACATACCATGCAATATTGGGCACATGCATATATGGAAAGCTTATATCAATCCTAGATCTCCTGTTAACATCATGACTAGGACTTATTACAATTGGGTGATGAAGAAACAACTTGATTTTAGGATGATGCCCAATAGGAATTTGATAAGTAATTTTGTAGGAAGAGTGAAGGGATTGCATGTGATTATAGGTAATCTCACCTATGAGATCGATTTTATGATAGTGGAAGACACTCGTCCGGTGATAGATGATTGCCTAAGCCAAGTAATATTTGGAAAACTATTTGTTGAGGCCACTAGGATGAGTTATGACCCGACTCTAGGGATAGTTAGATTCAAGGAAGAAAATGATGAGGTTGCCTATCAAATGCCCTATAAAATTGAGCAATACCGCCTCCTCTCTAATATAGAAAAAGAACACAAGCAAGCGGCTTATTATAGGAATGAAGAGGATAGACGTAGAGGAGTTGAGTATGTGAAGAGTAGGATGCTTGGTTTCTACAAAGAATGCTTGCAACTAGGTCCGGAATACAAAACTGGTTTAGAAGATGACCGAGTGGAACCAACGATGAGGTCATGTAGTAACCCATGACCTTGAGTCTAGCTACAAGACTCATAAATAAAGAAAAGCGCTTCTTGGGAGGCAACCCATGTTTTGTGTGATTTTATTTTGTTTGTTTGTTATTTGCTTCCGTATGCATGCTTTATTTTTATTGTTGGTAGATCATGTTTCTCAATTAAATAGTGGAAATACTTTACTTTGTTGTTTTGGCCTAGTCTTAACTCCACCTAAAAGTATTTTTGCAAAAGATAAGTGTACGGGGAACCCCAAATATGTTTTTAAGAAACAAACCGATCATGATTCTCCACAATATTAAATGAACATGTATATTCGTATTTGTTAGAGTCAAATGCTTGTATTGAGTCATAATGAAGTTTTGCAGGATTTTCCAGAAAGTGAGACCAAGTTTTTCCAGAAATTTTCCGAAAACTTAACATAAGAATTTCTGCAGGTCACTTCTGACGGCGTCACGAGTTAACTCTTGACGGCGTCACGTGTAAAAATCTGGAAATTTTACCGGTTTTGTTTTTCTAACGGAGTCTTATGGTTTTTGTAAATTATCAAGTTTTATAATCTCCAGGAAATCTGCAAACTTCATTCCACAAGCATTATATCTTATTTTGTTTTCTAGGATTTAGTAACTTTTGTAGGTTGCCGCTGATTTTATGCGAGGTTGTCTTGTCTATTTTCTCAGGATTTACAGGTTATGTATGACAAGAAGATGATTTATATTCTGGAAGGGAAACTTTGATTGTTCATTTTCTTGGAGGAAGATTTAACCTGGTCACCTTATTATTCATATCGAGCGAATCAGGGGAGTATTTGATTTCATTTGTTTTACTTATTTCACTTTTACATTCTTTACTTGAACATTGGGGACAATGTTCATCCTAAGTGTAAGGGGAGGGTAAAATGATGATACCTTACATGTATACTTTCGCTTGAGTTTGTTTTGTTTGATGGTAGATGTGTAATAAAACTATGAGAAATACTTGTTAGTGTAATTTTAGCGTCAAATTTAAAATTTTTTACAACATTTAGGAGTGAAACTTTAGCCATAGCAAGCGTCTCATGGATAGGAGATTGTATGACTAGCACAAAACCGTACTATTCAGAAAAATTTTCCACCCAAATATGTGAGGTTCGCCTTTAGATTTGATAGGAAAAGCATTTACTATTAGTGCTTATGAGTGTACCGGTAGCATTTAGATTCTAGAACTTGCGTTAGTGATGCATCCCGAGACCGCTAGTGAGACTACATTCGTGTAGTAGGATTTACTACATGATAAGAGGCATTAGGATCACCCTTGTGTTAAACCCGTATCATAATTACTTGACCATTTAAGTCATATTACTTGGCTAATCAAGTCAACTAATTTTTCCCACACCCTTAGCGTTGTACTCATTTTTAGTACACGAAACCCCTAGTACACCCCTCTGAGCCTATCTTTTCATTTCTAACTTTAAACATTTTACTTAAAGGAAGAATTTGTTACACCCCATTTAAATGTACAACCAAATCGCCTTTAGCCTTCCGTGTATGCGCTCATCTTTAGTGCATTATTGTTATTTGTTAAACCCTAATTTAACTTTCTAATTGATTACATGGTTGCTAAGTCGAGTCATATCCTTGTACATATAGTTTTGGGACGATTGGGACTCATGGGTAAAGTACTTATTTTACGGAGTAATGGGGAAGAACATCATATATTACCCCCGTATGTGCGTTAATCTTAAAAGTACTCCAAGTGTTTTGATTTTCTTAATTCGAGTCATTAGTTTAGTTTATTGTAAAGTATGTAAAAATTCAAGTGTAAGGAAAATGTTCATTCCCTATGATGTATTATTTTGGATGGTAGCGTAAGAATGTATGTCAAAAAAAAAAAAAAAAAAAAAAAAAAAAAAAAAAAAATCGAAAAATCAAAAAAAAAAAAAAATAGAAAAAAAAGGAAAAGAGAAAAAAAAACATACGGACTACCATCCCTTTTTATTCTATGTTCATTTTTATGTTTTTGTTATTTTTCATTTATTAGCTTAAGTCGAGTCTAGTCTTGGCTTAGCAACGCCATATTGTACATGTAATTAACCAAGATTGTTAGCTCGCCACCAGTAAAAACTTCCTTTATCCAACAAAACCGTGTATTTCATATCCCTACACCTAACGTTACAACCCTTTAAAAGACCTCTTTGATAGTTTATCCTAGGTGCTTACGCCATGTGGTGGAGGTTTGATCCTTTCCCAAGCGTATGGTAATCTATTTTGCTATGACAGGTAGTGAGAGATATCTTCCGTTTCCATATTGTAATTTACACGTTATTACACCCGAGAGATGTGAGTATCTAAACACTATTTGTGAGGTGCTAGTATATGACCTCCGTGCTTGTCTATTGGTCTTTAGTGGAATGATTATTTGTTGTAATTACTTTTATATTAGTGTTAAATGACCCCTAACTTGTACTTTGATTAGAATAAAAGTGCATTTGCTTGAGGACAAGCAAATCTCAAGTGTAAGGGTAAATGATGAGGCGAAAAATGAAGCACTTTTAGGGGGTCATTTAAGCCCGGAATTGAATTTATTTGATCAAATATTGCCCTAAATCGTTCCTTTTGTGATTTTAGGTACTTTGGGAGAGAAATCTGGAAAAGGAAGCAATTCGGACGTTTTTGGAGCATAAAAGTGAAGAAAACGCCAAAGTCTTAATTTTCCTTGCTGGGAACAGTTGGTGACGGCGTCAAGAAGGAATTTCTGATGGCGTCAAGAGTAATTTCCATGACGACCCAGTACAGAATTGAAGGCGTCACGAGGTAGAGCGTCAAGAGTAAAATACGTGACGGCCTGGAAAATGTTATAACGTGACGGCGTCAAAAGTAGATCAAGGCAGTTCGAGAATTCTTTTGGCGGCGAGATGACGGCGTCACCAATTTGGTCTTGACGCCGTCAGCCTCAATTTCCTATATATAGTTTTCTAATTTTCATTCATAAAAACAGAGAAGTTTTGGAGAAACCCTAAGGCCGAACTTAGTACGAATTTTACAGGTTTTTCAAGGGTTCTCAGCCCTTGAACCCTTTCATGTGTAATTGAGATAAGTGTTCTTTTAATTCAATCAATATGTCTATGTGTTGGTTGTCTATATCTTGTTCTTGTCTTAATTCCATCATGTTAGGCTAGATCTATCTTGTGTTTGCTTGGATCTAATGAAACTTAGATGTTAATTATGTGTTGATTACTTGTTTATGGTTGTATTGGATGAATGATTTCGAAGTTAGGCTTAAGAAAAATAGCAGATCTCCAAATGGTAACATGCTTGAACGTCTTAGGAAACATGAACTGACGTGCACTAGGTTTTATTGGTTGTATTTAATGCATGAGTAAATTCTAATGATCCCATGTTAGGAGCTTCTTAGCCGGCTCGACATAGGAGTGAAGTAGGCACTCATAGGATTGGGGAATTAAGTGCGCCACCCCATGAATGGTATTAAGGAATACAATCCGTCATCCACGCAACTATAACAAGTAATTAACGTGTAAACGATATCTAGGGAGTAGTGAAATCTAAGTAAACACAACTTCTCCACTTATTGCTCACAACCTTAGTTTAATTTAGTTTATTTTCATTTCTAGTATTTTATTTTGATTGCATCTTTAGTATTGGGTTAGTTGACTAGCAACTAATTCCGCCCAAATCCTTCAAACCCAAGATTTTTACTTGCTTTCTAAAAAATATAAAAATACAAAAATAATCATCCCTCATCTTTAGAACTAGTATTTAGGTTTTCTAATCCTAGCGACACTATTCCTAGCTGAACGATCAATCCCCCGGTACTTGTCACTATACTATACTACAACGATCAGGTACACTGCCTGGTGGGGGTTGTTAGCTTCTCGAGATCCCTTGAGAGGTAAAGCCTGGTGCGATTCCCACGTATCAATGAGTTCCCATGATTCTTCCACACTTAGATCACGTAGCTTACCACCGGCCGATTGGTCAATGGCTCGCCTTGTGGATAGATCGATATGGTCATAGAAGATTTGGACTTGGAGCCAAAGATCTATGCCGTGATGAGGGACTTTTTGGAGTAAGTCCTTGAATTGAGTCCATGCTTCATATAGAGTTTCACCTTGACGTTGTTGGAACATCAAGATATCATTTCTAAGCTTGGTAGTTCTCCCCGGTGGGAAAAATTGAGCAAGGAAACGAGTGGTGAGATCATCCCATGAGGTGATGGATCCCGCGGGTAAACGTTCAAGCCATTGGCTAGCTTGATCACGTAGAGAGAGTTGGAATAGGCGTAATCGGGTTGAATCTCTAGTTGTAGCATCAAGGTCTGTAGAATCTATGATTTTAAGGAAGTCCTTGAGATGTTGAATTGTTTCTTCAAAACGAAGTCCATGGAATGCACATCCACTTTGCACCAACCGGATGGTGTCGGATCGCAAGGGAGACACATTGGCTCCTTGGGTGAGCTCAATGGTGTTTCGATAGACTTGGTGGCTAGGTCGGGAATACTCTCCTAGGGTTCGGGGCCTAAGAGGTTGGTTAGTTAGTCATGGGTTTTGTGGGTGGTCTTGTTGTGGTGGGATGATGGGTTCAAAGATGTTACCATCGTCCATGATGTCGAATGGTGAAAAACACGAAGAAATAAGATAGACTAAAGAGAACCTAAAAATAAAATTAAAATCTTACTAGAAAGGAATCTAGCAAGTAGACCTAATAAAAAGAGATTCTAACCTAGACAATAACTATTCCTCGGGCAGCGGCGCCAAAAACTTGATGCGTAGGGATTGCACCAGGCTTTATCTCTCGAGGAATCTTGAGAAGCTTCAACCCCCACCAGGCAGTGTAACTAATCGATGTAGTATATTATAATGACAAGTACCGGGGGATTGATCGTTCAGCTAGGAATAGTGTCGCTAGGATTAGAAAACCTAAAGACTAGGTCTAGAGATGATGGATGATTCTTTTTTGTATTTTTATATTTTATAAAAGCAATTAAAAATCTTGGTTTTGAAGGAGTTGGGCGGAATTAGTTGTTATTCAACTAACCCAGTAACTAAAGATGCAATCAAAATAAAATACTAAAAATGAAAATAAACTAAATTAAGATAGAGGTGTGAGCAATATATGGGAGAATTGTGTTTACTTAGGTTTCACTACTCCCTAGATATCTTTTACGGGTTAATTACTTGTTACAGTTGCGTGGATGATGGATTGTATTCCTTAATACCATTCATGGGGTGGCGTACTTACTTCCCCAATCCTATAAGCGCCTACTTCACTCCTATGTCGAGCCGGCTAAGAAGCTCATAACATGGGATCACTAGAATTTGCTCATGCATTAAATACAACCAATAAAACCTAGTACACACCGGTTCATGTTTCCTAAGACGTTCAAGCATGTTACACAATGGAGATCTGCCAGTTTTCTTAAGCCTAACATTGAAATCGTTCATCCATTACAACTATAAACAAGCAATCAACCTATAATTAACATCTAGGTTTCATTACATCTAAGCAAACACATGAAAGATCTAGCCTAGCATGTTGAAATCAAGATAAGCATAAGATATATTCAAACAACACATAGACATATTGAATGAATTGAAAGAAGACTTATTTTAATTGAACATGAAAGGTTTCAAGGGGTAAAAACCCTTGAAAATACTGTTACAAACGACCTGGGGTTTATTAGGTTCGACCATAGTATTCTCCACACAAGTTCCTCTATTAATGAATAGAAAATAGAAAAGTATATATAGATTTTGTGAGGTGACGGCGTCAAGAACAAATTTCTAACGCCGTCATCTCGCCGCCAAATAAATTCTCGGACTGCCTAGATCTGGGTTTGACGCCGTCACGTGTACTCCTTATGCAGGCCGTCACCATATTAACTCTTGACGCCCTTCTCTTGACGCCTTCAGGTTTTCTCTGGGTCGTCATGGATTTTACTCCTGACGCCGTCAAAATTTCCTTCTTGACGCCATCAAGTACTGTTCTCAGCATGGAAAATTAAGTCTTTGCCGTTTTCTTCACTTTTATGCTCCAAAAACGTCCAAAATGCTTCCTTTTCCAGAATTCACTCCCAAAGTACCTAAAATCACAAAAGGAACGATTTAGGGCAATATTTGATCAAATAAATTCGATTCTGGGCTTAAATGACCCCCTAAAAACGGTTCATTTTTCTCCTGATGAACTGTGTTGCAGGAGATTGCAATGGCACTTTTGGAATCGCAGTAGATCGGAATCTTATTGAATAGGGAGCCATAGTCTTTAAGTTGTGATCTCATCCAAATGACTTGAGCACAACAAGCAGACATAACTACGTATTCAGATTCTGTAGATGACAGTGAAGTGCAGTCCTGCTTCTTTGATTGCCAAGACACAAGTTTATCTCTAAGAAACTGTAAGCCACCTGATATACTTTTTCGCGTGTCTAAGCATCATGCATGGTCAGCGTCTGAAAAAGCTATTAGTTCAAAACCAAAATCCTTCGGATACCAGATCCCCAAGTGGATGGTTCCCTTTATGTATCGAAGGATTCTTTTTGCCTCATTGAGGTGTTTCTCAATTGGTTTAGACTGATATCGCGAACACATATAGACAGAAAATACAATATCAGGTCTACTAGATGTGAGATACATGAGGGACCCAATAATACTTCGGTATTTGGTAGAGTCAACAGGAGCCCCATGTATATCAGCATCTAGTTTTGTGGAATTGGCCATAGGTGTATTCATTGTATCACAGCTTTGCATTCCATGTTTCTTTAAAATCTCAAGAGCATATTTGGACAGATTTAGAAAAATTCCACGGGGTGATTGATTAACTTGTAGTCCTAGAAAGAACGTAAGTTCACCCATCATGGACATTTCGAAATTATCTGTCATTAATTTTGCAAAATCTATTAAGTAATTTTTGTTGCTTAAAGCAAAAATAATGTCATCGACATAAATTTGAACGATTAATAAGTCCATCCCATATGTTTTTGTAAACCGTGTTGGATCCACCGAGCCTAGAGTAAAATCATTAGCCAACAGAAATTTAGAAAGCCTATCATACCACGCCCTTGGGGCTTGCTTGAGACCGTAGAGAGACTTCTTAAGCTTGTAGACATGATTGGGACGTTCTGGATCAACGAATCCTTCAGGTTGACTGACATAAACCACTTCACGGAGTTGACCGTTCAGATAAGCCGTTTTCACGTCCATTTGGTAAACAATCATATTATGATGAGCAGCAAATGCTAAGAATATCCGTACAGCTTCAAGTCTAGCTACTGGAGCAAATGATTCTTCAAAATCGATTCCTTCTTCTTGAGAGTATCCTTTTGCTACCAAGCGTGATTTATTGCGTATGACAGTGCCTTCTGCATCCAGTTTGTTTTTCCAGATCCATTTTAATCCAATGACAATGATTCCTTATGGTTTTTCAATCCAATTTTCTTAAGTCATAGCTTCTTTGACGTTTTTAGGCACGGTTTCACAAACTATGAGTGCATAAATGCAAGTTTCACCATCTGTGTGAAGGCGCATTGTCTTGTCATAATTGGTGCATCTGGATGGCCAATAATTTGAACTAAAGAGTGATCTCTAGTCCATTTGTGTGTCGAGGGATGAAGTTGATAAGTATCTCGCAAGTGAGCAGGACCCAGATTGCGTGTAGATGACTCAGCAATGTCGGGGACAGGTTGAGCCTGAGCAAATGGGTTAATGAATGGTTCTGGGTCAGGCTCTGCGGTTTGTGGAACTGATAAAGGTATGGAGTCTCCAGCTGATTGTCGTGAGTTGGACCCGGTTTGTTCTGTTGTTGTAGGTGATATGATTGGAGGACCGTCTCTTCCAACAGTTGTTGTTGTTTGTTGAGGTGTATCAGGTACTTGATGTTGATCAAGATGTGCAGCGGAATTTGGTGTGGCCTCAGATGGACGGTTAACAAGCGTATCATCAAACAATGGAGCAAACAAGGTTTCCACTTGTTTACGGGAAAGTGATAACGTTTCAGCCGAAGATATCGGAAAGTTTAGACGGTTGGATGCGGGTCCTAAGCTGTTGTTCTCAGAAGCCATATTAGTGAGTTCATCGAAATTAGCATGAATAGTTTCTTGAATTTCCCTAGTACGACGATTCCATATCCGAAAGCCTTTTGAATTTTCACAGTATCCAACAAATATTCCAATGTCAGCCTTTGCTTTAAGTTTACCTAGATCATCACGATCATTGACTGGGTAACATAGAGCTCCAAATACATGAAAGTAACTGATGTTCGGTTTCCTTTTGTGAATAATCAGATATGGGGTTTTGTGATGGCGTTTTGTGATCAAACAACGGTTTTGAGTGTAGCAAGCGGTTGAAACAGCTTCCGCCCATAAGTAATATGGTAATTGAGCATTGATTAACATCGTTCGAGCAGCTTCCACTAACGTTCTGTTGCGTCTTTCGACTACTCCATTCTGTTCAGGTGTTCGTGGAATGGATGTTTGATGTTCAATTCCCACTTTCTCAAAATACGACCTTAGAGTCTGATTCTTAAATTCTGTGCAATTGTCAGTTCTAACAATTCTGACTATGTTGCGTAGCTGAACTTGTATTTTGGTGAGAAAGGTGATGATCATTTGAGGAGCTTGATCTTTACTTCGAAGAAAATAAACCCAAGTCCAGCGAGAGTAATCATCAAAAATTACTAAAATGTAGCGTTTACCGTTGATCGTTTGAACACGCATCGGACCACACAAATCCATATGAAGCAGTTGTAAAACATGATTAGTAAGGTGTTCAGGTTTTGAGGGAAAATGAGCACGGGTACTTTTTCCTTGTTCTCAGGCTGGACATAGGTGATCTTTGGCATAACGGAATCTTGGAAAGCCTTCAACTAGTTTGAGACGAGCGAGATCAGTCATCGTTTTGAAATTCAAGTGAGAAAGGCGTCTGTGCCATAACCAGGATTTAGTGCCACGTTTTGAAATTCAAGTGAGAAAGGCGAGATCAGTCATCGTTTTGAAATTCATATGAAGCGATCATGTCTGACATTGAAATTGTGTTAAGATTAGTGCCACGTTTGCCTGACATCAAATCATTTCCTTGTAGATCATGAACAAAACAAGTTTTCTCTCGAAATGCTACTTCTAAATCCCCTTCACAAAATTGACCGACTGAAAAGAGGTTGTGACCCAAGCCTTCAACATAATATACTCTGCTAATTTCAATATTCCCACTCACATAGTCTCCGTAACCCATGATTAAAGCGTATTGATCATTCCCGAATCTGACAGTTCCAATAAACTTTGAGACAAAGTTAGTTAACAGTTTGAGATTGCCTGTCATATGTCGGGTGCAACCGCTATCAACAATCCAGAGAACGATCTGAACCACCTGCATCACAAGTAGACGACAGAGATGGAACAGAAGTAAGGGTGGAACCCGAAGAAATAGTGGGTTCCTGTTGGTTAGAAACACAAGTATTTAACAGTTTAGGAATCCATTTAAAATTTGGTTTGTATTGTAACCAACGTTGCCATTCCAACTAGTTTTTGCTTTGTTTTTGGTAAATGCACTAGCTTTTGGCGTGTTCCAAGATTTGTTGGTTTCTGATCTTGGGTTGACTACAACATTATTTGAAACGGTAGCTGGCGTTTTTCCTAAGGTAGACTTAGAGGCAGTAGTGGGCCTAAAAGGAAAGCCGGATCTACATTTCTTTTTACGATGTAAGAGATTATTAGGTACACATTTAGTGTGATCACCAGATTACATACTTTGACGACAAAACACACAAGATGCATGAATATTCATAACATTTGGAGGTTCAGCATTTGTTACATTAAGATTTTGATTACAATTTGCCAGATTAGAATCTAAATCAGATGAACCATGAGTTTTATTCAAGTTCCTAAGGTGAGCTTCTACTTCTTGCACTTCTAGTGTTCCTCTTCTACGTTGCCAGAGCCTAGTCTTTTTAGTCTTCTTAACGCTTTTTGGCTTTGGGCTGCTAACGCTCTTAGGGGAAACTAGTCCTGTAGAAGTGGAAGAACTAACATTAGTACTCTTACCATGATTACCCTTATATTTTCTGTCTATTTGAAACATTCCTGGTGCTATCACTGTGGTATCAACAAACTTACCTTTTTGAAGTAGCTTAATTTTCTCTTTCAAATCAATGATGATGTGTTTTTTGTCCTGAATATCAGACTCATGTAAACCATTGCAATAATGAATGTCATCGCGGTTTTGTTGCCATTCAACGTTTTCAATTTTTAACTCCGCAATTTCTTTTTCATATTGAAGACATTTGTTTTTGAGAAAAGCATTTTTACTTTGTAGTTGCAATTCGGTTTCAATACTTTGAGTTTGACACCATTCAAGCCTTTGTTTGTGTTGACAAATTTCGTTTGAAAGTTTATTTTTCACATCATCACTGTTTTGACGCAACGTTTCATATTTATGTTTCAATGTTTCAGCTTTTGATTTCAGCAAAACAATATCAGCACAGTAATTTTCAAATACCGTAGCATTGCTGAAATAATAGAGATCATTCATGATGAGAGTATGAATATCAGCTGTGAGAAGTTGTTCCAAGAGTCGATCAGAATCCGTTTTCAAAAATCGATTTTTGCGTTGTTGAACCAAAATTGCATTTTCATTTAGAGCGAAAATGTTTTGCATATCTTTAACTTCTGTTTGAAGTTCCTGTTCCCAATGAGTAGCACAGTGACGCAAATTTTGAACTAAAGGCAGAATTTGTTTTTGAAAAATGTCTCGCTTTTCGCGCTCGTAAGCTGATTGAAAAGTAACAATTTTTATTCCTGAATGATGTGCAATGACGTTTTCCAAGTTTTCGATGCCTTTCATGAACGTTTTAAAATAGTATAAAACTTTACAACGTGTTGGTAAGGGTGTCACAGTACTAGAAGATGGTAATGGACCATTTACTTGTGCCATAGGTTTGACAGGAGCCCCATTGGAAGATGAAACATAAGACCCAGTTACATACCATGATTTCTCAGGTATTTCTCTTGATGGAACAAAATATTTTGAAATGTGAGGGGCTTTTGAGTAATTATATGGTTTGCAAAATTCAACTTGACTCATTTTTTATCGACTCTTTTCTTCAAGTTCGTATTCTTCCTCAGTATTATGTACAATAACACGCACAACATTATTATCCATCAATTGGTCCATACTGTAAAGCTTAGGAATTGTTTTGAATGCAGTGCGAAGAAAAGTGGAGCTGTAATCGCCAATGGCAAAACCTTTTGTGGAAAACTAGAAGGGGGGTTGAATAGTTTACCGCTTTTTGGATTCTTTTAACTTGAATATCTTTAAAAACTTTTACGTTTGCTTAAAGATATAAACACAACGTTATGTGTTTGATTCTTTGAAAAGCTTTTCATGTGAATAACAATTCTAACTTTACTAGTTTCATACTTTGAAAAGCTTTGCTTGTGATGATCCTAACTTTGCTTGTTTAGTTCTTTGAAAAGCTTTACTTTTGTTTGAAGATATAAACACATCTTTACTTGTTTAGTTCTTTGAAAAGCTTTATATGTAACTAGCTATTCTAACTAAAGAACAACATGTAATAAGCAAAGATAAAGAAAGAAACGATCAAACCACAACACGATTGTTTGTCGTGGTTCGGCTACAAGGACTCTTTTTCCTTGCCCTACATCCACGCCCCGAGTTTCCAACTCGAGAGTTATAAGCACTAATCAACAAGCTCCTTTCACCGGCGGAGAAAACCTTTACAACGTCGCTTACACTTTTACCGACACTAAGCTAGATGTCGAGTTCTTTTACACGGGTACAACCACTCCCATCGTCGCTTACACTTTTACCGACACTAAGCTAGATGTCAAGTTCTTTACCAAGGGTACAACCACTCCCGTTAGTTCTTTTACAAGGGTACAACAACTCCCGACACAAATAAAGCATAAACTACCAAAGCTTATGCATGACCAAGCTACCAAGACTTGCAACTTTAGAGTTGAAGCTTGTAACTTCTTGAATGATCTTGTGAAGACCCTTGCTACATAAGAGAATCACACAAATCAAAATGTTACTGAGTTAGTTGAGAGAGTATGTGAAAATATGTCCTAAAGGGGTGACTCAAAACTAACAAATGGTTTGGTATTTATAGCAAACCATTCTGCAGGTCTGGCGGATCAGGCGGACCCCTCAGAAGGGTTCCGCCCGTGTTTCCCCAGGGTACCGCCAGGCTTGCAGTTGGTTTTTGCAATAAATCTTCCAAACCAAACAAGGTCACATCACATTACTTTTAGTCAAACACAAGACTTGCAAGAAAGCATAAGGTTAGTCAAACACTCTTTCTTACCATAAATGTATATGGACAAAGCTTACCCTAAATGTGATGTGACATTACTATTTTAAGAAATAAATGTGATGTGACAAGACACTTTCTAATTTAAGAAACAAAAAAGAATGTTTTGTTTAAAGGGAAATGTAAACCTTAGTTAAACAAGACTTAAACACTTAAAGTGATGATTTACTTATAGCTAAACTTCATACTTTGTCATTAACAAAACTTAGCAAAGATCGTAAAATATAAATAACGTTTTTAGGCGATATTTGTATTAACACCTTTATTGTGTCTTGGTTTTAAAGTAAACTTTTGAATTGTCGTTACAGATTCTCCATGTTTATAAATGATATTTTGAAAAGCTTTAATTTGACGTTCGAGAGTGATATTTTATTCAATTAAAGAATTTTCTTTTTCTCGTTTTTGCACTTTATGTTCATAAAATTCCTGTTTGCAAGTTGTTACCTCTGTTTGTGTTTTTGAAAGTTCCTTTTGAAGTTGTACAACTTGTTTTTGAAGACCATGTTTTTCATATTCCAGTTTGGAAACCAATTTACCGTTTGACTCAATTATGTCATATATTTGCTTTTGAAGATTTTGTTCTTTGACATATGATTCTTGAAATGACTTTTCAAAGCACTTTTCACGTTGAACTGCATTTTGAAAATGTGAAAGTTGTATTTTATAACATTCAATGTCCTTTTTCAAAACAGCATTAGTTTCTTTCAAAACTTTAGTTTGCTCGTCCATAATGTGAGTAGTAAGAACTTGTTCTTTAAGTTGTTTGGCCATGACAGTACAGTCAGGATCTGGATAAGAGGAAGGTTCATATTGTTCAATATTGTTATTTTTGTCTTGCTCAATAGGATCATCAAATGAAACGACAGTGTCATCATCAAATATAACAACTGTGTCTAATTGTTCATCCTCTTGAGAAGATAAAAATGATTCAAATGGAACAACTTGCGCGTTATCTGATTCAGAAGCAGAGGGTGATGCATTAAATTCTATGGAGCATGTGGTTAGGTCATGTACCTGAGACAAACCATCAGTGGTGAACACTGGGCCTGAATCATTCAACTGATGTTCCTGCATGTTGGCCATAAGCATCACAGCTGCATTGGCTTCAAGATCTTCCATATCATCATCGTTGTAAGCATTAGCGAAGAAATTGTTCTCTTGTTCATTGAAAGTTCCTTCCTTTTTTTCTTTGAGAGCCATTAGTAATGCCTGCTTGTGAAACTGACTGCCGCGGATTCTTGGTTTTGGACATGCTGTTGCAATATGACCTTTTTCGTTGCAGTTGTAGCACCATATCGCATTCCCAGATTCTGTATTGCCATTTGACACATTGTCATTTCTTCGCTGAGGAGCACCTGAGTTGTTTATGAATCCCCCATTGTTGTTGAATCTTTGTCCATACCCAGAATTTCCAGAATACCCTCCTGAGCCTGAACGTCCAGGATTACGGCTCTGAATCTCAACTCGACCATCTTGAATGACAGCTTGATTCCTTGTATTTGATGAAGAACGAAGACGGTTGTTGGTTTTGTTAGAAAATTGGCTAAAAGCACGAGCAATAAGAGCAAGTCCTTGATTCAACGTATTGACGTCTTCATCATCATCTTCAATCTGATTAGAATAATACATGCTATCATGGTTGTCATATGGAGCAGGTTGAGTAGAAGCGTGTTGCGAGGATGATTCATATGGGACCATTGTGTGTGAGGTAGCAGGTTGCTGGTAACTGAAATAATTCTGTTCCTGAACATAAGCATGATTAGACATCGGAGGATGTGCAGCATGAGATTGAGCAACGAGTGCTAGGGGATTAGAACTAGGTGGTGGTGTATATCCTCCTCGTGCGGCTCTATCTTTTTCAACTTCAGACTCATAGTGCTTGAGATATTCGTACAACAAACCATATGGATCTTTATGAAGATTCTTAGCTTGTCTAAAAAATGTCACATACTTTTGCCACTCGAAACCCAGACTACTAACAAACTTTGTATTGACAGCGATCCTTGGAAGGTGTACTTCATGTCTCTCTAAGTCGTTGACGACGTTGGTGAAATGTAACATCCCTAAAATTTGGTACAGCGGAAGACTCAACAAGCTTTCGGGGTGCTACGGGGATTGGTATCCAAACACAAGACATAAAAGAACGAGATAAAGTAAACAAATTAAAATGCAACCACGCGGGGTTTTAGAGTTTACATTATCCCAAAATCATCCAAAGTTAGGCCCAAAAGAAAATAAATATAGGTCCACAATAGTTATCAGAGTTTTAGAAAACATAGATCCATAACCGGTGCCAAATGCCAAGCCTCCAATCCCAAGCATCCGCAGAGCATCACTTAATTACCTGAGAAAACGTGCTAAAAGTCAGCTTTCACTGGTGAGATCATAGGTTTAGATTCATAATTCAATATAGTGGACATATACGCAAAACGCTTGCTAGCTAGACTAGGCCTCAATCATCCAACCAAAATATCCAACCAATAATCCAACCAAATCAAATCAAATCAACCCTATAGGTGCACGCTATAGCTCAAATCAATCCAAGCAATAGCTTACCTAGCTCAAGTCTAGGCCTCGCTCTAAAGTCAATCCAATAGCTTACCTAGTTCGGGACTAGGCCTCGCTCAACAACCAATCAATAGCTTACCTAGTTCGGGACTAGGCCTCGCTTTATAACCAAATCAATAGCTTACCTAGTTCGGGACTAGGCCTCGCTCTATAACCAAATCAATAGCTTACCTAGTTCGGGACTAGGCCTCGCTCTATAACCAAATCAATAGCTTACCTAGTTCGGGACTAGGCCTCGCTTAATCCTACCTAGTTCTATAAGCATAGCAAGTTTTAAATAAACAAAGCGATAATAGTCCACATAAAACATTTGCACGTTTCTCACCTCAAGTATTGAAAACAAAGTTCAAGAGTAAAAAGTGGGGCTATGACTCACCTCAAGTCCAGCAATTCCTCAAAAGAAACGATAGAAGAAAGACGTAAGTAATCTCGATCAACTTACGTAACGGCGACTACAGACTCGGCACTTCCTAACAATATCAAACTCGTTCAGAAATCATTTCCTCAAAATCAAATATTCCCATTCCCGAACGTATTCCATTTTACTTTCCAAAAATATCCATTTCTCGAATTAACTTCATATCAAATTGAAATTCGACGTTTGGTATCAATATGGGTGGAGGGTCGACACAACTCAAACCAGGAAGCCACAACAAGCAAAAATAATAAACCAATTATAGGTCTAATGTTAGCCCAACATATTATTTAAATAATTATCGAAGCTTATCAAATCCGTCGATTTAGTAATCTCCCATATTTATTTACGTAATATATCGTTCCAAGATTATACCCAACCTAAAGCACATTGCACAGAAGATTCTATTTGATATATATCGTTGTCCAATAAATTCCCTATATATATCGTCGAATCGGCCAAATTCCACGAGACATATAGTAATTTATTACCCTAAAATATATACAACATCCTATGGGCGTCGTGGGATACGATGCCCATTAATATTCTCATTTTATATCGTCAAATAACTCGATCTAGAATGAGTCACTTGATATATAAAATGTTTATATTAATCGTCATATATCCGTGACAACACAAAAGTCACAATATAAAGCCCACTTGGACTTTAAAGACCCACAATTCGTATAACTCGATAAGTTTCTAATTTATAAACAAAATCACATTTTAAATTATTAGTTACCCGACTTATGTTTTGCCATTATTTATATAATTATTATTTATAACAATAGTCCGACATTTATTACACTATTTGCATAGTATAATAACTATCGTTTTATTATTAATACACGCATATATATATATATATATATATATATATATATATATATATATATATATATATATATATATATATATATATATATATATATATATATATATATATATATATATAAACGTTTAACACGTCTATATATTCGTATATAAAGGATTATATTTTTAATAATATTATTACGAGTATTATTTTTAATATCGATTCTTAAATATTCATCGAGCCATAGAATTTGGTCACATGTCCGAGTCATGACCCTCGGCTCATAGTCCAAGTCCAAAATAATACGAATCAAGTCACAATAATAAATCAACTCCGTCCAAACAATCCCATATCCACGTGCTACAACATGAGGGGCCGACTACGGCACCCAAACTAACCTATCTCCGTCATCTAATTGACCGTCTCACAATCGGTCCCCAATTCCATACTCGTCAACACAACTCCAAATATACTCACAATCAAGAAATACCGCATCGCGTCCGAATAATATACCAATGTCCGCATCACAATCACAACAAAAATAAATTATAATGACAAGTAACATATATTGTCCGAAAACCAAGTAGCAACGGGTTGAGTTACCAAGTCAACCCGGGTCAATCATAAGCTCAAATCATGAAATGGGAGCCCCACCCGAGACTCATGAGTCTCGGCTAGCTCCTTGAGCTCAACCGAACCAAAACAGCCCCTAGGGGGTGTTCGGCCAAAAATACCAACGACCACAAGGGTCGACCAAATCATAACCGAGAGCAACCAAACATCACAAATAGCACCAAGATCAATTATATACATCGAATGGCAAGAAAATCGACCCAATACTACCCAAACCGAGAGCATAAATCTCGGTCGAGGTTCGACCCGTCGGAAAAGTTCACACCCGGATACCAAACCTCCATTAAACCATTATTATCAAAAACCCATTTGATTCATGTCTCAAAATCCATGAAAACCCGAAAGAGAAAATGAAAACCGTGACCCATAGTCACAATTCGAACACAAACACGAGTCAAAAACTCGGCCTACCTTCAAAAACCAAAGCCAAACGAATAGATCTTCAAGAAATGATAAAAAGTGGTGATGAACTCATGGGGATTAAAATCGAAATCGGTGTTAGAGTGGGAGTTAGAGCGCGTGATTGGTACCAATAGATAGATCTCGAAAAGATGGTGAAGATGGTGGTGTTGTTTTTATGGTGAGGGCGGCGGTGGCGGCGCTATGGTGGAATAAGGGGGGCGGCGGTGGTGTATAAAGAAAGAAGAGAGAGAGTGTTTGGTGAGATGTTGGTGATGGTTGTGTTTTTATGTTATCACAGGGACGATTTCATGTAATTACTCTTAAAAAAAAAAAGATAGACTTTTTAATAATAATAATAATAATAATAGTGGGTGTAGGGATTTAGTAGCCCGGTGTCAATACACGGACCAAACCCGAAACTTAAATAACCAAATGTCTTTCAAACCGAACCCGTTCCAAAATAATAATATCTGATCCAATAATAACATGAAATTAAAATTGTTAGGTTAACCTAGTGTCGGAGTCAATGTAGTGCCAAAAATAACGATCTCACAATAAATCATCACGACCGAATCAAACCAAACCATAATTAAATAACCAAATCTCATAAATATCGTACGATTAAAGATCTCGTACCAACGTTCGTAAAATATCTCGTCACAATAAACTTTCAAAAATTTCAAATTTATAATTTCAATGTAATGCGGGTTTTATAAAATGGCTCCCTATTTTGCCAGTTGTCACATCCTCCAGGCCTCAGAAGAAACCCGTCCCGGGTTTCTCTCGGAACAAACCATCTACGAAGTAAAAAGCTTTGGATATCTCTTTTGAAACTCATCCTCACGTTCCCACGTGAATTCCGGTCCTTGCCGCGAATTACAACGAACTTTGATGAGCGGAATACGACTCCTCTTGAGTCGTTTGATCTCTTTATCCATTATCTCAATCGGCTCTTCCACAAAATTCAAACTTTCATCCACACGAATATCCTTGATTGGTATAACTGGCGTTTCCTCTGAAAGACATTTCTTCAGATTGCTAACATGAAACACATCATGAACTTTACTCAATTCCATTGGTAATTCCAAACGATAAGCTACAGGCCCAATTCTTTCCAAAATAAGAAATGGTCCAATGTAGCGGGGATTAAGTTTCCCACGTTTCCCAAAACGTATCATACCCTTCCAAGGCGAGACTTTCAACATCACTTTGTCTCCAACCTGGAATTCTAGGGGTTTACGCCTCTGATCGGCGTAGCTTTTCTGCCTATCTCTAGCTGCTTGCAGTCGATCTCGAATTTGCGTTACCTTCTCAGTAGTTTCCAAAATAAGCTCAGGGCCTGTGAGTTGGCTATCTCCAACTTCTGCCCAACCAATAGGTGAACGACATTTACGACCATACAAAGCTTCAAATGGTGCAGCCTTATGACTTGTGTGGTAGCTATTGTTGTAGGAGAACTCCGCAAGGGGTAGATATTTCTCCCAGCCTTTACCAAAGTCTATGATGCATGCACGAAGCATATCCTCCAAAGTCTGAATAGTTCTCTCACTTTGACCATCGGTTTGGGGGTGATATGCAGTACTCATATCAAGTCTCGTCCCCAAAGCGGTTTGAAGTGATCGCCACAATGCTGATGTGAAACGGCTATCGCGATCCGAAATAATCGATATCGGAACTCCATGATGAGAAAAAATCTCCTTCACATACAACCTCGCAAGTTTATCCACACTATCATCTTCACTAATCGCCAGGAAATGAGCAGACTTAGTCAAACGATCCACAATTACCCATATAGCGTCGCAACCGCTAGCTGTTTTTGGTAATTTGGTAATAAAGTCCATCGTAATCCGCTCCCATTTCCAAACCGGGAGTTCTGGCTGCGTCAATAATCCTGACGGTCTTTGATGTTCGGCTTTAACCTTAGAGCAAGTCAAGCACTTACTAACATACAACGCTATATCTGCTTTCATATTTGGCCACCAATATAACTTTTTCAAATCCTGGTACATTTTTTCAGACCCAGGATGAATAGAGTATCTTGACTTATGCGACTCATGCATAATCAACTCTCGAATTCCTCCATACAATGGTACCCAACTTCGCTCTCCAAAACATAATACTCCATCAAAACGCTTAACAAATCCCTTCTCATTTTCTGCCATCCCAAATATGTTCTCAGCAGCTCGATTCTCTGCTTTCAATGCTTCCGTTTGAGCTTCTATTATTTGAGACGGTAATGGCGATACGATATTCATTCCTAATGACCTAACTCGTAACGGTGGAATTCTCTCCTTTCGACTAAGAGCATCAGCAACAACGTTTGCTTTACCAGGATGGTAACGAATTTCACAATCATAATCGCTTAGCAACTCAATCCAACGTCGCTGCCTCATGTTAAGCTCTTTTTGTTTCAAAATGTGTTGCAGACTTTTGTGGTCAGTAAACACTACACACTTGGTTCCATACAAGTAATGTCTCCATATCCTCAAAGCAAAAACCACAGCACCTAACTCCAAATCATGGGTGGTGTAGTTCTTCTCATGCTTCTTGAACTGTCGGGAAGCATAAGCTATCACTTTCTCTCGTTGCATTACACAGCTCCTAAACCTTTATGTGAAGCGTCACAATAGACGACAAAATCCTCGTTACCTTCGGGTAACACCAAGATAGGAGCACTACACAACATTTCCTTAAGTAATTGAAATGCTTCCTCTTCCTTATCTCCCCATTCATACTTAACACTCTTTTGAGTCAATTTGGTCAACGGTTTTGCTATCTTCGAAAATCCTTCAATGAATCTTCGGTAATAACCGGCTAATCCCAAAAACTGACGAACTTCTGTTGGGGTCGTAGGTGCAGCCCAATCTTTAATCGCTTCAATCTTAGCAGGGTCCACATGAACTCCTTGTCTATCAATCACATGACCTAGAAATTGTACCGTCGGAATCCAAAATTCACATTTCGAAAACTTGGCATACAGTTTCTACTTCCTGAGCAATTCTAAGATAAGTCTTAGATGCTCCTCATGCTCCTTCTCACTCTTCGAATAAATCAGAATGTCATCGATGAACACAATCACGAACTTATCTAAGTAAGGCTTACACACCCGATTCATGAGATCCATGAATACCGCCGGTACGTTAGTCAACCCAAACGGCATCACCTGAAACTCGTAATGCCCGTAACGGGTTCTGAAAGCCATTTTCGGAATATCTTCCTCGCGAACTCGAAGCTGATGATATCCCGATCTCAAATCGATCTTCGAATACACACTCGATCCTTGAAGTTGATCGAACAAATCGTCGATCCTCGGTAACGGGTATCTATTCTTCACCGTTAACTTGTTCAACTCTCGATAATCAATACACATGCGAAACGATCTATCCTTCTTCTTCACAAATAAGACCGGGGCTCCCCAAGGCGAAGAACTTGGTCTTATGAATCCCTTTTCGGCTAACTCCGCTAATTGTTTCGACAACTCTTCCAATTCAGTAGGTGCAAGACGATAAGGCGCTCGTGCTACAGGTGCAGCACCAGGTATCAACTCAATATGAAATTCCACTTGTCTAGTAGGCGGAATTCCCGGCAAATCATCGGGAAACACATCCGAAAAATCACGAACTATAGGTACATCTCCAATGCACCTTTCCTTCTTCTCCTTCTCTCCTTTCTCAGAAATTTGGGCTAAGAAAAGGTAACTTCCTTTTTCCATTAGCTTCGGCAACTTAGTGCAAGATATGACCGCTAATCTAGATGGGCCTCTCAAATCCTTTCTATCTCCTGGTATGCTCAGAATCTCTTTGCCGTATGGCACACGCACGATCTTCTCCTCGCAAATTATATGAGCACGATACTTCGACAACCAATCCATACCAATAATGACATCAAAACTTCCTAACGTGATGGGTAGAAGATCTATGTTGAAAGGACGGTTCAGAAAGTTTAACGTGCAGCCGCGAATGATAGTCCTAATCCTCTCTATGTTCCCATTAGCTAACTCTACATCATAACCAATTCCTAAGGCTATCGGGGGTTTCTCAAGTAAGGGTGCAAACTTAGTGGACACAAAACTCTTATCGGCACCAGTATCAAATAGTATGGAAGCATAACGATTATTGAGAAGGAACGTACCAGTAACAACGTTCGGATCTTCTCCTCTCTCGTTCCCAAGTGCATACACTCTTCCATGAGCAGCTCCAGCTTCCACACATTGGTCCCCATTATCTTGTCGTCCACGGTTTCCTCCAGCTCCACGGTTTCCATTATTGTACCCATTACCACCCGATCCTTGATTTACTCGGTTCCACGATTCCCTACACTCATTCCGATAATGTCCTTTCTTTCCACATCCATAGCAAGTAACATTTGCTTTGCTCATAGTTTCAGGAGTAGCTTGAACCATAGCAAGTGGTCGAGCTCTACAATCCTTAGCTATGTGTCCCATCTTAGAGCAATTCTTGCACATTACAGTACATCGACCGGAATGATGCTTGTAACATCGGTTACATTTGGGTGCATCTCCATTGTAGTTCTTCTTGTCTCCATCTCCCATGGCATAAGCTCTAGTAGTTGTTTGTCGCTTGTTTCGACGATCATTACCCTTAGAGTGATCATCCCTCTTTCTCTTTCCATTCTTATCCTTCTCAGCTTCTTCCAATGCCAAAGAGTCCATCAATTGTTGAGCGATAGTGATAGCCTTGTGAATATTTGCAGGCTTAGCAGAAATCACATCGTTCCTTGTAGCTACCGGCAATCCATCGGTATACCTCTCAATCTTTTGGGTCTCAGTCCTAACCATATCGGGACAGAGTAAGGCCAACTCTCGATAACGGCGATTGTAAGTTGCCATATCGGTACCTTTGACCTTGTGGTTCCAGAATTCAACCTCGAGCTTCTTAATCTCATTCCTTGGGCAGTAAGTCTGAATCAGCAAAGACTTAAATTGCTCCCAAGTCATAGCATAAGCCACATCACTCCCAACCGAGTTACGGTAGTTGTTTCACCAAGTTAAGGCTTCATCCTTGAAAGTAAAAGAAGGAAACTTTACCTTCGCATTCTCCGCACAACCACTGACGTTACACACTGACTCAGTCTTCTCAATCCACCTAACCAAGTAAACCACTCCTTCAGTTCCACCTTGTAGTGACATCCATTAGCACGTACAGGTGGAAACGTTCCAGCAGAATTGTTAGAATGATTTGACTCAGCTAGTAGCTCAGCGACTCATTGCTCCACAAGTTGATTGATCATTGCTTGATCCACAGTAGGTACATTAAGTGGAACATGATCATTGTCTCCCTGAACATCAACATTTTGATTCCTGTTGTTGCGGTTAGTAGTGTCCAGGTTATCAGGAGTAGGTGTCTCAACATTTCGTGTTGGACGGCGTCCTCGACGACCAGGGGTAGTCGTTGCAGGTCCAGTTCTGGTAGCTCTAACAGGGTTTCGTCGTGTGGCCATTGATCTGAAACATCATACAAGTTCGTAAGTCTCTGATAGAACTTATCACATGCTCGACAAGAATTAAATCAACGAAGCCAAGTCATGGAAAGAATATCAACAATACGCCACAAGTCATCAATAAGGCGCATAGGAACTCAATTTCCATAATATCCAACAACCACATAATACCATAAAATAATAACCATCGACCAAACAATAAAAATCCAACATTGTTCCAACTACCGAAAACACAAGGATAACAATCGTTCCAACGAGACGAGTAATCAACGGAAATACATCAAAATAAGATAACTAGCTTTTCTAACCGAACACTCCTCGGTTAAGAAAGCAACAAGATAACATAGCTCGAATGTCTAGCCACGCTGCTGGCGGAGGCTCCTCAACTCCTGCCTCAAGCCATCAAGATCCCTCCATAATGATCCTAACTCCACACTATGGGTGTCTCGGTCTCTCTTGAGGTCAGCCACCTCCTTCTCCAGCTCGGCATTCCTTTGCCATAGCTTGCGGTCAGCCTCTCGAGCTGTAACAAAACCTCTCTGTAAACTATCGATATGCTCATGAACCTCCATCAAAACTCTCCTCATCTCAGTAGTCCTGCCCACAACCACAGTCATATCAACTCTCAGATCCGCTATGAACTCTCCAATAACCCTCTCAAGTCGATCAGATATACGTGCAACTCTCTCACCAAGATCCGTAACCTGAGTCCACAACCTACCAATCTCACCTAATTCTGCATGCTCAGCAGAAACCTCAGAAGGTGCATCCGACTCAACGGGACTACCAGGTGGCAACTCAACCAAAAACGGATGATCAGGTGAATCAGGCTCAATCGGATGTATAGGTGAATCAGGCTCCTCATCCTGAGCTGGCGACACAATCAAATCATCATCATCAGGCATCTCCTCCTCCTGAGGGTCATCCTCCTCCTCAGGGTCATCATCATCACCCTACTCAGCCTCCTGAGGGTCGCGTCATCAGCCTCATTCTCACCCTCGTACTCCTCCTCCTCGTCGGAAGAGTACATCATCAATCGTCGTCTCCTAACAGGTGAACCATGTGGTGAAGGGGTAGGTGATCTAGGACGACGACGCAATGATGTAGGTGGCGCCTCAGACAGAAGAGAGTGAGCATCAATCTGTAAAGGTGGTGAAGTAGGGCGTACCGACATACGTGCCGTAGCTCGGTGGGCAAAACGTGGAGCCACACGAGCCAAAGCCTGATGAAGAGTAAGCTGCCTCGATGTACCAGGGAGCCCTAGAGAAGATGAGGGTCCCTGCGTAGATGCAGCAGGTGGTGCTGAAGTAGAACCTGTCGGTGTCATAGTAGCTGAATGCATGGCAACCTGGTAAGGATCATCAGGAGCCATGGTGAACTGTGCTGGCAATACCGGTGTAGTAAGAATACCCTCAACAACATCAGGCGTATGGGAGGCCATAGTCTGTGACAACGGCGTAGGGTAGGTGTAAGTGTTTCAAAAACAGCTAAACCGCGAACTCAAATACCATATCCAAAAATCATCATATAATTCCAAATCGTATATAATCAAGAAAGATTTAAAATACCGCATTACTAAAACCATTCGCAAAACAATTAAGCCATATAATTCCTCAAAACGTATATAATTCCTCAAAACGTCATCATATCACTAAATCAATAAACCTCAAAACCTCAAATCATCTCAAGAAATCCCAAATCTATAATCATCTCAATAATCTCATAATACCTCAATAATAAACAATGATGCTTCGGCCTGGCGGGCTGGCGGGCAATGGTCGAGAATCGTTTTCTATAAAAATCGGTTATAGTTTAGGTGTCTATTTACCTAGTTCTCTATAACCTTGGCTCTGATACCAATCTGTAACACCCCCAAAATTTGGTACAGCGGAAGACTCAACAAGCTTTCGGGGTGCTACGGGGATTGGTATCCAAACACAAGACATAAAAGAACGAGATAAAGTAAACAAAATAAAATGCAACCACGCGGGGTTTTAGAGTTTACATTATCCCAAAATCATCCAAAGTCAGGCCCAAAAGAAAGTAAATATAGGTCCACAATAGTTATCAGAGTTTTAGAAAACATAGATCCATAACTGGTGCCAAATGCCAAGCCTCCAATCCCAAGCATCCGCAGAGCATCACTTAATTACCTGAGAAAACGTGCTAAAAGTCAGCTTTCGCTGGTGAGATCATAGGTTTAGATTCATAATTCAATATAGTGGACATATACGCAAAACGCTTGCTAGCTAGACTAGGCCTCAATCATCCAACCAAAATATCCAACCAATAATCCAACCAAATCAAATCAAATCAACCCTATAGGTGCACGCTATAGCTCAAATCAATCCAATCAATAGCTTACCTAGCTCAAGTCTAGGCCTCGCTCTAAAGTCAATCCAATAGCTTACCTAGTTCGGGACTAGGCCTCGCTCAACAACCAATCAATAGCTTACCTAGTTCGGGACTAGGCCTCGCTTTATAACCAAATCAATAGCTTACCTAGTTCGGGACTAGGCCTCGCTCTATAACCAAATCAATAGCTTACCTAGTTCGGGACTAGGCCTCGCTCTATAACCAAATCAATAGCTTACCTAGTTCGGGACTAGGCCTCGCTTAATCCTACCTAGTTCTATAAGCATAGCAAGTTTTAAATAAACAAAGCGATAATAGTCCACATAAAACATTTGCACGTTTCTCACCTCAAGTATTGAAAACAAAGTTCAAGAGTAAAAAGTGGGGCTATGACTCACCTCAAGTCCAGCAATTCCTCAAAAGAAACGATAGAAGAAAGACGTAAGTAATCTCGATCAACTCACGTAACGGCGACTAGAGACTCGGCACTTCCTAACAATATCAAACTCGTTCAGAAATCATTTCCTCAAAATCAAATATTCCCATTCCCGAACGTATTCCATTTTACTTTCCAAAAATATCCATTTCTCGAATTAACTTCATATCAAATTGAAATTCGACGTTTGGTATCCATATGGGTGGAGGGTCGACACAACTCAAACCAGGAAGCCACAACAAGCAAAAATAATAAACCAATTATAGGTCTAATGTTAGCCCAACATATTATTTAAATAATTATCGAAGCTTATCAAATCCGTCGATTTAGTAATCTCCCATATTTATTTACGT
The DNA here is from genome assembly GCA_030686995.1 of Artemisia argyi. Lineage (NCBI taxonomy): Eukaryota > Viridiplantae > Streptophyta > Magnoliopsida > Asterales > Asteraceae > Artemisia > Artemisia argyi. Next base: position 15,619,191 of record CM060679.1, read on the forward strand.
AATATATCATTCCAAGATTAAACCCAACCTAAAGCACATTGCACAGAAGATTCTATTTGATATATATCGTAGTCCAATAAATTCCCTATATATATCGTCGAATCGGCCAAATTTCACGAGACATATAGTAATTTATTACCCTAAAATATATACCACATCCTATGGGCGTCGTGGGATACGATGCCCATTAATATTCTCATTTTATATCGTCAAATAACTCGATCTAGAATGAGTCACTTGATATATAAAATGTTTATATTAATCGTCATATATCCGTGACAACACAAAAGTCACAATATAAAGCCCACTTGGACTTTAAAGACCCACAATTCGTATAACTCGATAAGTTTCTAATTTATAAACAAAATCACATTTTAAATTATTAGTTACCCGACTTATGTTTCGCCATTATTTATATAATTATTATTTATAACAATAGTCCGACATTTATTACACTATTTGCATAGTATAATAACTATCGTTTTATTATTATAACGTTTACTCGTGATCGTTTTATTATTAATATACGCATTTATTTATATATATATATATATATATATATATATATATATATATATATATATATATATATATATATATATATATATATATATATATATATATATATATATATATATATATATATATATATACACGTTTAACACGTCTATATATACGTATATAAATGATTATATTCTTAATAATATTATTACGAGTATTATTTTTAATATCGATTTTTAAATATTCATCGAGCCATAGAATTTGGTCACATGTCCGAGTCATGACCCTCGGCTCATAGTCCAAGTCCAAAATAATAAGAATCAAGTCACAATAATAAATCAACTCCGTCCAAACAATCCCATATCCACGTGCTACAACATGAGGGTCCGACTACGGCACCCAAACTAACCTATCTCCGTCATCTAATTGACCGTCTCACAATCGGTCCCCAATTCCATACTCGTCAACACAACTCCAAATATACTCACAATCAAGAAATACCGCATCGCGTCCGAATAATATACCAATGTCCGCATCACAATCACAATCACAACAAAAATAAATAATAATGACAAGTAACATATATTGTCCGAAAACCAAATAGCAACGGGTTGAGTTACCAAGTCAACCCGGGTCAATCATATGCTCAAATCATGAAACGGGAGCCCCACCCGAGATTCATGAGTCTCGGCTAGCTCCTTGAGCTCAACCGAACCAAAACAGCCCCTAGGGGGTGTTCGGCCAAAAATACCAACGACCACAAGGGTCGACCAAATCATAACCGAGAGCAACCAAACATCACAAATAGCACCAAGATCAATTATATACATCGAATGGCGAAGAAAATCGACCCAATACTACCCAAACCGAGAGCATAACTCTCGGTCGAGGTTCGACCCGTCGGAAAAGTTCACACCCGGATACGAAACCTCCATTAAACCATTATTATCAAAAACCCATTTGATTCATGTCTCAAAATCCATGAAAATCCGAAAGAGAAAATGAAAACCGTGACCCATAGTCACGATTCGAACACAAACACGAGTCAAAAACTCGGCCTACCTTCAAAAACCAAAGCCAAACGAATAGATCTTCAAGAAATGATAAAAAGTGGTGATGAACTCGTGGGGATTAAAATCGAAATCGGTGTTAGAGTGGGAGTTAGAGCGCGTGATTGGTACCAATAGATAGATCTCGAAAAGATGGTGAAGATGGTGGTGTTGTTTTTATGGTGAGGGCGGCGGTGGCGGCGCTATGGTGGAATAAGGGGGGCGGCGGTGGTGTATAAAGAAAGAAGAGAGAGAGTGTTTGGTGAGATGTTGGTGATGGTTGTGTTTTTATGTTATCACAGGGATGATTTCATGTAATTACTCTTAAAAAAAAAGATAGACTTTTTAATAATAATAATAATAGTGGGTGTAGGGATTTAGTAGCCCGGTGTCAATACATGGACCAAACCCGAAACTTAAATAACCAAATGTCTTTCAAACCGAACCCCGTTCCAAAATAATAATATCCGATCCAATAATAACATGAAATTAAAATTGTTAGGTTAACCTAGTGCCGGAGTCAATGTAGTGCCAAAAATAACGATCTCACAATAAATCATCACGACCGAATCAAACCAAACCATAATTAAATAACCAAATCTCATAAATATCGTACGATTAAAGATCTCGTACCAACGTTCGTAAAATATCTCGTCACAATAAACTTTCAAAAATTTCAAATTTATAATTTCAATGTAATGCGGGTTTTATAAAACGGCTCCCTATTTTGCCAGTTGTCACATGAAACGATGATAGTAAGATTCAAGTGATTCCCCTAGTTCGATCATGAAATTAGTGTATTCCAAGTAAAGTTTAGATTCCATGTCTTCCTTGTTCAGTTGTGTGCCTTGCATAAGTAGATGGACGTGTTCCCACATAGCTTTTGCTGTTGTCTGAGCATCAACACTTCTGAATATGATATTTGGTATTCCCTGAAGTATGTAAGACATAGCATACTCATCTGCTTCACGATGATGGTGTTGTTCAGCAGTAAGTGCAGACTCAGGAACTAGCACAGCAGTTGGAGCTACTGGGGGATCAGCAGATGGGTCACCGCCAACGTAGTTAACAGGCCACTGAAATGGTCCTTCAAGGATAACTTGTTTCACGTACTTACCATTGGGTTTCTTGAGTTCTATAAACCTTAAGAATCGACTTGCCCACTGAACATAATTACCCGGTGTTAGCATTGGTGGGGTGTCAATAGATCCTGCTTCATGTCTGGATTGTTGAGTTGAAATGACTTCATACATCCTGTCAAACCAGTGAGTAGGTTTGATGGGAGTTGGCTTTGTTGTTGTGACAGTGGATAGGATTGTTGCATTGGAACCATCTGATGTTGTTGCATGAGAAGATGTTGTTGTGAGTAAACCGGTTATTGATAATATTGTGGTGATTGTTGATACTGTTGTTGTTGCTGATGATACTGTTGATTCTGATGTTGCTGAGGATGGTTAAAGTTGTAGTACGGTGGTTGAGACATATTGAAACACTTGTGTGAAAGGATGGATCTTGTAGAAGGTATAGGATTAGGCCAAACCTCGAAAACTTGTCCACTATGATTGCGAAACTAAGTAACTTAGATGATCTCGAAAAAATTTGCACACGTGTATAATTTTGCTAAACTTTTGTAACTAATGGAGGTTTGCGAAACTTTTGTAAGCAGTTGAGATTTGCGAAACTTTGATGTTTGCGAAATGAAGGATCTCGAAACCTTGAGATTGCAAAACCTTGTTGCTTCAATATTTCGCGAAACTTAGTGAATGTTGGGTATGATTTCGAAACTATGAGAGTTTGCGAAAAGATAAATGTGATTTCGAAAAAATAAGAGTTTTTCGAAAACACAAATTTACTAACACACTTTCGAAATTATACAATTTTGAAAGTTATCCAAAAGTCGAAGTACTTTTCTTTCTTGTACAAGAAAGAAAATACTGAGTCCACAAAACTTAGGTCGATGAGAAGCAAGTAGCAGAGATCTTGAGATTTAGTCAAATGGGAGTTTTCGAAACTTAGGCAAAGTTTTGTTTTCGAAGAAAGCTAACCAAAAACTAGTTTTTATTTAAAGATTCTTGTACTTTTAGGTATAAAATGATGAGATCTTAAAGAAAGCTGAAAACTTGATAAACTTTTTCAAAAATGATAAAATTTTTGAAAAATGGTACAAAACCCAAATCGTATGTTTTGATTGAAATTTTGAAACTTTTTGTTTGTTATGTTTTGTAACACAAGTTTGTAAGCAAAGATGTGATAAAAAACAAGAAACAAACAAGAAATTACAAAAATTTCAACAAAATAACGAAATAAAAAACAAGTTTTGGATCGATTTCTATGAAAAACAATAACTATACCTTCATATGGCGATTGATACCACTTGTTAGATACCCATATTGATTTCACACACACAAGAATGAGATAGATATAAGGATTTGGGTGATTATATGAATGAGAGAATAATGAGAGCAAAAGTTTCCATAAGATATCAAATAACCAACCAAGTATAAATGAGTACATAAGGTCCTATTTATAGGAGGGAAGCTAGGGCAACACTCCTAGCTCCCAACATCCTTGAATTCGTGGGCCTCTTAGGCCTTTTGGGCTTTCATAAGCCTTAAATACATAAGTGATAACTAAATATAAGTAATTAATAATAAAACAACCTAACATTTATTACAAATGACCGAGACTTGATAAAATAGTAAAACTTTGATCCCAACACCATCATGTATAAAAATCTTCTGGGAAGTCATGTACAAATGGACCCTGACGGCCTTGGTGACACCGTCAGGTCCTATGCTTGAAAACACTCTGGACCATCACGTGTAGTTTCCACTTCCACCTCTTTTGTAACTCTTGACGCCGTCATGTAGAGAGTTGTGACGCCGTCAGGTACTGTTCCCAGCATGGAAAATTAAGACTTTGCTGTTTTCTTCACTTTTATGCTCCAAAAACGTCCAAAATGCTTCCTTTTCCAGATTTCTCTCCAAAAGTACCTAAAATGACAAAAGGAACGATTTAGGGTAATATTTGATCAAATAATCACGAATCCGGGCTTAAATGACCCCTTAAAAGCGGTTCACTTTTCGAGTAATCAAATAACCTTACACTTGAGATTTGCTTGTCCGCAAGCAAATGCACTTTTATTCTAATCGAAATACAAGTTAGGGGTCATTTAACACTAATATAAAAGTAATTACAACAAATAATCGTTCCACTAAAAACCAAAAGACAAGCACGGAGGTCATACACTAGCACCTCACAAATAGTGTTTAGATACTCACATTTCTCGGGTGTAATAAAGTATATATCACAATAAGGAAATGGAAAACATTTCTCGCTACCTGTTATAGCAAAATATATTACCATAGGCTTGGGAAAGGATCAAACCTCCAACACTTGGCGTAAGCACCTAGGATAAACTATCAAAGAGGTCTTTTAAAGGGTTATAACGTTAGGTGTAGGGATATGGAATACACGGTTTTGTTGGATAAAGACAATATTTACTGGTGGCGAGTTAATCATCTTGGTTAATTACATGTACAATATGGAGTTGCTAAGCCAAAACTAGACTCGACTTAAGCTAATGAATCAAAATAACAAAAACGTAAAATAATCATAGAATGAATCGGGATGGTAGTCCGTATCTTTTTTCTCTTTTCTTTTTCTATTTTTTTTCTTTTTTTCTTTTTCTTAATTTTTTATTTTATTTTATTTTATTATTTTTTTTTTGCATACACTCTTACCCTACCATCCATAATAATACATCATAGGGAATGTACATTCCCTTTACACTTGACTTTTACATACTTTACAATAAACTATTCTAATCACTCGAATCAAGATAATCAAAACACTTGGAGTACTCTTTAAGATTAACGCACATATGGGGGTAATAATTTGATGTTCTTCCCCATTACTCCATAACACAAGTACTTTACCCATGAGTGCCAATCGTCCCAAAACAATATGTACAAGATATGACTCGACTTAGCAACCATGTAATCAATTAGATAATTAACTAAGGGTTTAAACATGTAACAATAATGCACTAAAGATGAGTGCATACACGAAAGGCTAAGGCGATTTGGTTGCACATTTGGGTGGGTTGTGACAAATTCTTCCTTTAAGTAAAATGCTTAAAGTTAGAAACGAAAAGATAGGCTCGGAGGGTTGTACTAGGAGTTTCGTGTACTAATGTACTAAAAATGAGTACAACGCTAAAGTGTGAGAAAATTAATTGACTTTACTAGCCAAATAATATAACTTAAATGGTCAAGTAATTATGATACGGGTTTAACACAAGGGTGCTCTTAATGCCTCTTATCATGCAGTAAATCCTACTACACGAATGTAGTCTCACTAGCGGTCTCAAGATGCATCACTAACGCAAGTTCTAGAATCTAAATGCTACCGGTACACTCATAAGCACTAATAATGAATGCTTTTCCTATCAAATCTAAAGGCGAACCTCACATATTTGGGTGGAAAATTTTTCTGAATCGTACGGTTTTGTGCTAGTCATACAACTCCTATCCATGAGACGCTTGCTAAGGCTAAAGTTTCACTCCTAAATGTTGTAAAAAATTTAAAATTTGGCGCTAAAATTACACTAACAAGTATTTCTCTTAGTTTTATTACACACCTACCATCGAACAAACAAACTCAAGAGCAATTGTATCCTATAAGGTATCATCATTTACCCTCCCCTTACACTTAGGATGAACATTGTCCCTAATGTTCAATTAAAGGATGTAAAAGTAAAACCGGTAAAAGAATAAAAACAAATACTCTCCTGATTCGTTCGGTGTGGATAGTGTATCAACAAGGTTAGATCTTCCTCCAAGAAAATGAACATTCAAAGCTTCCCTTCCAGAAAATAAATCATCTTCTTGTCATATATAACCTGTTAAACCTGAGAAAACAAACAACGCAACCTCGCGTAAAATCGGCGGCAATTTATATATACTTACCAATCCTAGAAAACAATGTAAGATATAATGCTTGTGGAATGAATATTTGCAGATTTTCTGGAGTTTATAAAACTAAAGAATTAACAAAAACTTTAAGACTCCGTTAGAAACAAATTGTGTTCATTTAATATTGTGGTGAATAATGATCAATTTCGTTCTTAGAAACAAATTCGGGGTTTCCCCTTACACTTAGCTTTTGCAAAATACCTTTATATGAAGTTAAGACGAAGTTAAACAACAAAATAAAGCATTTTCACAATTTAGTTTGAAACATGATCTACTAACAATAAAAATAAAGCATGCATACGGAAATAAATAACAATCAAACAAATAAAAATCACACAAAACATGGGTTGCCTCCCAAGAAGCGCTTGTTTTTGTTCGAGTCACGAGCCTGACTCTACCCTTATTTAGCAGAAATAGGGGAGGTTTTCCCTACACTTAGGATTAAGTGTGGGTGATTGTAGCAATACACACCCTTAGAGTGGAAATATGCCGCGTGAGGGAAGAGTGGTTGATGAATTATATGCTCAAACGGGTGTGCTCCTATCATCATAACCTTACCTAGTTCACTTTGGTCAATGGGTGAGTTGAAGGTTTCTCCTAAAAAATGATCATCTTCTATCAACTTTGAGAGACTCCTAGTTGGGAATCCATCTTGACCTAATAAACCTGGTTTAAACCCATAATGTTTCTTGTGATCAATCATGAATGGGTGATGTAAGTATGTAAGGTCATGGTTCCCTCCTATGCCAGCTTTCTCTCTACAAGGCTTAGAGTCCACTACCTTTGTTCTAAGACTACCCGGACTACAAGGCTTAAGTCAAGGAAGGTGTGTACGCATCAAATGATGGTAGGACTTGTGGAGCATTGAGTGGGCTTGTGTTATTCACCTCGTCCTCCATTGTATCTAGATTACCTATGTGTTCATCTTGTATTATGGTGAAATCAAACCACTCCGCGCACCTAGGTATCTCATCTATAGGCTTATTATCCCCAAACAAACGTCTTGCTTGTTCCCTCAAACTTGCGATCAATTGATCTGTAACAACGTTTTTTGGGTTGTCCATTTTTTGGCAAGTATGGCACAATTCTCTATGGCTTCCCATGCTTCATCAGCACTTAATCCCCAAAGGTCCCCATCTGCGGTATGGTCAATGTTCATTTTGGTATAGTGGTCGACACGATGGTAAAATATTTCAATTTGGGACCACAGATCGAAATTATGATAAGGGACATTTCGGAGTAAATATTTAAAACGAGCCCATGCATCATAGATAGGTTCATCTTCATGTTGTTTAAATATCAAGATGTCATTTGGAGTGGGTGAATTTTGTGGTCGGTAGTATGGGGGATTCGCGTTCTCCATAATGGTGAATGGAATAGTCAATGAAAATTACGAACAAACACACAAATAAAAAGATAGACTAAAGAAAACCTAGAAATAAAAATAAAAATCTTACTAGAAAGGAATCTAGCAAGTAGACCTAATAAAAAGAAATCATAACCTAGGCAATAACAATTCCCCGGGCTGCGGCGCCAAAAACTTGATGTGTGGGAATTGCACCTTCACAAAAGGTTTTACCTCTCAAGGGATCTCGAGAAGCTTACAACCCCCACCAGGCAGTGTACCTGATCGTTGTAGTATAGTATAGTGACAAGTACCGGGGGATTGATCGTTCAACTCAGGAATAGTGTCACTAGGATTAGAAAGCCTAATAAACTAGGTGTAGAGGTGAAGGATGATTCTTTTTTGTATTTTTATATTTTATAAAAGCAATTAAAAATCTCGGGTTTTGAAGGAGTGGGCGGAATTAGTTGCTAGCCAACTAACCCAAATAACTACTAATGCAATTAAAATAAAATAAAAGAAATAAAAATGAAACTAATTATACTAATGTGGGGTAACAAAATGAGGAAAATTGTGTTTACTTAGGTTTCATTACTCCCTAGATATCTTTTACAGGTTGATAGCTTGTTATAATTGCATGGATGATGGGTCATATTCCTTAATACTAGTCGTAGGGCCGTGTACAATATTTCCTAACTCTATAGGATCATACTTCACTCCTATGTCGAGCCGTTAGAAGCTCCTAACATGGGTTCATTAGAATTCTCCTACGCATTAAATACAACCAAAAATCGTAGCACACCTCCGATCATGTTTCTTAAGACGTTCAAGCAAGTTACCAATGGAAGTCTACCAGTTTTCTTAAGCCTAACATCGAATACAGTCATCTGTAACAACTATAAACAAACAATCAACCCATAATTAACATCTAGGTTTCACTACATCTAAGCAAACACAAAAGAAATCTAGCCTAGCATGTTAAATAGAAGATAATCGTAAGATATAATCAAACAACACATAGACATATTGAATGATTTGAAAGAGTACTTATCTTTAATTGAATATGAAAGATTCAAAGGGTTGAAACCCTTGAAAAAGCTGGAACATTTGACCTAGGGTTTTTCCCTCAAAGTTGCACATTAATGAGTGAAATTTGGAAAACTATATATAGATCACAACTTGTGACGGTGTCATGTATTGGATCGTGACGCCGTCAAATCGCAGCCTTAATAGAAATCATATTGCCTAGATCTGATTTTGACGCCGTCATGTATAAAAATCTTCTGGGCCGTCATGTACAAATGGACCCTGACGGCCTTGGTGACGCCGTCAGGTCCTATGCTTGAAAACACTCTGGACCGTCACGTGTAGTTTCCACTTCCACCTCTTTTGTAACTCTTGACGCCGTCATGTAGAGAGTTGTGATGCCGTCAGGTACTGTTCCCAGCAAGGAAAATTAAGACTTTGCCGTTTTCTTCACTTTTATGCTCCAAAAACATCCAAAATGCTTCCTTTTTCAGTTTTCTCTCCAAAAGTACCTAAAATGACAAAAGGAACGATTTAGGGCCATATTTGATCAAATTATCATGAATCCAGGCTTAAATGACCCCTTAAAAGCGGTTCAGTTTTCGCCTCATCAGCTGGCTTGACAACCAGACTAAAGGTCTCATCAACATCAACCCCAAACTACTATGAGCTACCATTCGCCACAAGACGATCCTTGTAGGGACTAAAGAGTACCATATGTTAAATACTTATTTATGCTTGAACAACCACATGGAACGAACAATGTTCGCACTAGATGGACGAGGCATAAGAATCCAAGCATTGTTTTTAATTAATGTATTATACTCATCAAGCACAGACTTTTGCCAATTAGGATCATTAAAAGCCGCACTATAAGACTTAGGAAGATGACTAACAGTAGACATATTTAAAGTAAAACGTTTAGTTGGCATATTAGTTACAACACGAAAGTGTGTAACCATGGGATGAATTGAAGCGAGATTGGGATTGGGTGGCTATTGTGGATGTTGTTAGGCGGCAGAAATTGAGCCAGTAGTGAGATGTTCCACAGCAGAAGCCTAATAGGCTTGCGAACCCAAAACCAGGCTCGGTTGGTGATGCGGATAATTGTAAACACAAGAAGTTTTACAATCCTCATAGGCAGTACCTAACCGTTGTAGTGTAGTATAGGTAAGATGCGGGTGATTGATCGTTCTCTAGACGAATAGTGTTGTGAAGGCTCGAAGTGCATGACAAATTAAATCTAAGAGTTGAAGGATGATTATTTTTATATTTTTATATTTTATAAAAAACAAGTAAAAATCTAGGGGTTGAAGAGTTTGGTTTAATAACTACTAATTAACTAAATTAAACTAAACTAAATATGCGAAAAAGTAAATTGGTAAGAACTCGTATGATAGATAAAGATGTTTATTTAGAATCTTACTACTCCCTACTGATATCTTATTTATTAGTCGAATTGTCACGTCCTTGTTTTAATTACAGCGTTGTATTCCTTAACATCAATCGTAGGTTGGTGCCAAATTCTCTAACTCTATGAGTGTATAGAACGATGTAATCCTTAATATCAGTCGTAGGGTAGTGCCAAATTCCCTAACTCTATGAATGTATAGAACTCGTTAAGAATTTTAATGTCATTTATGCAATTCCCAATGATGGAATATGTAGAATTCGTTAAGACCCTTAATGTCAACGATCGCAATTCACGCAATAGATATAACTAACAAACCATTGCACTACAGTGGAGCGTTTAGTCGGACGTTCAAGCAATCATCCTAAGATCTAGCCAGTTTTCAACTCCTAGCGCGATAACAACTAATTAAACAAGAGACGAAAATCAATAATCTAACTAGGTTTCATCTAATCCTAAGCAAACACTAATAATCTAGCCTAGCATGTTAAAGAAAAGAGAAGATAAACAAATAATCACACAACACATAGGCATATTGTAATGATTAAAGATTGAATAACTTATTTTCAATAAAACATGGAGTTTTGTGGGTTAAAAACCCTTACAATAACTGGCAATTTTGTTTACCAATGGTCTCTCCAAGATCTTACACGTATAATGAAAATCATGTGAAAATAGATATAGGAATACACATGTGAAGGTGTCACTTTACAATTGTGACGCCGTCAGCTCTCCGTCATTAGGGTTTCGAGAACTACACCGACTTAGTTGTTACGACGTCACCTTATGGGTTGTGATGTCGTCATGCTTCACTTTTCTGGTTCTGAGGCCATCAGCTCTAGATCGTCACTATCATCTGAAGCATCACTTGTAAATTTAATAACTGGATCATATTTGTAAATCTTCAAGTGACGGCATCACGTTGTAGCTGTGACGCCGTTCCAACTCCTTTTTGTGGACGTTTTTGTAACTTTGTCATTTTCTTTGTTTTCTCGTCCAATTGAGCCAAAACATGCCAATTTCCAACATTTGCTTCCCAAGTACCTAAAACTCAAATAGAAACGATTTAGAGCAATAAATTATTACTACCTCCGTTCCTAAATAAATGTCCAGTTTGACTTTTCAAAGTCAAACTAGTTCAACTTTGACCTTAACTATTTTAGTGAGTTTTATATAATATTTGATATAAAATATATGAATGGATTGGGTTTTAAGTGTATTTTTGAATGGTATAATTTTTTATCATGTATTATATAAAAAAAATAAAAAATAAAAAAATAATGTCAAAGTTGAACCAGTTTGACTCTGAAAAGTCAAACTGGACATTTATTTAGGGACGGGGGGAGTAAATATGTACCAGTTTAGAGGCTAAATGACCCCTTAAAAACTGTTGTTTTACACCTCATCAAATATCCATACACTTGGGGTTTGATTGTCCTCAAGCAAATGTTCTTTTATCCTAATAAATTTATAAGTTAGGAGTATTTAGCATTGGTTTAAGGACGAGCACCTCACATGTTTGGAAACGAAAATTACCATAGGCTTGATAAAGATTAAACCTCCACCGCTTTGGCGTAAGCACCTAGGATAAACTATCAAAAATGACTTTTAAAGAGTTGTAACGCTAGGTGTAAGGCTGTATGCTCATTTTCTGTTGGGCTTGAAGACTAGATACGATCTGAGCATGGTTCATATGAGATTTAACATTCGTTGTCCCATGCTTAAAGTAAAACGTGCATGTCCCATATTCAAAGGAAAGGAATAGGACCAGTAGTTGCCAATTTGGTATTGGAACCCAATTCACAGCCAGCCGAAGAATTGATTTGATTGTGCTCGTTGTGTGTTTTAACACATCAAAATTTTCACAATAATTTTTTGAAGAAGTAACATCACGCAACCTATATAGTTTGCTTTGACTACATCAAGTTTAATGAAAATTTGATTAGTGATTGAGTAAACGACATAGAGCTTATCGGTATATGATATGATAGGAGTAAAGAGAGTATTGTTTGTCATTATGAACGAGGGTTGAGGTGAGAAAAAGAGAGGGAAAAAAAGAAACATAAAAAAAATCTAGCAGTCGACTTTATGGTAGTCGACTAAAGAATAACCGAAAATTTTCGGTCGAGTAAAAGAAAATCCGAAAAAAAAAATAGAACCGAAACCTTTTTTTGTTGTTGTTTATGCACGATCGCCTAGGAACAAAAATAATAACCTTTGTTTATTACTTTCAGGTGTCGGCTGAATAATTCTTCTACGAACCGAAAAGAACTTTTTTTGTTGTTTATGCACGATCGTCTAAGAACGAAAATAATAACTCTTTGTTTATTACTTTCACTATGGAGGTGTCGGCAGAATAATTCTTCCACGAACCGAAAAAAATAAAAATAAACTGTAGATTTATTTAGAATCCTAGGCTTAATACCATGTAACAAGTAGTATTCATTCTTTCATAATTATGATTACATGTGTCCACAGCACCAAACAAAAAAAAAAAAAAAAAAAAAAAAAAAAAAAATTATTACATGTGTCCTAATATTTATACTAATAACAAACATAATTTTTGTGTTTGAGCTTAAACCACCAATACTAATACAAATACATCTCTTAATTCAAATATCAGTCCACTAACTAAAAGGAAAACTATCACAAAAACTTCTATCCGGTATTCCGGTGTAAAAGAGTTCCAACGCAATGTAGATAAAATTTGTTCTATGAATCTTTTGAAGAAAGTGGGTGATACGATTTAGAAAGAAAACAATGCAAGAGTAGCGTATAAACTATAGTTATCGCAAAAGATTTGAGCATCAATCAATTAAGGCATGAGTGATAACATGTATGCTAATATTATAAACATACGAGGTACTTATGTGAATTTACACTAATAAAGTAATATGACTTTTTTTCCTAGCAATAAGATGCATGTTTGTTTGTATAATGTCACAAACTGTTAGAAAATTATCAAGAATTCTCATAGAATTCTTCTTTCCCCAAAAAAACATGTAATGAAATGATGCTGTATAGATTTTGAAACCTGTAAAAGCTGACTAGTGCAGCAGTGCTTATAGCTTAATAGCAAAAAGCATTAATATAACGAAAAGATTAAGCCCATAAGATTAGCAGTCTAGCCCAGTTTCTTAGGCCCAACTCTTTTTTAGTGCCAACTGCCAATAATCCAAGACACCTTTTAGGTGCTAGTCATGTTTTAGTAACAACATGAATAAATGCACTGTTTTGGTAGTCATAGTTTAGGAAAAATTTTACAAAGTTAGGTTTTTATTGTGTTTGCTTAGATGTAGTGAAACCTAGATGTTGATTATGGGTTGATTGTTTGTTTATAATTGTTACGGATGATTGTATTCGATGTTAGGCTTAAGAAAACTGGCAGACTTCCATTGGTAACTTGCTTGAACGTCTTAAGAAACATGATCGGAGGTGTACTATGCTTTTTGGTTGTATTTAATGCGTAAGAGAATTCTAATGATCCCATGTTAGGAGCTTGTAACGGCTCGACATAGGAGTGAAGTAGGATCTTATAGAGTTAGGGAATATTGTACACGGCCCTACGACTGGTATTAAGGAATATAACCCGTCATCCATGCAATTGTAACAAGCTAATCTACCTGTAAAAGATATCTAGGAAGTAATGAAATCTAATTAAACGCAACTTTTCTCATTATTGTTTCCACCACATTAGTAAATTAGTTTAATTTTCATTTATTCTATTTTATTTTAATTGCATCTTTAGTTTATTGGGTTAGTTGGCTAGCAACTAATTCCGCTCACTCCTTCAAAACCCGAGATTTTACATGCTTTCATAAAATATAAAAAAATACAAAAAGAATCATCCCTCACCTCTAGACCTAGTTTAGTAGGCTTTCTAATCCTAGCGACACTATTCCTGAGTTGAACAAGCAATCCCCAGGTACTTGTCACTATACTATACTACAACGATCAGGTACACTGCTTGGTGGGGGTTGTAAGCTTCTCAAGATCCCTTGAGAGGTAAAACCTGTTGCGAGGGTGCAATTCCCACGTAACAAGTTTTTGGCGCCGCAGCCCGGGGAATAATTATTGTCTAGGTTAGGATTTCTTTTTATTAGGTCTACTTGCTAGATTCCTTTCTAGTAAGATTTTTATTTTTATTTTTAGGTTTTCTTTAGTCTATCTTATTTCTTCGTTTCTTTGTTCGTAACCTTTACCATCCGACATCATAGAAGGTGGTAATATCTTTGATCCCATCAACCCACCACAACAAAACCACCCACAAAACTCACCACTGGCAAACCAATCTCCTAGGCCCCGAACTTTAGGAGAGTATTCCCGTCCTAGCCACCAAGACTATCGAAACACCATTGAGCTCACCCAAGGAGCCAATGTGTCCCCCTTGCAATCCGACACCATCCGGTTGGTGCAAAGCGGATGTGCATTCCATAGACTTCGTTCCGAAGATTCTAATCAACATCTCAAGGATTTCCTAAAAATCGTAGATTCCATAGACCTTGATGTTGCCACTAGAGAGTCGATCCGATTACGTCTATTCCAATTCTCTCTACGTGATCAAGCTAGTCAATGGCTTGAATGTTTACCCGCGGGATCCATCACCTCATGGGATGATCTCACTTCTCGTTTCCTTGCTCAATTTTTCCCACCAGGGAGAACTACCAAGCTTAGAAATGATATCTTGATGTTCCAACAACGTCAAGGTGAAACTATATATGAAGCACGGACTCGTTTCAAGGACTTACTCCAAAAAGTCCCTCATCATGGCATAGATCTTTGGCTCTAAGTCCAAATCTTCTATGACCATATCGATCTCTCCACAAGGCGAACCATTGACCAATCGGCCGGTGGCAAGCTACGTGATCTAAGTGCGGAAGAATCATGGGAACTCATATAAGATCTTGCTCTCTATGACAACAAAAGTTGGAATGATCCCCGTGATTTGAACAAAACGGTCAAGGCAATATCTTTGGCTTCGAACAATTCTAGCACTCCCGGCCGTAGGATTATGGAACTTGAGGACCCAGTCAAGTTTCTCCTGAAATCCTACGAAGCTCCTATGTCTTCAAGCCAAATGAACAAAATCATTTCTTAATGTGAATTATGTAGTGGTCCCCATGACACTCGTGATTGCGTGGAACTCCCCGGACAAGCTTTTGCGGATAACCCATCCTCGCGTACCGACGAAGCGGGAGACAAGTGGTACACTTTCAAACCCGAGCTAAACCCTTATGGTGATTCCTACAACCCTTCTTGGAAAAATCACCTGAACCTTAGGTGGAAACAAAACCAAAACATGCCCCAAAACAATTCTTCCAATCCACCTAATCATTACCAACCAAACGGTCCACCCTCTAACCGTACTTTCAACAACAATCCTTCCAACAACTATGGTAGTACCAATAATCATGAAGGATTGATGTCCAAGTTTATGGCATCTCAAGAAGCTCGCATATCTAAGTTTGAAGCCGATTTCAAACAAAAGCAAAGCGAGATGACCACTAAAATCGACACATTATTGAAATTTCTCAATGACCGAGAAATGGGAGCACTCCCAAGCGACACGGTCAAGAACCCAAAACTAAACGTTAATGCCATATCATCGGTTTCGTCACATATTTCTTGTCCACAATACTATTCGGTCAAAGCAATGAGCACGTGTTTCAAGCAAACCCAAATTCTTCAAAAGGACCAATTGAATAAAACATCTGATATTAAACCGGTCAATAACATAGTTGAAACACCTCCTACACAAGACCTTGACGATGAATTCAATGAGCTCCACCTTGAACGCCCCGTCATTGATGTCTTAGCCCGTGCCCCCTACTATAGTGCCCTCCTAGAAAAATATGATAAACTTAAATTGGGTAAAAATGGGACCGCCTTCGTTCAAAACAAGTTGCCTAAGAAGCTTGATGATCCGGGTATATTTGTTTTCCCTTGTAAGATAGGAAAATCCGAAGCTTTCGACACACTAGCCGACTTAGGATCAAGCCTCAACTTGATTCCCTTATCCCTTTTCACTACTCTTAAGCTAGGAAAGTTATAGGAGACGGAAGTAATAATTGGTCTAGCGGATGGAAGTATTGCCCACCCGGTCGGAATGATCAAGGATGTGGTAGTTCACATAGGAAGATTGACTATCTTGGCGGATTTTCACATCCTAGATATGGTTAGTGATACTACATGCCCATTGTTAGTAGGAAGAGAATTTTTAACAACCGCTAGTGCCATGATAGATTGTAAGGAGTCTAAGATAGCGGTAGGAGATGGTGAAACTTGGTCGGTTTATGATGTTAAGAAGCATAGCTACGATTGTGAGCACGAACCGACACCACATTGGGTAGAGATGAATAGGAGACCATCTAGATATGGACCTTGGATATAAAGGAACTTTATAGGACCTCAACGCCCATTCTATCTAGAAAAAGATTTCATCGATAAGACACATTCGGTGGAACAACTCATAGCTAGAGATGAGGAACTAGACCCTTTTGAGGATCCCCTAGTCTTTAGGAAAATGATTGAGTTCTTAAGCGTAATGCCTATCAACCTAGAGATGAATAAGCGGAAATGGGAAGGGGATAAGTGTAAGTGGAATTGGGACAAGCCACCTAAGGAAGACGACAGATCATGGCATATGAAGATGATTTTATATGACCCGGATGGAGAAAAGTTTGAGAAGTCATACCGTACCAAGAAAACCGATAGGAAATTGAAACCTAAGTTTGTTCCCAAAGATGTCCTCGACGAGGAGCTAACACATATAGGATAGCCCATGACCTTGAGTCTTGCTACAAGACTCGTAAATAAAGAAAAACGCTTCTTGGGAGGCAACACATGTTTTGTGTGTCTTTATTTGTTTGATGTTATTTGTTTCCGTATGCATGTCTTATTTTTATTTTTGGTAGATCATGTTTCAAATTAAATTGTGAAAATGCTTTATTTTGTTGTTTAACTTCGTCTTAACTTCATATAAAGGTATTTTGCAAAAGCTAAGTGTAAGGGGAAACCCCAAATTTGTTTATAAGAACGAAAATGATCATGATTCGCCACAATATTAAATGAACATGTATATTAGTAATTGTTAGAGTCAAATGCTTGTATCGAGTCATAATGTTGTTTTGCAGGATTTTCCGGGAAATAGGACATAAGTTTTTCCAGAAATATTCCGGAAACTTAACATAAAGATTTCTGCAGGTCACTTCTGACGGCGTCAGGGTTTAACACCTGACGGCGTCACGCGTAAAATTCTGGAAATTTTGCGGGTTTTGTTTTTCTAACGGATTCTTAAGAGTTTTTGTTGATTCTTTAGTTTTATAAACTCCAGAAAATCTGCAAACATTCATTCCACAAGCATTATATCCCTTTAAATTCCTAGAAAGCAACATTAAGATATATATGCTATTTTTCTAGGATTTGTTTGTAAATATAGATTGCCGCCGATTTTACGCGAGGTTGCCTTGATTGTTTTCTCAGGTTTAACAGGTTATATATGACAAGAAGATGATTTATATTTCTGGAGGGAAGCTTTGAACGTTCATTTTCTTGGAGGAAGATCTAACCTTGTTAACACATCGAACGAATCAGGGGAGTATTTGTTTTCATTTTTTTACCTATTTTACTTTTACATCCTTTAATTGAACATTGGGGACAATGTTCATCCTAAGTGTAAGGGGAGGGTAAATGATGATACCATATAGGATACAATTGCACTTGAGTTTGTTTGTTCGATGGTAGGTGTGCAATAAAACTAAGAGAAATACTTGTTAGTGTAATTTTAGCGTCAAATTTAAATTTTTTTACAACATTTAGGAGTGAAACTTTATCCTTAACAAGCATCTCATGGATGGGAGTTGTATGACTAGCACAAAACCGTACCATTCATAAAAATTTTCCACCCAAATATGTGAGGTTCACCTTTAGATTTGATTGGAAAAGCATTTATTATTAGTGCTTATGAGTGTACCGGTAGCATTTAGATTCTAGAACTTGCGTTAGTGATGCATCCCGAGACCACTAGTGAGACTACATTCATGTAGTAGGATTTACTACATGATAAGAGGCATTAGGATCACCCTTGTGTTTAAACCCGTATCATAATTACTTGACCATTTAAGTCATATTACTTGACTAGTAAAGTCAATTAATTTTTCCCACACCTTAGCGTTGTACTCATTTTTAGTACACGATACCCCTAGTACACCCCTCCGAGCCTATCTTTTCGTTTCTAACTTTAAGCATCTTGCTTAAAGGAAGAATTTGTTACAACCCACCCAAATGTGCAACCAAATCGCCTTAGCCTTCCTTGTATGCACTCATCTTTAATGCGTTATTGTTATTTGTTAAAGCCCTTAGTTAATTATCTAATTGATTAAATGGTTGCTAAGTCGAGTCATATCTTGTACATATTGTTTTGGGACGATTGGGACTCATGGGTAAAGTACTTGTGTTATGGAGTAATGGGGAAGAACATCAATTATTACCCCCATATGCGCATTAATCCTAACAAGTACTCCAAGTGTTTTGATTATCTTGATTCGAGTCATTAGAGTAGTTTATTGTAAATTATGTAAAAATTCAAGTGTAAGGGGAATGTACTTCCCTATGATGTATTATTTTGGATGGTAGGATAAAAGTGTATGCAAAAAAAAAATCGAAAAAAAAAAAAAAAAAAAAAAAAAAAAAAAAAAAAGAAAAAAAAAAAAGAGAAAAACATACGGACTACCAACCCGTTTCATTCTATGTTTGTTTTATGTTTTTGTTATTTTTGATTTATTAGCTTAAGTTGAGTCGAGTCTTGGCTTAGCAACGCCATATTGTACATGTAATTAACCAAGATGATTAACTCGCCACCAGTAAATATTGCCTTTATCCAACAAAACCGTGTTTTTCATATCCCTACACCTAACGTTATAACCCTTTAAAAGACCCCTTTGATAGTTTATCCTAGGTGCTTACGCTAAGTGGTGGAGGTTTGATACTTTCCCATGCCTATGGTAATCTATTTGCTATGATAGGTAGTGAGAGATGTTTTCCATTTCCATATTGTGATATATACTTTATTACACCCGAGAGATGTGAGTATCTAAACACTATTTATGAGGTGCTAGTGTATGACCTCCGTGCTTGTTTTTGGTTTTTAGTTGAACTATTATTTGTTGTAATTACTTTTATATTAGTGTTAAATGACCCCTAACTTGTATTTTGATTAGAATAAAAGCGCAGTTGCTTGAGGACAAGCAAATCTCAAGTGTAAGGGTATTTGGTGAGGCGAAAAGTGTACCGCTTTTAAGGGGTCATTTAAGCCCGAATTCGAGATTATTTGATCAAATATTGCCCTAAATCGTTCATTTTGTCATTTTAGGTACTTTTGAGGAGAAATCTGGAAAAGGAAGCATTTTTGAGCATAAAAGTGAAGAAAACGGCAAAGTCTCAAAAATCCTTGTTGGGAACAGTACCTGACGACGTCAAGGGTTTATACATGACGGCGTCAAGAGTGGCAAAAGAGGTGGAAGTGAAAAATACACGTGACGATCCAGAATGTTTTTAGGCTTATTGGCCTGACGGCGTCACCAAGGCCGTCAGGGTCCAAATACACGTGACAGCCCAGAGCTCATTCTTACATGACGGCCTTAGAAGTGGATCTAGGCAATACGAATTTCATCATGGCGGTGAGTTAACGGCGTCAGAGGTTAATACATGATGCCGTCAGGATGCATAGTCTATATATATTTTTTCAATTTTTCATTGTAATGTGTGGAACTTTGTGTGAGATATTAGAGCATAAACCCTAGACGAATTTTACAGCTTTTTCAAGGGTTTCAACCCCTTGATTCTTCCATGTTCAATTGAAGATAAGTACTTATTAAAATCATTCAATATATCTATGTGTTGTGTGATTATATCTTACGCTTGTCTTCTCTTTAACATGTTAAGCTAGGTTTTTATTGTGTTTGCTTAGATGTAGTGAAACCTAGATGTTGATTATGGGTTGATTGTTTGTTTATAATTGTTACAGTTGATTGTATTCGATGTTAGGCTTAAGAAAACTGGCAGACCTCCATTGGTAACTTGCTTGAACGTCTTAAGAAACATGATCGGAGGTGTACTACGATTTTTGGTTGTATTTAATGCGTAAGAGAATTCTAATGATCCCATGTTAGGAGCTTCTAACGGATCGACATAGGAGTGAAGTAGGATTTTATAGAGTTAGGGAATATTGTACACGGCCCTACGACTGGTATTAAGGAATATAACCAGTCATCCATGCAATTGTAACAAGCTAATCAACCTATAAAAGATATCTAGGGAGTAATCAAATCTAAGTAAACACAACTTTTCTCATTATTGTTTCCACCACATTAGTAAATTAGTTTAATTTTTATTTCTTTTATTTTATTTTAATTGCATCTTTAGTTTATTGGGTTAGTTGGCTAGTAACTAATTCCGCCTACTCTTTTAAAACCCGAGATTTTACTTGCTTTCATAAAATATAAAAAAATACAAAAAGAATCATCCCTCACCTCTAGACCTAGTTTAGTAGGCTTTCTAATCCTAGCAACATTATTCTTGAGTTGAACGATCAATCCCCCAGTACTTGTCACTATACTATACTAATCAGGTACACTACCTGGTGGGGTATATAAGCTTCTCAAGATCCCTTGAGAGGTAAAACCTGTTGCGAGGGTGCAATTCCCACGTATCAACTATCATGGATGTTGTGCATTTCTGTGAAGCAATTTACCGCTATACGTAACTGGTAGCTGTAAGGATTGTTTCCAGAAGTGTTGAAAAGTTTATGGGTTTTGCTTGTTGTCAAGATAGAATTTGTTCCTTCAAATTCGTTTTGAAGTTTAATATCACTGGGCCCCTCGTAGGGTTGACAAGATGTTTGCATGTCCATACCCAAGATCTATCTGGAGTTCAGAAGATTTGGTAATCTTGCGCAATCATAAACAACGAGAAACATAATAGTTAAATAAAAGAATGACTAAGATCCATATCCTTATTTAACGTGGTATTAGAAACAAAAGATTAAGTATGAAGATGAATCATTAAAAGGTTCTTCCAGGAGACCATACTCGAGTTGTACTGGGGGCATTAGCATGTTGCTAAACGCTAACCAATGTCATTACACTACAGATATGTCCAAGTGGGAGTTGTTAGTTTTGTGTACATATTTAATAGTGTATGACAGGATTCGAACTCGAGACTACGGGATTGCACACTTTACGTATGAGACTGAGAGACTCGATGTTTAAATAATTAATATAAAATGTTATATTTAATTATTTAATTCACGATAAATGACTAACGAGCATTAAGTAATTATCTAAATTGACTATCAGTCGTTAAATGTCAACGAGATACGAAGAAAATGAAACAAGACAAGAGAATGTTCTAGAAATCCTCTCTTGGGCTTATTTATGGCCTAACAATGAAATCCCACATCGGAAACCATTGAAACTTGATCTCAATCCTAAGGGTATAAATACATCCCTATGTATGCATCCCTTAGTACACTTGATTTCAATAGAAGGCCAAACTTCTTCTTTTCTCCTCTCTTGTTCATAGGTCGACGAGTGAAGCCCCACGTAAAGGGATTTGCAAGTTACCTTGACATTACAAAATGTTTGGTAAATCTATTGTGATCAA
Organism: Artemisia argyi; assembly: GCA_030686995.1. Lineage (NCBI taxonomy): Eukaryota > Viridiplantae > Streptophyta > Magnoliopsida > Asterales > Asteraceae > Artemisia > Artemisia argyi. The sequence goes on from CM060679.1 coordinate 15,641,160, forward strand.
GAACTAGCATTCACATCAAATCGGTAATAGTACGTGTGTACAGGAACGTTGTACAAACACATTATTGTTTGTGTCTTGGAGGTGTTCGATTTATGTGTTATATCGACACATACAAACCCTAATTTATTAGGGTTCTTGATCTTGATTTATTGATTTCTTGTTTCGCTAGGAATCACAAAGGTACGTATCTCTTTTATGTTTTAGTTAATTAATTACGAGTATTCGATCTTTATGCTTCCGTTGTGTGTTCGTGATGTTTATATGTTTAATTATGTAATTATTATGATACTTAAATTCCAACAGCATCTTCAAATTAGGGACACCAAACACGATGACTCCTCGTCCAAAAAATAGAGAAGTCGGTCTTGGGGAAGACCGAGTTGTGAAAGAAAAAAATGGATTGTGTGTGTCAGTGTGTGATGTTGGTTTTTGTGGGGTATATTTGTGTTTAAGTGAGGTGTGTTTGAGTTGGGAAGTTTGTTGTTTTATGACATTATGTTGATGATGTTGACGGTGATGTTGGTGGTGTTGAAAAGTTGATGCAATGGTGAGTTGACGGTGATAATTAATACTGACTACTATTACAACTAGCTTTAGTTACTGGTTAGTAGCCGGTAATTCGAAAAGATCTATGGTATCTCTTTCTTTTGTTTTACTGTATTTATTTAGTTTGTCTTCTTTTATCTAGCCCATAAATCTTACATATTTTATGGTCAAGATTCAAGCTACATGTCGTCTATCACTTGCAGGAGCACTGGGTATCATGTGATCAGATAACACGTTATTGGTATGTCACCTCAGCTTCACATTATACCCCTCCCAATAACACAACAATCACTCAAACACCCTCCTTCATAATACACCATTAACATATTATTGGGTCTCACAAAATACTTCACTAAAAATACCCATACACTCACAATAAAACAAATAAATAAATAAATAAAAGAAAAGAAAAGAAAAAACTGTCACTTTTTGGTTATTGGCATGAGCTAGTGGAGTGGCTAAAAAACATTTGGCTCACGAATTGCACTTTGCTTGGTACCACCGATGGCACGTTATTGGTATTCATGGGACGAATGGTGTGTTTTTAGAGCACGACACCGAGTGCTTAAGAGAAAGTTAAATTATCATCCGTAATACACTTTGAATCATTTTAATTCATTTTTAGTATAATCATACGAGTGTATGGTTTATACCTATCATTATCAATGCTGGGTTTCGGATTAACCAACAAAATATTTTCTGTAAGTATGTGTTACTGTAATATATATTATGTTTCTTATTTACCAAAAACATATTTTCTGTATGTGTTATTGTACTATGTCCCTCTTGTACTATGGTTTTGGGTTATGGTACACGGAGGTTACTAAAGTTTCACCTAAATTTGCCCCAAAGAAACAAAGTTTCATTTTCTGCTTTTAGGTTACTAATGTTAATGTTACCGGGTCTTTATGTTACCGATATTTTGCAACTCACGTTAGCCAATTACAGTCCTACATGGCTGAGCTTTATTTTTTTAATCAGAAAACAATTTAATATAATACCAGGTCAATCCCAAAGATAATATCATAATCTTAAAACCCTAAACGCATCTTCTCCCACCACCAAAACAAATCAACCATAACATCATCTTGTTTTTTCAAATTGACTTCGAATCAGTGTTGTCATCTTCTCAACTAGGTAAAATCAACACCTTATTTTATCCTTTTAATTGTTTAGTAACTCCAATTAAGGTCTAATAAAATTAGGGTTTCATATAACAAATTAGGGTTTTCTCAAATTAACACTTTTTATTGAATTTTCTTGTTACAGATGGCAGCTTCGTCATCATCTTCCTCATTTCTCATAAAATTTCATCATGGTGGTGTCTTTGTAAGGGATCCTAATCTTGTTTATGACTTCGATATTTTAACTGAAATTCCAAATGTGAATGTGCTTGATTTGGGATTTGTTGGTTTGGTTAAGCTGTTAGTAAGTCAATGTACTTCATGTGACATCAAACAGATATTTTATTGTATTCCAGGACTTGACTTAGATTTAGGTTTGAAAACCTTAAAAAAATGAAGGTGAATTAGCTCAGTGTGTTGAATTAGGTGCAAAAAATGATAATTTCATACATATTTATGTGTCTCACTCTGTGTTTGATTTACATGATGCTACTTCCACTAGTCAAGATAAAAATGTAGAACAAAATGATGATAGTGACAGTGACTTAGAGGGTGATTATAATGTATTTGAGTATGATAGTTATGATGAGAGTGACACTGCATCAGTTGATCATTTATCTGATGGTGAAGAGGAAGTTTATGATACTAAGAAGAGCAAAGCAGAGCCTGGACCTAAACCTAGAAATAAAAAAATGTTTGATGCTAACTTTTTGAGTAGGTTATACAATGGCTTACCTAAGGATGAGTATGCTGAGGAAGATGAGGTAGCTGCCACTGAAAAGACTTCAGAGGATACTGATAAGTTAGGTGATCACTGGCCAGTACATGATCCTCATATTAAATGGAAGTTAATTAAACCTCATTTAGGCGAAAAGTTTGAGTCACCAGATCAGCTTAAAAGAGCATTGACATATTATGCTTTAGCTAATGGGTATAAGTTATATTATCAAGTGAACAATACTAAGAGACTTCTGGCTAAGTGTAGTAAGGATGATGTTGATAGGAAGTGTCCATTTAGAATGTGGGCATCTTGGATGCAAAATGAGAGAACTTTTCAAATAAAGACATTGAATGATGAGCACTCCTGTTCTAGGACTTATGCATATGGGACCTTAATCACAAGTAACTTGATTGCTAGAAACTATGCAAAAAAGATAATGGTAATCCTTGTATCAAAGTGATGCGTGGGAATCGCAACAGGCTTTACCTCTCGAGGGATCTCGAGAAGCTTACAACCCCCACCAGGCAGTGTACCTGATCATTGTAGTATAGTATAGTGACAAGTACCGGGGGATTGATCGTTCAGCTTAGGAATAGTGTCGCTAGGATTAGAAAGCCTAAATTACTAGTTCTAAAGGTGAGGGATGATTATTTTTGTGTTTTTATATTTTTTAGAAAGCAATTAAAATTCTCGGGTTTTGGAAGAGTGGGCGGAATTAGTTGCTATTCAACTAACCCAAAACTAAGATGCAATCAAAATAAAATACTAAAAATAAAAATAAACTAATTTATACTAAGGTTGTGAGCAGTAATTGGAGAAAATGTGTTTACTTAGATTTCACTACTCCCTAGATATCTTTTACACGTTAATTACTTGTTATAATTGCATGGATGACGGATTGTATTCCTTAATACCATTCATGGGGTGGCATACATAACTCCCCAATTCTATGAGCTCTTATCTCCTCCTACACCATGCCCAGCACAACTATAGGGATTGTAAACAGTGGCTCATGCATTAAATACAACCAATAAAGACCTAGTACGCCTCGGTTCATGTTTCTTAAGACGTTCAAGCATGTTACCATTTGGAGATCTGCCAGTTTTCTTAAGCCTAACATATAAATCATTCATCCAAGACAAGAATAAACAAGTAATCAACACATAATCAATATCTAGGTTTCATTAGATCTAAGCAAACACAAAAGAGATCTAGCCTAGCATGATAGAATTAAGATAAGAACATGATATAGACAACCAACACATAGACATATTGATTGAATTAGAAGAACACTTATCTCAATTACAATGCAAGGTATCAAGGGTTTGGAACCCTTGAAAAACCTGTAAAAGTTGCACCAAAATCATCTTTAGGGTTTCTCCAAAACTTCTCCCTTCTAATGTGAAAAACTAGAAAACTATATATAGGAAAATCGGGGTGACGGCGTCAAGAACAAAGGTGTGACGCCGGCATCTCGCCGCCAAATACTTACTCGGACGGCCTTGATCTACTTCTGACGCCCTGTGTGACGCCGTCATGAGCTACGGATTTTAATTCTTGGGGTTTGATGCCGTCAAGAATAACTCTTGACGCCTTCATGTACTGTTCCAGCATGGAAAATTGAGACTTTGCCGTTTTCTTCACTTTTATGCTCCAAAAACGTCCAAAATGGCTTCTTTTCCAGAATTCACTCTCCAAGTACCTAAAATCACAAAAGGAACGATTTAGGGCAATATTTGATCAAATAAATTCGGATTCGGGCTTAAATGACCCCCTAAAAATGGATCATTTTTCGCCTCATCATATACCCTTACACTTGAGATTTGCTTGTCCTCAAGCAAATGCGCTTTTATTCTACTCAAAAGACAAGTTAGGGGTCATTTAACGCTAATATAAAAGTAATTACAACAAATAATCGTTCCACTAAAGACCAATAGACAAGCACGGAGGTCATACACTAGCACCTCACAAATAGTGTTTAGATACTCACATCTCTCGGGTGTAATAAAGTAATATAACATTATGGAAATGGAAGATATCTCTCACTACCTGTCATAGCAAAATAGATTACCATAGGCTTGGGAAAGGATCAAACCTCCACCACATGGCGTAAGCACCTAGGATAAACTATCAAAGAGGTCTTTTAAAGGGTTGTAACGTTAGGTATAGGGATATGAATTACACGGTTTTGTTGGATAAAGGGAGTTTTACTGGTGGCGAGTTAACAATCTTAGTTAATTACATGTACAATATGGCATTGCTAAGCCAAGACTAGACTCGACTTAAACTAATAAATGAAAAATAACAAAAACATAAAATGAACATAGAATGAAACGGGATGGTAGTCCGTATGTTTTTTCTCTTTTCTTTTTTTTCTATATATATATATATATATATATATATATATATATATATATGTTTTTTTTTCGATTTTTTTTTTTTTTTTTTTTTTTTTTTTTTTTTTTTTTTTGCATACACTCTTACCCTACCATCCAAAATAATACATCATAGGGGATTGAGCATTCCCTTTACACTTGAATTTTTACATACTTTACATTAAACTAATCTAATGACTCGAATTAAGAAAATCAAAACACTTGGAGCACTTTTAAGATTAACGTACATATGGGGGTAATAAATGATGTTCTTCCCCATTACTCCATAAAATAAGTACTTACCCATGAGTCCCAATCGTCCCAAAACAATATGTACAAGGATATGACTCGACATAGCAACCATGTAATCAATTAGAAAGATAACTTAGAGTTTAACAAATAACAATAATGCACTAAAAATGAGCGCATACACGGAAGGCTAAGGCGATTTGGTTGTACATTTAAGTGGGGTGTAACAAATTCTTCCTTTAAGTAAAATGCTTAAAGTTAGAAACGAAAAGATAGGCTCGGAGGGGTGTACTAGGGGTATCGTGTACTAAAAATGAGTACAACGCTAAGGGTGTGGGAAAAATTAGTTGACTTAACTAGCCAAGTAATATGACTTAAATGGTCAAGTAATTATGATACGGGTTTAACACAAGGGTGATCCTAATGCCTCTTATCATGTAGTAAATCCTACCACACGAATGTAGTCTCACTAGCGGTCTCGGGATGCATCACTAACGCAAGTTCTAGAATCTAAATACTACCGGTACACTCATAAGCACTAATAGTAAATGCTTTTCCTATCAAATCTAAAGGCGAACCTCACATATTTGGGTGGAAAATTTTTCTGAATATACGGTTATGTGCTAGTCATACAATCTCCTATCCATGAGACGCTTGCTATGGCTAAAGTTTCACTCCTAAATGTTGTAAAAAATTTTAAATTTGGCGCTAAAATTGCACTAACAAGTATTTCTCATAGTTTTATTACACATCTACTATCAAACAAAACAAACTCAAGCGAAAGTGCATATGTAAGGTATCATCTTTTTACCCTCCCCTTACACTTAAGATGAACATTGTCCCCAATGTTCAAGTAAAGAATGTAAAAGTGAAAAAGTAAAGAGAATGAAATCAAATACTCCCCTGATTCGCTCGGTATAGATTATAGGTTGGCCAGGTTAAATCTTTCTCCAAGAAAATGAACAATCAAAGCTTCCCTTCCAGAATATAAATCATATAACCTGTAAAACCTGACAAAAATAGACAAGACAACCTCGCGTAAAATCGGCGGCATCTTATATAAGTTACTAAATCCTAGAAAACAAAGTAAGATATAATGCTTGTGGAATGAAGTTTGCAGATTTCCTGGAGATTATAAAATTTAATAATTCACAAAAACCATAAGACTCCGTTAGAAAAACAAAACCGGTAAAATTTTCAGATTTTAACTCCTGACGCCGTCAAGAGTAAACCTCTGACGCCGTCATAATGGACCTGCAGAAATTCTTATGTTAAGTTTCCGGAAAATTTCTGAAAAAACTTGGTCCTACTTCCTGGAAAATCCTGCAAAACTTCATTATGACTCAATACAAGCATTTGACTCTAACAAATACGAATATACATGCTCATTTAATATTGTGGAGAATCATGATCGGTTTGTTTCTTAAAAACATATTTGGGGTTTCCCCTTACACTTATCTTTTGCAAAAATACTTTTAGGTTGGAGTTAAGACTAGGTCAAACAACATAGTAAATTATTTCCACATTTTAATTTAGAGACATGATCAACCAACAATAAAAATAAAACATGCATACGGAAGCAAATAACAATCAAACAAATAAAATCACACAAAACATGGGTTGCCTCCCAAGAAGCGCTTGTTTTTGTTCGAGTCACGAGCCTGACTCTATCCTTATTTAATGGAAATAGGGAAGGTTTTCCATACACTTTGAATTAAGTGCGGGTGGAAGAAGCGATACACACCTTTAGTGTGGAGATATGCCATGTGAGGTAAGAGTGGTGGATGAATTATATGCTCAAAGGGGTGTACTCCTATCATCATAACCTTCACAAATTCAATCGGGTTAATGGGTGGATTACGATTTTTTCCTAGAAAGGGATCATTTTCTATCATCTTCAAGAGACTATTAGTTGGGGATCCATCTTGACCTAATAAACCCGGTTTAAACCCATAATGTTTCTTACGATCAATCATGAATGGGTGATGTAAGTATGTAAGGTCATGGTTCACTCCTATGTTGGCTTCTTCTCTACAAGGCTTGGGGTCTACTACCTTCAACGTAAAACTACCCGGACTATATGGTTTGATGGGTGGATCGGGACCTATTTCAATTCCTAAATCTTCATCCAAGGATGGAAGATTAGGTAACGGTTTTGGTTGAGGCTCCGGTTCATCAAAACTAGGAACTTCCCTAGAACTGGGAGTAAGGTTCTCACTACAAGTATTCAAACCTATATCCTCAAGTGGTGTTTGGTTCAAGGGCTCTACCTCTATTGGGGTTCCTATAGTCTTTTCTACTTCTTCAGGGTAAGTCACGGGTGGTATGTGTGCCTCAAATGATGGTAGGACTTGTGGGGTACTTTGTGGGCTTGGATTATCCACCTCATCCTCCATTGTATCAATATTACCTATGTGCTTGTTTTGTACTATGGCTTTAGGTGACATCCACACAGGTATCCCTAAGTAATCATCCCCAGACAAACTTCCTGTTTGCTCCTTCAAACTTGTTTTTGATTGATTTGTGATGTTGTTTGTTGGGTTGTCTACTCTATAATAATATTGGGAACAGTCTTCTATGGTATCCCATGCTTCTTCAGCACTTAATTCCCTAGGGCCCCCATTGGCAAAATCATCAATGCACATTTGGTCACATCGGCTGACACGTTAGTAAAAAGTTTGGGTTAGGGATGCTAAAGAGAAACTATGATGAGGGAATTTTTGAAGTAAAATTTTAAAACGAGTCCATGCATCATATATGGGTTCATCTCGATATTGTTTGAAATTCGAGATGTCAATAGGGTAGAATGGCCTTTGTGGTTGGTGGTATGGTGGATTCGCGTACTCCATAATGGTGAACGGAAGAGTCAATGGAAATTACGAACAAACACACAAAGAAAAAGATAGACTAAAGAAATCCTAAAAATAAAAATAAAATCTTACTAGAAAGGAATCTAGCAAGTAGACCAAATAAAAAGAAATTCTAACCTAGACAATAACTATTCCCCGGCAACGGCGCCAAAAACTTGATGCGTGGGAATCGCAACAGGCTTTACCTCTCGAGGGATCTCGAGAAGCTTACAACCCCCACCAGGCAGTGTACCTGATCGTTGTAGTATAGTATAGTGACAAGTACCGGGGGATTGATCGTTCAGCTTAGGAATAGTGTCGCTAGGATTAGAAAGCCTAAATTACTAGTTCTAAAGGTGAGGGATGATTATTTTTGTGTTTTTATATTTTTTAGAAAGCAATTAAAATTCTCGGGTTTTGGAAGAGTGGGCGGAATTAGTTGCTATTCAACTAACCCAAAACTAAGATGCAATCAAAATAAAATACTAAAAATAAAAATAAACTAATTTATACTAAGGTTGTGAGCAGTAATTGGAGAAAATGTGTTTACTTAGATTTCACTACTCCCTAGATATCTTTTACACGTTAATTACTTGTTATAATTGCATGGATGACGGATTGTATTCCTTAATACCATTCATGGGGTGGCATACATAACTCCCCAATTCTATGAGCTCTTATCTCCTCCTACACCATGCCCAACACAACTATAGGGATTGTAAACAGTGGCTCATGCATTAAATACAACCAATAAAGACCTAGTACGCCTCGGTTCATGTTTCTTAAGACGTTCAAGCATGTTACCATTTGGAGATCTGCCAGTTTTCTTAAGCCTAACATATAAATCATTCATCCAAGACAAGAATAAACAAGTAATCAACACATAATCAATATCTAGGTTTCATTAGATCTAAGCAAACACAAAAGAGATCTAGCCTAGCATGATAGAATTAAGATAAGAACATGATATAGACAACCAACACATAGACATATTGATTGAATTAGAAGAACACTTATCTCAATTACAATGCAAGGTATCAAGGGTTTGGAACCCTTGAAAAACCTGTAAAAGTTGCACCAAAATCGTCTTTAGGGTTTCTCCAAAACTTCTCCCTTCTAATGTGAAAAACTAGAAAACTATATATAGGAAAATCGGGGTGACGGCGTCAAGAACAAAGGTGTGACGCCGTCATCTCGCCGCCAAATACTTCCTCGGACGGCCTTGATCTACTTCTGACGCCCTGTGTGACGCCGTCATGAGCTACGGATTTTAATTCTTGGGGTTTGACGCCGTCAAGAATAACTCTTGACGCCTTCATGTACTGTTCCAGCATGGAAAATTGAGACTTTGCCGTTTTCTTCACTTTTATGCTCCAAAAACGTCCAAAATGGCTTCTTTTCCAGAATTCACTCTCCAAGTACCTAAAACCACAAAAGGAACGATTTAGGGCAATATTTGATCAAATAAATTCGGATTCGGGCTTAAATGACCCCCTAAAAATGGATCATTTTTCGCCTCATCACAAAGTTAAGGAACTTATTGAAATGATTCTAAAGAAATATAAATGCAAGGTGAGTATCAGTCAAGCTAGGAGGGGAAAGAAGAAAGCTTTAAACCAGTATGAGAATTGTTTGGAGGATCATTATGGGATGTTATGGTCATATGCTAGGGAGATACTTGATTCTAATCCAGGTTCTACTTGTTTGATGAGTGTGGATGCTATGCCTGATGGTAAGAACTATTTCAGTAGGTTTTATGTTTGCTTTAAGGGTTTGAAAGAAGGTTGGTTGGAAGGATGTAGGAGGGTTATAGGTCTTGATGGTTGCTTTTTGAAAACCATATGCAAAGGAGAATTGTTGTCTGCAGTAGGAAGAGATGGGAATAATCAGATTTATCCAATTGCATGGGCAGTGGTTAGTGTTGAGAATAAGGACAATTGGAGCTGGTTCATGCAGTGTTTGATGCAGGATCTTGGATTAGTAGCTGGTCAAGGATTGACTATCATTTCTGATCAACATAAGGTACATATTCATAATTGGACTCTTAAGAATTTTACTATCTATTCTGTTTCACATGTTCATTACTTGAATTGAATGTTTGCAGGGTCTTGTTGAAGCTGCCAAAGAAGTGATGCCTTTTGCTGAACATAGACAGTGTGCAAGACACATCTATGCTAATTTCAGGAAGAAATACAATAGGCTTGAATACAGGACCTTATTTTGGAAAGCAGCAAAGGCCACATACCCCACAAGGTTTGAGAAGGTCATGCAACAAATTCAAGCCATCAGTAAGGATGCACACAAATACTTAATGGACATGCGTCCTGAGACTTGGAGTAGAGCTTACTTCAACACTGATAGGGCTTGTGATGCTGTAGAGAATGGGATATCTAAATGTTTTAATGCTCTGATAGTGGATTCAAGAAGAAAACTTGTGATTAACATGTTAGAAGACATCATGGTTTTCTGTATGGAAAGAATGCAAAAGATGAGGGAGAAACATGAAAAATGGACTGATACTTACTATCCAAACATCAAAAAGAAGCTTGAAGGACAACTCACACCACCTCATGTTAGAAGATCTGAAAGGATCAAGCATATCCTTTTCAACAAGCCACTACCACCTGGTCCTGGATTGGAGCCAAGTGATGCTATTTCAGTTGAATAGTTGTTAGATATGAATTATATTGGCAAGCCACATGTTAGGCACTTTTATACATCTGCCAATTTACTTAAGTGGTAAAACTATGGTATGTAATATGATTTTTGGTAGAACTGACTTAGGATGCTTGTTGATTACTTTGCATAACTGATTTAGAATGGCTTGCCAAATGTGTGGCAATTTTGTACATCTGCCATCTATCAGTTATTTTGTGTAATCACTTGAACTATTTATGACTAGTAATGGATGAATATGATCCATGTTATGGTATTACAACTTGTGTTATTTTCTGTTAGTTTATATTACATGTACAGGTTATAAAAATGTAGAGAATGCAGTAAAGAATGTTGTAAAGAATGCAGTAAATAACAACATAACATCATACCAAAACAACATTTTCATTACTTTGCAAACCTATAAGTTGAAACCAACATTACATCATACCATAAGTTGACGCCTACATTACAGCATATCACAAAACAAAAGAACCTTACACCATGTTCATCATACCACAAGCTACCAAACTAACATCTAAACCAAAAGCACATAAACCTAACCTGCCATAACTACCAAAAGCAACACAATGACCAACATAACTAGCTTATAAACCTAATGACCAACATGCTAACAATCAACACAATCAAAATCCGATTGTAGAAAGTAGATCGAGCCACTTTATTGTTAGCTTGAGCAATCTGTTGTTGAGCATTAATCACATTCACATGCATCTCATACATTCTTGCTTGATACCAACAATTTGGTAAAGGAGCATCAATCCATTGAAAGAAATTGCAATTTGTTGTCGGATCCAAGTAATTGGGGCATCCAAGAAACCTTCTTGCAGGGTTATGTTGAGTCCAGGATGTTCGAAGCCTAGCAACTTCACCACAGCCACAAAGCACATTCATTGTGGAAGATTTAGTTTTGTCAAACCCTAAGTGTGATTTGGGTGGATTATGAGTGGAATGGATAATAAAAATTAGGGTTATAAACTTAGTGGGTGAAGGGGGTAGGTTTAATAGTTAATAAACTTAGGGTGTGTTTGGTTAAAAGAAATGAAGGGAGAGAAATAGAAATGAGCACATTTCTCATGTTTGGTAAGTCCAAGAAATAAAAAAGCGGAGATTTCAGAATTCTCAAGAATTTGACTCTTTGCAATTTGATTTCCATCCATTTTTTTGGGAAATAGAAGGCCATCTCAATTCTCCGTGTTTTTTTGTTTTTCAAAAAGAATAATTAAAACACAAAATAGGGGTATAAAAGGATGCAACCACGTGCCCCTCACATTCACCACCCAAATCTTAAAAAGTCTGTGAAACCCTAGCCCCAATATCACTAATTCAGCCCCATTTTCATCTGATCTCCGGCTTATCTCATCATTTCGTTGTTTATTGGATGGTTAAAATTGCATATTCTCTTTCACTCTATCATAGATCTATAGATCTATTATCTAATTTTGATGAAATCAAGGGCGGTTGTTTTTTTACTTGTTCATCTTGTATTTGAATCGCTTATTCAATTTTTCTATCACCAAGTATTTACAAATCACGAATTGTTTATATCTAATTTGATCTTTGTTCCTCCACCAATCAAGATCAATGGTGTTTTGAGCTTTGGTTTCTGGTCTTTTGATACTTTGGATGGGTTCATATTTTCCATGGATCTTGATTGGTTTTCATATTGGATGCTTATTTGAATATTTTCATTCTATTACTAAATAATTAGCTGTAAAATTGGTTCGACACTGTGTTCTTTCGTATCAACGAATGTACATAAATTAATTTAATAATTCATTTCTCTGGTCAATTTCCCGATGTTACCAAACAATGGATTCGATCAAAATTTCTCAATCAATTTCATTTCTCTACATTTCTATTCTCAACCTCATTTCATTTCTCTAAATTTCTCTCTACCAAACGTGCCCTTAGTGGAAAGCCTAGGTGGAGAGATTTGCTGAGGTGGATTCCAGCTTGGCATGGGTGAAGGGTAAACAACTGGTATCCCTTCCACAAAATGACCCTATTGTCGCAAGTTTATAAGTATGATGACCAAATTAATAAACCCGTTTACATTAGTAACCTAAAAGCACAAAATGAAACTTTGTTTCCTTAGGGTAAATTTTGGTGAAACTTTAGTGACCTCCGTGTACCATAACCCTAAGGTTTTTAGCATTCCTTGTAAGACTAAAGGAGTATAGGATGTGAAAATCAATAGTTAGGTGCGCGGAAGGTGCTGTAGAATATGGAATCAATCCGGGCGCGGTTTTTTAATGGCATGGAGATAAATTCGAGAAAATCAAGTTGGGTCAGATGGAGAAAATCGAGTTTATTCGCGCTTAAAAGGGCCCTTTTGTTCATATAGGTGTGGCGGTTTATAACCCAAAAGAATTCGTTATGGGCTAGGGTCATAAAAGCTTTGCATGGTGAAAGTGGAAAAATTGTATGAAAGCTAAATTGAGCTACCCGTCTATATGGATTAGTATAATTCAGGAAATCGAGTCATTGAAGTTGTATGGTATTGATCTTCTTAGATATACTACTCTGATATTGGGTAATGGGATGAATACATCGTTTTAGGAAACTAAGTGGTGTGGTGATGTTGCTTTTAAAGATTTGGCCCCTAGAATTTATGCTTTGGAAACGATGAAAGGGATTGAGGTTGCGTTGAAAATGTCTCATGGAGGGTTGGAGTTTTCTCTTCGTCAAAATCCTAGGGGTGGAATAGAGCAGGTTTAGTTGGAGTTGCTAAAGGAAAAGACAGATGGTTGTATTCTAAGTAATTCGAAAGATAGATGGTCGTGGTCCTTTGATGGATCGGGTGAGTTCTCGGTATCCTCTGTTAGGAAACTTATCGACGAAACTTTACTTCCGAATGGTAATTCAAAGACAAGATGGATAAAGGTGGTTCCAATCAAGATTAATGTTCATGCTTGGAAAGTTAAAAACGATTGTCTTCCTACCAGATTCAATATTTCTTGTAGAGGTATGGAGATTAAGTCTATATTATGTCCTATGTGTGAGAGGACGGTTGAATCATCTAGACATTTATTCTTCTCTTGCTAAATAGTTAGTGAGATTATGCATAAGATCACTCGATGGTGGGATATGGAGTACAAGGAGCTTAATTCTTATGATGATTGGTTGGATTGGTTGTTGTCTATTCGGCTCCCGATGAAGCAAAAACAGGCGTTCGAAGGTGTATGCTACATTGTGTGGTGGTACATATGGAATTGGCGCAACCGAACGATTTTCGGTCAAGAGATTCATTCAAAGGCAATTATGTTTGATGAAGTTGTTTCTCGTTCTTTCTTTTGGATTCGGTTTAGAAGCAAAGCTAGTTTTAGTTGTATTGAGTGGCTTAAAAACCATAATTTTATTTCGTTGTAAACTTCTAGCGCCTTGCTAGTTTTTTCTATAATAAATTTGCCGTTCAAAAAAAAAAAGTTAGGTGCGCGGTGTTTTCTAAGAATATTAAAAGCTTTAGCGAATATCGTAGTTTGTGTTTATGTGGTTGCATTTTAAATGCAAGAATTTAATTGCCATCAAGACATTCCCTCCTCGAAGAACCCATTTTATTCATAAATACATATTTTACTATAATTTTTTTGGTAATAAAAAGATGTAATATAACCAGCCAAAAAAATGATGAATACCGAAGTATACACAATATGCAACGTACGATAAAATATAAGCAACATATTGGGTACAATATCATAAAAAAAAACATGAGATTTATGAATCAAATATATAAAGATTGAAGCACAAAACATGCATTTTACAAACCGTCTCACGTATATATAAAGGAGTAGACTATCATAATTCCAATTTTGATTTGCACAAAACATCTTATGCTATATTGCTATAAATGGTTGTACATGCAGTTTATATGCTACTGTAATTGATTTGTTTGAATCATGTTGTGTAATTGATTTGTTTGAATCATGTTGTGTGCAAATAAAAAATATAGTGTGCAAATCAAATTTCAAATTATATGACCGACTTATTAACAGTTAACACTAACTAATTTCATTATTAAAAGTTAGGTAAATTACCTAAAGAAAAAACACATATATATATTGGAGATACGAAAATTGAAGTTCAGAAAAATAAAAACAACTTTCTTCTACCTTTAATTCCAATAAACGAAATGTTACAGCCTCAGACAAAAGAATAAGATTGTAGCTATAATATCGATATGGATTATAAGCAAGTCTAGGATGTAATCATGCATAAAAAAACAAACAAAATATACATTGCACTTTATTCGGTATAAAAGGTCAGTAAATATGAAACTTAAGTGATAATATACTTTTAATACTGTATAAGTTTCTAAAATTCAAAAGATAAACTAATTTTAACAGATATCTTACCACATGAATGCTTTTTTAGTATAGAGATGCATTTGAATGAAGATTAGAACAATTGAATAAATGACATATATATGCTTGATCAGCATATCATCGTGGTAGATATCAGAAGCAACATGCACGTGATATTGGCACGGCTCAATCAAAAAGCAACATTCAACACACTATTTGAACATCGGTTTCTTATTGAACCGAACCAATATCTCGTTCAACTGCTTCACCACAACTCAAAAACACCAAGAGCATAAAAAAAACATATTGGGTCACCTAGTAAAACTCCAAATAAATAAGCATGAGAATAACAAGAGGGTGGTGGTAGCATTGAAGGATTGATATTAATGATTTCAACTACCCAAACAATAGAAATAAGAAAAAGAAGAGGGAAGTTGGAATCTGAATTAAATGAATGTGCAGAATTTTCGAAAATATGTCACGAGACAATTCTTACACATTTATTAGAGGTGGGTAGTATGGTCACGCCAGAGGATGTTTTCCCATATTTTTAACCTAAGGTTTTATTGCATCGCAATAAATATATGGATGGGACAAAACTCATTTTCAGATATTCGGAATCAAATTTAATTTGAACCTAAGGCTATAGTATTTGGTCCAGTTATTGGTATGAGTACGGCTCTTATCAAGTTTGGTTTTTAATGGTTCATTCGTTACTATAGATCTTAACTCAAACCGAATCACATGCATAACCGGTTATGCTTTTCCTAGTTTTAATTGTTTTGGTTCTTGTTCGTTCTGCTTTAAACCTAATCAAGAGTATTTTCTTTAAAGGCTGAAAAGCCTAATCAAGAGTATTCACGATGAGAGATACAAGTATAGGTTATAAACTCATGAAAGAGTTACTGTATTTTTTGTTTGAAACATAATGAGTTTTTGTTTAGTATTGTTGTACAATGAATGATCTTTAAAATCTTAAATACAAAAATAAATTTGATGCATATTCAGGATTTAATGAATGTGTTAGAAAAACTAGAAATAATTTGTACAAGATAAAAATAATGCAAAAATAATTTATAAATTGATGATTGACGAATTTATAAAGCCATGAGACATAAGAACCCTATAAACTTTTTTTGTCATATCAAGTGCTTCAGTATCAAGTTAATGGATCAATTTCAAGTTTGAGTTTGTTCCTTTTTAATTGGTTACAAAGATTAACATAAGTTAACTGTTGGAAAATTTAGTGCACTTGTGGGATTAGTTCACACATGGTAATGGGCTTGGAGGTATGGAGTGTACACCCATCAGGTCCCTGAACACCTTGACTCGTATAGTGGTTGTGCAGGATACTGCTGATAGCTGGTTCCTGCTGATGGTTCCTACTGAGTACTGGTTCCTGCTACCAGTGTCAGGATCCTACTGATGAGCAGAGTTTCTGCTGATAGAGTGTTATATGTAACTGATCTGACCTATTCAAATGACAGTTACATCTGCACTCATGACCACGTTTAATTGGTCATGTAACCATTAATACCTATTATTATGGAGGCAAATTAAGTGGGATTAATGGGCCGTTAATCACTCTTAATTCCATTGACTAGGGTTGAGTAATCTTGCCTATATATAGGAAAATCAAATCATGCATGAGGAGTAAACAGAAAACACATAACACTTAAACGCAAAGGGTTATTGATTTGTGCCTAAATCAGTAACAAACATTTGGTCTTATCCCAAGTAGATATTCGTGATACCCAGGCATTAGGGTCGAATAGTTTACTTTGGAAAGTGATTACACGATTCCAAGTGATATCCGGTAACCTTAATTGGTACGTAGTTAGGCTATTGATTATCTTCACCCTGTTCTGGGCTCATAACCACCAACAATCAAAGTAAACTATTTGTGATAATCAATGGCTGCTGCTATGAGGCATATGGCTACAAACTTTTCCAAATTGGAAAAGTTTGAAGGTGTTGATTTCAGAAGATGGCAAAAGAAGATGCACTTCTTGCTGTCAAGCATGAATGTGATGTCTGTTCTTAGCACTGCTATTCCTGAAGATCATGGGGATGATGCTACTGTGGAACAGATAAGGAAAAGAAGCAAATGGGAGAATGATGACTATGTATGCAGAGGTTTAATCCTAAATGGTATGTCTGATTCTCTCTTTGACATTTATCAGAATGTTGAATCTTCTAAAGAACTGTGGGATTCCTTGGATGCCAAATATATGGCTGAGGATGCTTCAAGTAAGAAGTTTCTTGTAAGTAATTTCACAAATTACAAAATGACTGATTCAAGACCAGTCATGGAATAATACAATGAACTTCTTGGAATACTTGGAAGGTTTACACAACACAATATGAACATGGATGAGGCTATTTCAGTCTCTTGTATCATTGACAAATTACCTCCTTCTTGGAAAGATTTCAAGCATACCTTGAAACATAAGAAGGAAGAACTGACACTTGTTCAGTTGGGTAGTCATTTGCGTATTGAGGAATCCCTCAGGGCGCAAGATAATGACAAGCCAAAGAGTAGCAATGCTACTGGTGCATCTGTTGTCAATATGGTGGAACATAACAATTCCACCAGGTACAATGACAGTAAAGGCAAACGTAAACATCATGATAACACAAGGGCTGATCCTAACAAGAAGGCAACACCTACTTGTTGGAAATGTGGCAAATCTGGTCACATTAAAAGGGATTGCAAAGGTGTTAAGGTTGGTGGTAAAACCAATGGTTCAGGCACTAGTAGTTCAGGGAGTGGTGGTTCTGCCAACTCACTGAAAGGTCAGAATATGTTTAATGAATCTCTTCAGGTTTATTATGTTACATATGTATCTGAATCTAACTATGTGCAGGATGATGATGTTGCGTGGTGGGTTGACTCTGGAGCAACTATTCATGTGTGCAAAGATAGAAGATGGTTCAAGACTTACGAGTCACTGAATGATGGTTCTATTCTTCACATGGGAAATGAGTCAACAGCCTTGGTGCATGGTCGTGGTTGTGTAGATATTAATTTTAGTTCTGAAAAGATTGTAACTTTGTTTAATGTTATTCATGTTCCTGATATAAGGAAGAACTTGGTTTCAAGTAGTGTTTTGAATAATCATGGATATAAACAAGTTATTGAATCTGATAAATTTATTTTGTCCAAACATGGTGTGTTTATTGGTTTTGGCTATTTGTGTAATCAAATGTTCAGGCTTAACATTGTCACTGACATTGGTAATTCAGCTTTTATGTCAACCTCTAAACTGAATGACTCTACCCTGCGGCATGCTAGACTTGGCCATGTACATTTTAAAAGGATGCAAGATATGTCTAAAGATGGGTTAATCCCAGCATTTGACATGGACACTGAAAGGTGTAAAACTTGCATGTTGACCAAAATCACTAAGAAACCCTTTCAGGGTGTAAAACGTGAGACTGAGCTCTTGGAGCTTATACACAGTGACCTATGTGATTTGCATGCCACTCCCTCTTTGGGGAACAAGAATTACTTTGTGACATTTAATGATGATGCTTCTAGGTTTTGTTATGTCTATCTATTACATACCAAGGATGAAGCATTAGATAAATTCAAAGTATTTAAAACTGAAGTTGAGTTGCAACTTGGGTCACTGATCAAAAGGTTCAGGACTGATAGGGGAGGTGAGTACATGGATACTTTGTATTTTCAGTCTTTTGGTATAATCCATGAAACGACTGCTCCCTATACTCCTCAACAAAATGGTATCTCTGAAAGGAAAAACAGGGTACTAAAAAAGATGGTTAATTCCATGTTGTCCTATTCAGGACTGGGTCAAGGGTTCTGGGGTGAAGCTATGTTAACAGCTTGCTATTTATTAAATAGGGTTCCAAATAAAAGGAACAAGGTTCCCCTTATGAACTCTGGACTAAGAAGAAACCCAACCTGAATTATCTCAGGGTTTGGGGTTGTAGGGCAGTTGTAAGACTCCCTGATCCAAAGTTAAAAACTCTGGGTGAAAGAGGCATTGAATGTATCTTTGTTGGATATGCTGAGCATTGCAAGGCATACAGGTTCTATGTTATTGAACCTAATGAATATGTTTCAATTAACTCAATAATTGAATCAAGGGATGCACTATTTGATGAAAATAGATTCTCATCAGTCCCTAGACCAATTCACAGGATTCCAAATGGAACTGATGACATTGGTGTATCAAAGGTCCCTGATGAATTATCATCTCAGGCCCCTGATGAGGTTGTGGTTCAACAACCTGAACATGAGCTCAGGAAGAGCAAAAGGGTCAGGACTCCAAAGTCATTTGGACCTGAGTTTCAATACTTAATTGAAGGTACAAGGAATGAGGTCTCTGACCAATATTCCTATTGCTTCATTGTTGAGGATGATCCCAAAACATTTGAAAAAGCAATTAAGTCCCAGGATGTTGCTTTCTGGAAAGAGGCAATAAATGATGAGATTGACTCCATCATGGGCAACAATTGGTTGATCTACCACCAAGTTGCAAACCTCTTGGTTGCAAATGGATTTTCAAAAGGAAAATGAAGATAGATGGAACTATTGAAAAGTTCAAGGCTAGACTAGTCATTCAGGGCTTTAAACAAAAGTCGGGAATAGACTACTTTGATACTTATGCCCCTGTGGCACGTATCAGTACCATCAGGCTGCTGATTGCTTTGGCATCAATTCACAATCTGATTATTCATCAGATGGATGTGAAGACAGCTTTCTTGAATGGTGAATTGGATGAGGAGGTTTATATGAACCAACCTCAGGGCTTCATCTTGCTTGGAAATGAAAACAAGGTGTGCAAACTGATTAAGTCTTTATATGGACTGAAACAGGCACCTAAGCAATGGCATCAAAAGTTTGATGAAGTGGTTTTGTCTAATGGTTATGTTCTTAACCAGGCTGACAAATGTGTATATAGCAAATCTGATGAATCTGGTAAAGGAGTCATCATTTGCCTATATGTTGATGACATGTTGATCTTTGGCACTGACCAAAATCAAGTTGACCTGACAAAGGAATTTTTGTCATCAAGGTTCTCCATGAAGGACATGGGGGAGGCTGATGTTATCCTTGGCATAAGGATTAAACATGAAAGCAATGGTATATCAATTTCTCAGTCCCATTACATTGAGAAGGTACTGAAGAAATTTAATTGCTTTGATTGTACTCCAGTGAGTACTCCCATGGATACCACTGGAAAGCTTATGCTTAATACTGGCAAAGCTGTATCTCAACTTGAGTATTCCACGGTGATTGGCTGCCTGATGTATGCCATGACTTGTACAAGGCCTGACATTGCTTTTGTTGTGGGTAAACTGTGCAGGTATACTAGTAATCCTAGTGCTCAGCACTGGCAAGCAATTCAGAGAGTACTGAAGTATTTGAAGAGAACTATGGACTATAGCCTCTCATATATTGGTTATCCTTAAGTGTTGGAAGGATACACTGATGCAAGTTGGATCAGTAACACTGAAGACAATTCGTCTACCAGTGGCTGGGTATTCCTACTTGGTGGAGGTGCAATTTCTTGGGCATCCAAGAAGCAAACTTGTATCACCAGTTCAACAATGGAATCTGAATTTGTGGGTTTAGCAGCTGCTGGTAAAGAAGCTGAATGGTTGAGAAACTTGCTTCTTGAGATTCCATTGTGGCCTAAACCTATAGCATCTATTTCTATCCGTTGTGATAGTGCTGCTACATTGGCAAAGGCTTATAGCCAGATGTACAATGGGAAGTCTAGACACTTAGGTGTCAAGCATAGCATGATTCGTGAACTAATCATGAATGGGGGTGATTTCTATAGAGTTTGTTAGATCTCAACAAAATTTAGCTAATCACTTGACGAAGGGTCTTGCTAGAGACTTGGTTATTAAGTCTGCTAAAGGGATGGGTTTGAAGTCCAACTTAGTCACTGAATGCTAGGATACCCAACTCCCTCCTGAGGAAACTTGGGAGCTGAGTTTAATGTGGAAAGCTGAACATTCAGTGTACTGGAGCACATGTTTTACAATCATCCCAAGGTTGTGCTCAGGAACCTGCTGAAAAGGAGGATGAAGTCTCTACTTCTTAATGGTTAAATTCTTTGAAAAAGTGCTAAGCAGGAGCAAGAATAAAGAGGAACCACCTATGTGAATGTTGAAGTTTTGCCGCTTCAGGAAGCTATGGACTTTTAGCTTTTACAACATTTATGAATTGGATATGGACCATGGCTTGTATAGTGTCAGGAGTGTTTAAGTGTTTGAAAACTTGTGTGTATTTTATCTTCAGGTATTCAAATGGGTTGAAGGGTTCAATTCTTAGAACACCCTGATTCTCGAATATTTGAACGTGTAATGTACTAAGATGGAAATTCAATCCTCAGGATATTTTCGTTTATGCACTTGTTTTGTATTATGGTTATTTTCATGCAAAGGTAGTGAAATAAATTTGGGGAGGATTGTTGAAAAATTTAGTGCACTTGTGGGATTAGTTCACACCTGGTAATGGGCTTGGAGGTACGGAGTGTACACCCATCAGGTCCCTGAACACCCTGACTCATATAGTGGTTGTGCAAGATACTGCTGATAGCTGGTTCCTGCTGATGGTTCCTACTGAGTACTGGTTCCTGCTACCAGTATCAGGATCTTGCTGATGAGCAGAGTTTCTGCTGATAGAGTGTTATATGTAACTGATTTGACCTATTCAAATGACAGTTACATCTGCACTCATGACCACGTTTAATTGGTCATGTAACCACTAATACCTATTATTATGGAGGCAAACTAAGTGGGATTAATGGGCCGTTAATCACTCTTAATTCCATTGACTAGGGTTGAGTAATCTTGCCTATATATAGGAAGATCAAATCATGCATGAGGAGTAGACAGAAAACACATAACACTTAAACGCAAAGGGTTATTGATTTGTGCCTAAATCAGTAACAAACATTTGGTCTTATCCCAAGTAGATATTCGTGATACCCAGGCATTAGGGTCGAATAGTTTACTTTGGAAAGTGATTACACGATTCCAAGTGATATCCGGTAACCTTAATTGGTACGTAGTTAGGCTATTGATTATCTTCACCCTATTATGGGCTCATAACCACCAACATTAACTAACCAACATTCATGCTAATGAAGTAAGTTTAAAATCGTTTAACAAAGACAAACAAGTAAGAAAGATTTACACAAGTAATTTTCAATGTTTAAATTTCGATTAAAAAATAAATCAAAGAATTTACTAAGATTGTTTGCAGTATAACAATTTAAGTTGAATGACAATATTTATTGATCTCCTCACTTAACTTAAACATAAACCAAAGTTAGTTTTTAAGAAATAACTATGCTAACAATACTGAAAGGGTTCAAGGACTTAATTCTTAGTGAAGAGTAAATGCTATCTTAAATGTGTGTCACATTAATTGCAAAAGATAACATTTACTCTCATTCTCTTATATAGGCAGAATACAAGGTGGTTACCCGTGGGGTACTAGCGTAATAGGGACATGTCGGGCAACTAACTTTAAAGTACACTGCTATTTTACTGCATTAAATGTTTTTGTAGACCCGTAGGGTGGGTAATACGGTCTTTTTGACTTCTTCGAAGTTTATTAATTTCAAGTCTTAAAGATCAACAAGTGATTATGCAACAAAACTTACAACCATGATCACAACCACAATATATAAAGCGAGTAAATAGACACCACGATATATACTGGTTCGGGATGGGGTGTATATACAATCCGTACATCCAGTTGCGAATCTACGACACGATACTATTCACTAAGTATAATCCTTTCGGTGGACTACAAACCGTTACAACTTCACTCCACCGGTATGCACAAAGATCGGTGTTCACAAAGAAGAACTACTCCTAACGGTATTCCGCCCTCAATAACCACTCAAAAGAATCTCGTGATTCAACTTCCCACTAAGACCACTAAGACTTCCCACTGGAAGTATCAAACTCCAAGTAGATCTCCAACGATCTATGGTTAGTCACCATGATATAAGACTTCCCTTACAACTAAATCGAATGTATAAATGTTTGATTGTTTAATCGA
Organism: Artemisia argyi; assembly: GCA_030686995.1. NCBI lineage: Eukaryota > Viridiplantae > Streptophyta > Magnoliopsida > Asterales > Asteraceae > Artemisia > Artemisia argyi. Next base: position 15,664,057 of record CM060679.1, read on the forward strand.
GCCCTAACATAACCTAAAGACTCGATTTCAATAGAAATGGTATAGGTAAGAAGACCCTCGACACAATCACAAGAATGGATTAGGTTCTTGTGATTCTTCCCTTGCAAAGAATTTGTTCTTTCAATTAGATGATAAGAGAGAAAGATTAAGAACATAAGATGATAAAATTAGAGGGTAGAGAGAAAAATAATTAGAGAGAAAGAATGAATGGAAAGGGGTGAGGAATACAAGAGCCAAGATGGGGTATTTATAGGCCAAGAGTCCAAACCTTGAAAAACTTTTACGAGGCTAGTGTGCTAGCTGGCGTGTCAGAGCACCAGCAGCGCGGCATAATCCTGTAAAGGTTTTTCGTGGGACTTTGGTCTTAAACTACCCGACCTTGCTAAACACCCAATTGTACTTCACACTTTTATCCTTTCCATTATTCATCCTTAAGGTCAACCAACTTAAACAACCATTTGATAAAAATCATTTTGTGAAGTGTTAAAAAGAATGTGTTGGGTAAAACCAATTATCAAAGAAGAAAAGATAGAGGGGATAATTGTATAGGAGTATATTGTGTATTCCTTACATTGCATATATAAGAGAGAAAGAATATGCCATGGAATATTTCTTTCTTAGAAAGGAAGTGTCGATGTTGTGTTGGGGAGAGAGGGAGAGAGAGATAGATAGAGAGAGAGAGAGAGAGAGAGAGAGAGAGAGAGATAGAGAGAGAGAGAGAAGAATTTGAATTTGAAATTCAAATTATGAGAGAGGGAAGTGTATGAGAGAAGTTAGGTTAGAAAGAAACATGGTTAGGTTAAGAGAGTTGAGATGAGATGGGATGAGTTGGAATAAGTTGAAATGAGTTGGAATATATGATGGGGAGGAGCCTATTGTTTGGAATTCAAATTTGAATTTGAAATGTGAGAGGAGAGAAGGAGTGAGGAATGTTGTAAGTAAGGAGAGTGAGTTGTATGGATGTAAGAGTGATGTGATTTGGAGCCTTTGGCTTGGATTCAAATTTGAATTATGGAGTGTGAGTGACTGAGTTGGAAAGTGTGTAAAGGAAGGAATGTGAGTGTGTGTGAGTTCGAATTTGAATTGTAGAGTGAGAGAGATGTATGAGTGAGAGAAATAAGTATATGAGAGAAGATTGGTGTGTAAGTGTGAGAGTTTTTGAATTCAAAGTCGAGAAGGAAGAGAGAATGTGGTGATGTGTTTGAATTGTAGTGGTTAAGAGGGAATGTGGTAAAAAAATATGTTGATGTGGAGAATTTGGAAATGTTGGGGGACAAGAAATACAACCAAGTACAAGGAATGTAAGGGAATATTAAGAGCATGTTGAGGATAAGGTTTTGAGATATTTTTGAAATGGTTTGAAGGTTTATTTAGTGTAGGTGTTATTGATTAAGGTTTAATCAAAGGATTGATTAAGTTTTAATGACATTGTCATTAAGAAAGAAAAGATTGGACAATTATGATTATGGGTTATGTTTTGGATATGAAAATCATAATTTCTAATAACTCAACGTCAAGTATTCATAATAGAATAATTCGTGATTTTCCACAACTTGACATAATAAATAATTATCTTAATGCAAACAAGCTAAGTGTTTTGCTTCATAGTAAAGCATATCCTATAACGGGAAAGGATGCGTTTACGCGAAAGGGACCTTTGACTTTATTTGACCAATAAGGGAGTAAACCTGTTACGTGATTAGAGAGGACATAAACACGGATTATGGTCATATGAATACTTTCACTTGATGTCACGTGAAAGATATGAGTTTCCAAGGTTTAGAAAAGCCTTGGCTAGATGCGTTTAATAAAATACTTGAGTTGGTGTTGGTAAAAAACGAGAGGTTGTAATTTTGAATTCCTCTAAGTCTAAAACCCATTTCGAGTGTTCCTAATGAAGCACTTATCATATTAATACCTGTAATGAAAGATCCATATTTGTCGGGTAAGTGGAAAGCCGACTTCCAAAACCGAGACGCCTAAGATACAACATCTGGCGCCCTGGACACGCGCTGGAGCGCCGGCAGCGTGACAGACCCAGTTATAGGGTCGTTTTGGTTTTTGGCTAACATTTGTGATTTTATGTGTTGCGAATGTTACCTAATGACACAAGACGCGCGAAAGTGTATTTAGATAAACCCTAATCCAAGGGTGATATACGAGGCGCACCTCAAGGGAATAAAACCCTAACAAGAGTAAAGACTCTAAAGACAATTTTATTAATGATTTCCAGCATGAATTACAATGATAATAAGCCTTATATTTATAGGGTAGTAAAACTTGGGGAAAAAGCTAAACTAAATTATTCTAGAAAAAACCAATTAAAGACACGACCAAAAACAAAAACCAGTAAACTTCTCTTCAAGCAGTAAGGTTACTTATGTAAAGAAGTAACCTTACTTGGAATCCACCAGTAACCTCAGTCCCAAATCACGACCAAAGCAAAAGAAGCATTACTCCTGCAGTAAGGTTACTTATGTAAATAAGTAAGGCTACTTGTAATCCACCAGTAACCTCAATTTGGTTTAGGAGTAACCTTACTCCTACCAGTAAGGTCCATATCACCTAATTAATGTTGTTCCAACAATCTCCTTTTTTATGATGAGAAATAAATTCCGAACGCAAATAATATTACAAAACGTAGCGAAGATTAAGAATTTCGTTGTTGTAGCTTGCGTCTTGACCTTGCCTTATAATTTTGTGAAGCTTGACCTTTTTTCTTTGACTTATTCTTATTCTTCACCCGAGCTTGAGATTTGCTTTCTTTCTCCCCCTTTTGTCGAATCAAAAAGGCGGGAATTTCTCTTGAACTTTATCTTTATCCAGGTATCGTGCTCCCCTTGAACATAGCTCCCCCTAGATCGTTGGTCCCCTTATTTTAAGGCAGGAATTCATGGGTCAATAGTATCACCTTTGCGGTGTTCTTGGATAATAGGATAATTAAAAAGATATCGTAAGAATGCAGTGAATTGTTTTTTAAAAGATTAAAAAGAACAAAACAAAGTTAAGTGAAACTGAGTAAAGACATTTCTACCCTCAAAATACTATTCATTTTAAAGTTTTTCTTTGCAAATTGATATAGGTAGATGCTCGATTAAATGTATATCTACTTTACGAACGTGTGAATGTCACACACACATTAGCTTAGATGGAAGTAATGCGTATCTATATCTATACTACTTATAATGGAGGAAAGACTCTCTCTTTTAAAAAAATTCAGATGTACAAAGAATGATACATGGTTTACAACACTTTAAAGCAAGCAATATTCATAATTACAACAACCAAAGCATTGTGTACAACAAAAATTAGCATGAAACGAAATTCAGACCACTTTCCCTATAATTCTACATTAAGAGCATTAAAAACACCCCTACACCCAATATTACAATCATTTAAACACAATGTACAACTCTCATTCTACATTAATAGCATTAAAAACACCCACACACCCAATATTACAATCATTTAAACACAATGTACAACCCTCATTCTACATTAATAGCATTAAAAACACCACTAAACCCAATATTACAATAATTTAAACACAATGTACAACCCTCCATCTTAACCTAGACATGAACTTGTGACCAAGACTCGACTTGATACACAAGGCTATGAGCTCAAGCTCACGGCCTCCCTTGTTTTCGCGACTCAATAACAACGACAACAACAAAAAGAAAAAAAAAATGATACCAAACAATTATTTAGCTTCATATTTATTAGTTTTAATCTTTATTTAATCAAAAGCTCTTGAAAATTCATGTACTTATCCCCCACTGTCGCTAGAACGACAAAAAGGGTGGTGGGTTTTCCTACCTTCGACCGCCGGTATCAACAAAACGAGAGAGAGGTGGTTTTGGTGATGAACTAGAGCTGTGGTGGTGTTAATCGTGGTGTTGGGAGGTGTTTCTTGGCACGTGGTGTACGTCAAAATGATGGGGGGTTTGTAAGGAGTGTGGTGGTGGTGGCGGTGAGTTTAAGTGGTCGGTGATGTTTGTTTGGCCGGAAAAACGACTGGAGAAGAAGAAGAAATAGGGTGCGGTTGGTTTGAGAGAGAAAGGGTGTCAAACCCTAAGTGAAGGTATAATGAGGTTTGTATAGGAAAGTGTTTTGGACCTTGTGTGAACCCTATTGCACCCTTAGGGACTAAGATTGTAAATATATGCTAGGGTGGGAAGTGTAGTTTACCAAATCTTTTAGTATTTCTATCTCGATGCAAATTTAGATGTCGGAATGACTTCCCATGACATTTTTATTAATTCCATCAAAAATTTTTATTTCAGGACACCTGCCGCTACAACGAGCGAGTACCCCGGTAGTATTGTTGAAATCTTGTGATAACATTATCTTAGCAAAATAATACTGTGCTACATATCTTAACAGATTAAATATGCTATAAATGAAACTTAGCAAACTTGTTTCAACAATATCTTTTGGTGTGGCTCGCGGATAATCAGTAACATAACTTCAATTTTTGCCATACTTTACGTGTGGATAATATCATCTAATTATGATGAATACGTAGTTTTGTTTTTATCACTAAATTCATTATGGATATGTAATTATATAAACTATATAAAACCCAGGCGCTGGGTTGGCAAAAAAGAAGGAACAGTAACTTATTACGGACTAATAACGGGGAAATATGTGGTGGTCTTTTACTGTCGTACATACATTACAATGGCACTGTCGATAGTGGCACATTAGTCGAGCATCTATTGGCTAACATAGTCTCCCCCCGTTCCGTTTACCAACTCTACAGCCGTAAAACAACTGTAGATGTCTCTGTAGCATATCCTAATACCTCTGTAATGACCCCGTCATTAACAGTACTACCCCAATAAAGTACCCCTCCTTCCATTTTCCAGATGCTTCATCCCAACCCTACAAAAACACATACACACACTGGATTCATCTACAATTCTTCTAGAAATCCAAATCCAACCAAGATCCACAAATAGCCTCTGATAATATGTAAGTTTCTTTGCTTTTCATTTTTTTTTTTTTGATTTCCAAATTACGGCTTCATCTTAAATTTGGGGTTCTGATAATTTAGTTGCTTAATAATTTTATGAAATGAGATCAAAATTAGGGTTTTATTTCGATAAAATAATTTTTAAATTGTTCTAATTAATCGGTCAGGCACACTGACAATCAAAAAACCAGAAAGAATCTCATCTGGGTTTTTGTTAATTAGGGTTGTTATTGCATGAAAATTAAATTTTGAGTGAAATTTGGGTTTTCAATCTGGGGGATTGCTTACTTATCCTGCGATACATAATTGGAGGTTTGAACATGGATTACAAAAGAGGATGAAATGCCGATGGCATCAACCTCTTTTTGAGTAGCTATGTTTTAAGGTTCGAAGCATTTTTTTCCATTTGTAACTTTTATTCATTTGACCCATTAAAGTTTTCCTCAGTCCCATTCATGGTTAATTTTATAATAGTAGACTGAACTTCATTTTACTTGAACCATATATGCACTATCTGCACATTCAATGACTCATTCAGCACTTCAACCCATTCAGCACAGAAACTGTGGAACAAAGTGGGTCACATGCAGTCTGGAGGATGAGGGTGACAAAACAGGAATTTCCAATTTTTGTTTTGTATGTTTTTTCAGTACCTCTCATTTGTGAGATTGTTTTGGCCACTAACGATGAGTATTTGACCATTTTTATAATCTGTCATTTCAATGACTGCCTGCGCCCATTTAAAAAAACAAAACAAAACAATGACTACATGCAAACTTGATTACCTGTATACAAGGTATAGTAATTAGGATCATAATTTTCTAAACTTTTTGTTCTCTGTATTGAATTTTTTTTTTTACCCTTTTTGTTTATTTGGTGAAAGTTATAACCATTTATGCCATGTTGTATGTTTAGGTTGGGAGCAGGCAACAACACAACTACCGTGAGATTGGGTTTCGGTGATTCTTAACACTCTGGTATTCTTCTTTATGCAAACTGACCAACAACCCATAAGAACTAAATTGTATGAGCATCATAGGACTTCTTTTGGACGATTAACTAACATTAAAAGTCTTATACATGGGATTTTTTTGTCGTGTCGTTACAGGTGATCGGTATCAAATGGATCGATGGACTTAGTGGCTACGAATAGGGCCACTGTCCTAATTACTTTGTAAGAATTATGTTCTCACATTTACCTTCGGTGAAGTACACCCTGCTAACAAAGAAATTGCTTTCGTATTCTTTGAATACAAAATTTAGCCTAAATGGGGTGTTTGGATTAGCATTCTAAAGTGACAATCTTCTTTGCTTTAGTTTTAAGTGACCGAATAAGCAGGTTTGTTTAAACACCATTTATACTGAATATTGGTCATGCAATCTGGCAGCTTTCGAAGCAAACGATGAGACGGGTGACATGTGGCTGAAGGCGTTGGAGAAAGATATTCGGGTGATATATATTGGGTGAAGATCAACAGCATCTTGGTCCATATGCTGCTTCTGAAGTAAATGGTCAGTATTCATTTTAATTTATTCTTTAATGTTGATAAATGATGGTTGTGTGTTAATGTTGATATGCAATATTTCTTGGATGGAGTTACAAGTCAATTTGGTAATTTTTTTTTCTTTTGGAGGAATTGTTTTGGAAATACAGCCAGATTCTAATGTTCTGTTTAGAAGTTTTCCTTATTTTCAAGCCATCATTATCTGTAAAATCAAATCTTCCTATGGTTCCCCATTCATTCTTAAATTTTATATATCAATCAAATTAAACCCTTAGTTTGCTTAGTTAGTCATATGTTAAAACCATAAATCAAATGCGGCTTATAGGAACCTCTAATAGGCCAGTTTCTTGGGAAAAAAGGTGACTTATTTAAAGTAAATTAAACTTACATTAATTAGTACGTTGGGATAAATGCCTTTTTTTGCGTGCAGGTACACCTTGGGTTGATTGAGCCTGAACCCTAAGCTGCAAGGTTAACGCATAATCTTCATGTTCATTTGTCTTTTGGTTATCATTCATATCCGACGGTTCTTACTTTCAAACTCCTTGACACGATCTAACAAATATTCTGGATGCAGCTCACAGAGGATCAGAAATGCCCTTTAAGAGCACACAACATAAAAAAGTAGTGATGCGTTTCATTTAATTGGTAAGGCCAAAATTTGGTATACGCTGATATATGTTTATTATCACAAATACTGTAAGAGTATCAACATTGGTGTAAATTTTGTTGTCGTATTCATTTAATGTCTGAATAAATGTGTATATTGCATATCGTAACATAAATATGGTCGACAGGAGGCCCTTTTGCAAGAAGCAGCAGAGGCACGGGAAAATGCTCCAAGGCAAGAAGCATATCAGTTAATGTCTTACTGAGCTGGTAAGTAAGTGACTATCAGTATTTTTGACTTTCGAAGGGTCAATTTGGGCTGTATCTTATTTCAAAGGGTCAATTTGGGGTGTATCTTATCTCAAATTCATCATGTTTTGATTTTTAACTTAAACAGGTCTGTCGGGAACATGTCATGCGCCTCCAGTAACAACAGTTGCAGAGGCAACAAGAGGACACAATTGCGACCACACCAAGCAAGTACTGCACGGAGTCCACAGACACCAAGGTCGGTCCCTGCACGTGCAGGTTGGTGATATGTGACAAACCCTTGCACCTCAAAATTTGTTGCCCTTTCTTTGTTTTATCACATGTCACGCCCTAACCCATCCCATATCTGTTACATAGGACCTCTAATAGGGTATAATGCTTTTGGATCATGTGACTATATGTGTTCAAGTTGTCACACCCGGTTTTGGCTTGAGCAAAGGCTTACCAGTTCTACCAGATATTCTGGTCCTAGATATCATCAATGTTGCCTGGGCGGGAGAGTGTAATTTTATACTTGAAGGCAAATAACATCATGTGTTTAACTTGAACACATGCTGGGTGGTGGAGACAGATAATGGACAACTTCCTGAGGTAATTTTATAAAATACATGCTATTTTTGTTGATAACTTTTACTGTATAAGTTTCTTTTGATTATGATTATCAACTTATATTAAGATGAAGTATGCAGTTTTGAATTATCGGTTTCCGAATTGCTTATACAAACTGCTTATTCGATCCTTAATTTTTTCAGCTTTTATTTTAGCTTTTAACATATTTTCTTATTGCTTATTCTTTTATTTGATCATAATTCAGTAATTCTTTTATTTGATCATAATTCAGTAAACAAGAAGTTCATTATATGATGGAAAAATATGAAGACGATGTTGACATCAGGGCTAAAGTACGTGACAGACCGAGCTGAAGATATCGCAGAGAAATATATCCTTCATGTATGTTTCCTCATTTTAAGTTAATTCAAAGACCCAATCAGTTTTGATTTGTATAAAATGATTTTGATTTTTGATTTTTGATTTTTTGGAATAGAGTCGGCTTATAAGACATGGGTTTGACAGAAGAGAGAGGGGCTTAAATCCATTGATTTGGATGAAATTTCTACGGAGCTTCAAACTACTTTAGGCACTACAAAATGCCAGGTTAGTACGGTTATACTTATAAGCTGAGTGCACCTATGACCATTGTAATTATTCTTATCAGATGAATTGATGAGTTTGTTGTTGCAGACTTCGATGGCGCTCCTACTGCTGATTTAGAAGGCTATAAAAAGATGGACAATTCCGTCCGATATGCCAATGAATCTCAGGTAAAATCTTTGTACCTCCGTCTCTTTACAAACTAAACAAGTTTAGTTATCATGTACCTCAGTTTCTTGACATCCACATAAGTTGGTTTACATATAAAAAGTACAAGGTTCGGTAATTACACTCATGTTTTACATTCCTCTTTATTTAAGCACATCAGTCTCAAATAAGAATGCATTCCCAAACACCCCTTAGGTAAGGAAGTGACAAAGCTATATTTTGCAATGACTGTCACGAAGGGTAATCGTTGACTAAATCTTTTTGTTGCAGACTCACGATATAAGATTCAGCAAAAAAAGTGTGAAGAAAGTAATTCTTTTACGTGCTCAATTATATAGCGCACATATATTAGTGCGTAAATAGATAGCAGCCTGAAATATGGGATCTGATCTGAGGTTTACGGTCTCTTATTATATATTGAGAAATTCATGTTTGACATCCAAAAAAACTAATGAACTTTGTGCTCGGCTATCTACACAAAAACAAAAATTCGTTGCACAGTAATGAGTCATTTTTTTCTGATTTTAACCTACCACTGCACGATGGCCATTCGAAGGAATCTGTAATAAGTGAAGATGATGACATGGGTAATTTTCTCATATTTGAAGTCTAAAGTGTTTTTATGTATTTGTGTGGAGCCATGGAGGTGTATTTACATTTACTTTTTGGGAAAAAATCACCAAATAGTAATGAAGTTTCATTAGTGTTCCGATTTAGTCACTCATACTTTTTTTGATAATGTTTAACCACTCAAGTTTCACAAGTGTTCCATTTATGTGTAATTTTTCAAATCTTTTAGCCATTTTAGATGACATGTCCATTCTTGATGACATGTATGCTGACAAGGACATATGAGTTGGCAAATATGGTTTTTTTTTTTTTTTTTGGAATAAAAGAGTTTTGCAAATGCCTGAGACACGATCTTTTTATTCACTTCTTAACTTGTATGATAACTCAAAGATAATAACTAACCCTAAATTGGTTACAAGTGAGAAATCAAAAATACATATAAAATGTGGGATTATGAACGACAAGCAATAGGTTAATTCAAAGGCAAGTGTGATTCTACTCTAATATCTAATATCTGAGGTAAGTTGTTAAAGTTTTTGATTGTGTAATTCCTTATAAATATTACAAATGGTTATTATTTCTTTGATTTTCACAGGATGTCATCTTCAAGTTCCAATATCATTACTATTGACGTGAACTATAATGGGAAATTTTCTAGAAATCCATTAAACTATTCACCAGGTGTAGTAAAGACTATAGATCACGTTGATTTTGGAGGGATGGGTTTTAATGATTTAATGGAATTCCTTGAAAACCTAACTAGCTCGAAATGTAGTAGGTTGTATTATTGTGTTCCTAAGAACACTTTTAGCACTGGGTTAAGAATAATAGAATGTGATTTGGATATATATAGATTTTTGGAACACGGGGTTGCAAATGGTAGGAGAATTGGTTTGTATGTTGACCATTATGATGAGAACTTGACAGACTTGGTAGGGAAAGATAAGTTAACAGACCTTATCATGGGTGTTGATAGCGCTATGAGTGACGCGGAAGCAGAAGATTATGATCCTAGCTATCAACGAAGCGAGGATGAGGATGATACATCAGACTCGATATCATTAGCTCAAGATGATGATGATGATGATGATGATGAAGTTATCACTTTGAACCAAACAATCAATGACCCTTTCCTAACCCAACTTTGTTATGACGATATTGGTGATGATGTAGAAGAGCAAGTCGATTCCGATGAAAATATGAGTGCTAATGAAGAAGATGAGGATAGTGATGGCATTGAGATGTATATAGAACGTGGTGTTTGTTATCCTAGCTATGATCCATCCATTAACTGGAAATCAACGAAACCTATACTAGGAATGATGTTCGAGAGCTGTAAACAACTAAAAGAGAGCATGATCGACTATGGTGTTTCAAATGGTTACCAATTGGTGTTTCCAGTAAACGACTACAAAAGACTTTTGGTAAGATGTGGAAAAGAAGAAGTTGATTATGAGGACGGTGTACGAAACAATGATGAAACAGAAGAGGACGCTGTCGAAAAAAATGATGAAAAAGGAGAGAATGGTGTCGAAAACAATGATGGAAAAGGAGAGGATGGTGTGGGAAGCAATGATGAAAAAAATGGCGTGGGAAAGAAGCTAGGTACTGATAGAAAGAAGAAAGTGAGGAAATGCCCATTTAGGCTTTGGGCCTCTAAAATTACAGATGATGGTTCATTCCAAATAAAATCACTAAATGATAAGCATATATGTTCAAGAAAGTTTTCCTTGGGGTCTCTTGTTACTCACACTTGGATCGCAAAACGTTATTTCAAACAATTAATTCAGAATCCTCATATGAGTATAAGAGCGATGCAAACGGATATCATGCGGAAATATAAATGCAAAGTGAGTATGGGTCAATGTAGTAGAGCAAAGAAAAAGGCATTACTTGAGTATGAAGGTGGGCTTAAAGAGCACTATGCAAAACTTTGGGACTATCGAGCTGAGATATTAGAAACAAACCCGGGAAGTACCGTCAATATGTTTGTGAATAGATTAGATGGAAATATTTACTTCAGTAGTTATTATATATGTTTTAAGGGTGTCAAAGATGGATGGATCAATGGGTGTAGGAAAGTTATTGGTTTAGATGGTTGCTTCTTAAAAAGTGTATGTGAAGGTCAATTACTCTCGGCTATAGGAAGAGATGCCAATAATCATATTTTCCCAATAGCTTGGGCTGTCGTCTCTGTTGAGAATAAGGAAAATTGGAAATGGTTCCTCACACAGTTAAGAGATGACATTGGAATGATAGATGGAGTTGGACTAACATTAATTTCCGATCAACACAAGGTATGAATATCACCATTTTATGACATTGACAGTGGTCTAATTTTATTATTCTCACATGATGCATATATATTATAATGATATTGATATATATAGGCTAAAAGTATGCACTTGAATAGGAAGTGAGCTATATATTGCCTATCTAATCACTGTTTACTTTTTGAGGTGTTAAAGCTATTTTGCCATTTATTAATAGGGAATTTTGGAAGCTGTGAAGGATATATTTCCTTATGCTGAACATCGACAATGTACACGACACATATATGCTAATTTCAAGAAGAAATTTCGTGGGATTCAGTTTAGGAACTTGTTCTGGGCTGCTGCGTATTCAACAACCGAGCAACACTTTAAGGATAAAATGGAAGAGCTCAAAGCCATCAATAATGATGCATATAACCATCTTATAGAACGAAATCCAAAGAGTTGGTCAAGAGCCTTTTTTGAGGTCGATAGGGCATGTGATGCGTTTGAGAATGGCATAAGTGAAAGCTTTAATTCACGCATTCGAATTGCACGAAGGAAGCCTATCATCACTATGCTAGAAGACATCAGGACATATGTTATGTTACGAAACTTTAGAAAGGCAGAAAAAGCTGCAAAATTAGAGCATGAAGTATGTCCTTCTATCAGAAAGAAACTAGAGAAAATTAAAGTTAAACAAAGGTAGTAAATATCGTATTTTAACAAAAGTACGATTTCAGATTTATTGCTACTAATGTTAGTTTTGTATGTGTAGGAATTGGAGTGTGATTCCAAGTGATTACAACGTGTTTGAAGCAAGGAATGAATACGGTGCATTTGTTGTGGACATTCAGGCACGAACTTGTAGTTGCAGATCATGGCAGTTGTCAGGCATACCGTGTGTTCATACAGTTGCTGCACTAGCATTTCTCAACAAGGACCCTGAGACTTATGTTAGTGATTGGCTTAAGAAGGACATGTTCAAAGAAGCATATAAATACCCTATTAGACCACTGAAAGGCAATTCATTTTGGCCTAAAACAAATGCTATTGAACCCCTACCTCCAAAAGAAAGGCGAATGCCTGGTAGGCCAGCTGTTAATAGGAAAAGACATGCATCTGAGAAAGTGATAAAGTATTCAAAATTGGATTATATTGTATTCTCGATTGCTTTAGTATTGAAAATGTTCATATAATTCAAAGTAGTTTCTCAATCTTGTTTATTGTATATTTAACACTTGTGATTCTATAACAGTATCATATTCATGTAAAAATTGACTTAATGGAAAGGATGTTTGTGTCACAAAACATTGGCATATTAAAAGCACTGGTGTTTGGGATAACTGAAAAAGTGTTGGTACTGGTGTTTAGGATGGTCGTGACATTAATATTCTATGCATCAGTCTTGGTTTGTCATAATTTGTCATTTGGTAATTTGTCAGTTTCATTTGTATTTGTTGAGGATTATTATGATAGAAGTAGAAAAAGACCCATATTTGCCAACTCATATGTCCTTGTCAGCATACATGTCATCAAGAATGGACATGTCATCTAAAATTGCTAAAAAGATTTGAAAAATTACACATAAATGGAACACTTGTGAAACTTGAGTGGTTAAACATTATCAAAAAAAGTATGAGTGACTAAATCGGAACACTAATGAAACTTCATTACTATTTGGTGATTTTTTCCCTTACTTTTTTTCAAATTGTATGTGAAAGTATTGTATATAAGGTTTCAGTCAATAAATTATTGTTTCCTTCCTATTGTAAACATAAAACATGCTATTGACAAACCACTCCCGCGGTAACGCGCGGGCTACCCAGCTCGTTCTATATATATCACGAATTGCCAACCTTTTGTTTTTCTGTGCCTATCGAGTAGTCGTCCTCATTTTCGTATAGCGTTAAGTAGAATAATGTTACAACCTTAACTTGAGTTACGGCACTATACGCCGTTCTAAAAAAAAGAGTTACGACTGGTTAGTTTACGCTTTTTGTTTACCTTTTAAAAAACATTATTTTGTGGTTCAGCAACCTTAATTAGATCCGCTCTCTCTACTTCTTGTAATATTTTCTACAATTTCTTGCTAGTTTTTATATATAATTAATCCTTCTTACCATTGAAAAAAAAAAAAAAAAATTGTCGTAGCCCTGTAGGCTCTTTGCTCCCAATTTGAACTTGACTTGATCAAGAAAACTTTAAAGCAATAATTGGCGGAAAATGCTTGATAGATTAATTGATGACTTTATATTGATGGGTACATGTCATGTATATTAAAGATAACGAAGGAATACCTAAACGCTAAAAGAAACTTGAATTTTCTTGTCGTCTATCTAACTAATCCTAAAAATCAAAAATACCCAAAATCTCATTTTTTATGATGTATAAAGGAGGTGAGATGTAGATATCCTTACCTCTTTACTCGAAGGTAGAGACGCAGAGGACCTCTGCCTCTTTTGTCGGAAGTGAGGATCGAACCCTCGCCTCTTTCTCAAAAAAAATTCCAACTGATCTAACCCTCAACAAAATTACCTACATATGTCCAATTTTTCTTGCATAAAATTTTATTTGGCTTAAAATTTTTTATACGGTAAAGAGGTGTCTTCATCAAAACTATGGTCGTGCCCGAGGGCGTTTTCCGCGTGCACTCCCATTGCCTAACGGACGTGGATAAAAACGGATGAGGTTTTCTTGTTCAGGTTACTTGAGGAGAGAGGAGGGAGTGTCTTTAACTAATATGTGTGTGGCCTTGCCTAGCCGGGATATTTTTGTGACTGTTTCCGACTTTTTCCTGGTCACCTTCAAATATTTACCTACTGTGAGAACATCAACCGTATTACCACTAGGTAATTTGATGGTGGTTAAAAACTGAAATGTGTGGCAAATTGTGAATCCATTATCGCCATTCACACATTACCATACTAGAGTATATCAGTAAAAAGTAAAAGTTCGTTATTCATAGCTAGGACATTCCCATTTATCGAATAACTTGTTCTGTGATCTGATGTGTTACTAAAGATTGGTACTAGTAATAATTACTCCCTTTACTTATCATGTATCCCTCATCAATTCGAAAAGAGGAAACAGCATCATATACTTACTTGACAATACATGGTAGGCGATTATAACCTTCTTACTTATTCTAACCTCATTACTGCTGAAGCAAAGACGTAGATACAAAGACTGGTCGAGTATCTACACTTTATCGGTTATTCAACACACTATTTACGTACTAAAAATGATTATGCATCCAGATTTCAAGAGCTGACAATTTTTACACCATTTGAGTATGAGTTTCCATGTATAAGATTTATTATAACTTTACAATACAAACATTTTTAATGTATGTTTTATCTCAAAAGCAAAACATATGATTTAATGCATCCACATTCTTATACTCAAGCTTATGCTTTATGATATGGGGACACGTACATTGACTAGACGAGGCGTTTAGTGGGCTCATATGTTTTTCTACCTACCGAAGAAAAATTGAACTAGTATCTCGAATCTTTTAGAATGTTTGGTAGGCCCAATTACATTTGTTGGGCCACATGTTCGGTACACATCGTCCTGAATCATGATAAGACTATACAGAATCCCTTAGTTACCACTCACCACATGTTTCTTTTCCCAAATTAAAACTAAAGGCTCCTCGTAAAGTCGTAATCGTAATGGTCTACACCACCACTAGTGCGTGGTAGCGGCCATTACACATATGGTACGTCATACCAAATCTCATTACCTCAAATGCCAACCAACTTTCATCATTTGGTACGTCATGCCAAATCCCAAACCAGTTTACCAACTTTAACCTATTTGCTACACCCTACCAACAATTCGCCTAATTTCAACTTCAATAACAAAAAAGCCAACAAATATGTCAACCCCAATTTTCGCAACAAAAATGCCAAGAGTCCCCACAACCCTAACAATCCGAAGCCGAGGGGTCGTCGTCACCAAAGAAATGTGGCAAAGGAAAAAAAACAAAAAACGAAAAAAAAAAAAAAAAAAAAAAAAAAAAAAAAAGTCACGAAAGAGAAAAGAAGACCAAAATAACTCAAGTTATTGAGTCAAACTAAAGAGTTAATTTTGGCGAGTTTCGGTTACATGTATCTGAGGATCTGAACACAGGCACCTACCAAACCGATGAGACGTTTTGGCACCGACCAAACCAATGAGACGTTTTGGTACAAAATTCTTGCGAAATACAATGACCAAGCAACGAAAAAGGGATACATAACGTGTTCGAAAAACATGATGGCCGAAAAGTGGTCTCTCATGAACCGAGAAGTCAGAAAGTATAACGTGATTATCAAACAAATCACGAGGGTTAGTGGTGAAAATAATGAAGATTTGAAGTCACGTGTTGAACTCTTATATCATGACAATGAAGGGAAAAGTTTTCCTTACATAAAAGGTTGCAATTTTTTGAAAGATAAACATAAATGGTTAAATCCCAATCCGCCACATGTACGAAGAACCCGAGGATGGCCAACCGGAGAAGAACTCGAACTATTTGGAGATGATGCTTTGCCGTGTCCAACTGAAAAAGAACGAAAGTCAAAAGATCAACGATCTTCAAACTCAGCAGTCACTTCTTCTTCACAGGAAATGTTTCAATAAATGTTGCAACAACAACTCGCTTTAGACCGTGAGGCAAAGATGGAAGAAATAAGAAATGAGGTTGAGGCGAGGGTGCAATTAATAAACGCTCACACAAGGAACGAGGACATGAAGATGCTTGCAGTCAACACCGGAGGGATGAATCCAATAGACAAGGCTATTATCTAAGAGGCTAAGTATAAAATTCGAGCCAAATATTATCCTCAAAACTAGTTTAGTTCATGTAATTTTTTTTTATGTCTTTTATTTAATTAATAAAATTTTAATTTTAGTTTAATTCGTGTTTTATTTGATTTAAAAAAAAAAAAAAAAAAAAAAAAAAAAAAAAAAAAAAAAAAAAAAAAACTTGCGAAGCCTAGGAGATATAACTTGAATGATGAGGGATGGTGTTTTTGAGTTAAGTTATAAGGGTAAAGGGTGTGTAGCCAGAAAACTCACAAGAAAGGGGTTTTTTCTAGCGGGAATCAAAGGAACATTGCACCTCATCAAAAAGGAAAAGTTAAATTTTTTTCCCTAGCAACACTTTACCCTCGCAACAAAATTACAAGTACCAAGAAAGAGAAAATAATATAATATTTATTTTTGTGTGTATTATATGTGGATAGGGCTGAGCAAATTCAACCGAAAACTGAACTGAACCGAATTGAACCGAACCAACAAACCGAGTCGAATTGGGCCGAATCGAGCTGAACCAACCTTGTTCGGTTCGATTTTCGGTGTTGTATAATTATTTCGGTTTTACTATGTTCGAGTAAAAAACACACCTATTCGGTTTGAACTAGCTAAACTGACATGAACCAACCTTATTCGGTTCGGTTCTCAGTTTTACTCGGTTCGATTCTCGGTTTTACTTATTACCCTAATCGTTTTCGGGTCGGGTTTTCTATTCGGGTCGGTTTTGTCCCATTGCTCAGCCCTATGTGTGGGTATGTGTGTTTTGAGGTATTTTTAATTGATAAAAATTGAGAAAAGTTTTACTGAAAAAGAGAGAATGTGCTACAAAGGTTGAGGGAAAATTGAGAGTGATAATGGAAGTGTTAATTGATGACGTGGAGCTGATGTGACGAGGGAAAACTCAAAACCACATCTTCTGCACTAATTATGAGTTATAAGGGAAGAAAAAAAACTGAAGTGACATCACGTTTTGCTATAAAATACGGTAGATGGCACCCGGTACACGTTGTGCTCTTAGTATTAAAGATCTTAATGTTTATTTTAGTTTGTAATGTTCAATTGTGTAATTTGTGTTCCCCCTTGTTTAGATGTTACTAGGTTTTGAACCCGCGCGTTGCCGCGGGGTTTTTGTATACGTAAGTTAGCAAAAAAAAAGAGAAGCGCCAATGGAACTCATGGCATGCCATACTTATAAAGGGTTTTTTTTTAACAATTAGTTTAAGCGATTGTTAGTACCCGCGCGTTGCTGCGGAATTCTTTTGTTGCCGTTAGCTATTTAACGTGAAGTTAGTTACCTAGGACTGACTTTGCAATTGATGTGTAACATGAAGGACCATTTAGGTAAATTATGTGAGGACTAAATTTGCAATGAACTGCTGAGATGAAGGACAAAATGCGTACAAATTTTTTTTTAAAATGTTAAATATAACGGTCTTTAGTTAACAGCCGTTAAATAACAAACGACCGTTAGTACTGTACAAATAGGACTGACTTTGCAATTGATGTATAACATGAAGGACCATTTATGTAAATTTTGTGAGGACTAAATTTGCAATGAACCGCTAAAATGAAGAACAAAGTGCATACATTTTTTTTTAATGTTAAAGATAACGGTCGTTAGTTAACAACCGTTAAATAACTAATGACCGTTAGCACTAAAAAAAAGTACTGTGCGTCCACTGTAGCACTGTAGCTGTCACAGTACATTTTTTTTTTTGCTCCCGTGTACTATTCACAAGCTCTTGATGAATGTTATATATACTAATAATAATATGAGCATGCAATCATTCATATCAATATTTTATTAATTAGTGCAACTGAAAATTTGGGATGTTAAACGTGAATGCTCTTTGGGATTTTGGGATCTCGAATGGTGAATGAACATGAAAGCAATACATAATGATGAAATAATAATTTGTGTTTTCATTTCCATCTGATTATCATATCAGAATCTCACCTTAAACAAGGTTTGATGGTGAAGTAGTGCATGAATTACTCTTCTTTATTGGTTACATCTGTATAATGATGCAGGCTTTTTAGCTTATACAACATATGATGGAAAAAGAGCCAACAGATTCATGCATATGTGCTATAAAAGGAAAGATACATTTTGGAACTGGTATAGTGAATTTGGTGTATACCAATAGGGGTAATTTTGACCAAGTATGCCCGTCTATAAACCAAATATGAAATCACGATGAAATTGAGATGCAATCAAACAGAGAGTATCACAAAGAATTTTAATGGAAACGAAACACGTAAGCTGACCACAATTTTTTCCATTTCAATCGAAACTACATTCATTCCTAAAAAATGTGAGCCAAGCACCACCTAAACGTATGCCAATATACGTTCCAAAAACAGATTGACCGTTCTACCTCAGATAATTTGTTGATTATCTGATATAATCTTAGCAGAAAAACAACATAAAGCAACTTTAATGAATCCAGAGCAGTAAAACTAATTTATACATACAACCGTTACAATGCATGCATAGAGACATTTTAAGGAAAAAAACCAGAAACATTGTATTATTGATGAAAAGCATAAAAATGTTCCAGATTCAAATCAAATGCATTATGTTCAAACCCCACTGGGTCCACCTGCAATTTTCTCAAACCATCTATATAACTCTCTAACTCGAAAGCATAACCACGTCACCTCTCTTTCAAAATAAGATAGAGAATCTGCAGTCAAATATTCCTAAGGAATCAGCTTGTGCATTTAGCACAATCATGAGGGCAGTAGAACAGAAGAAGGGCTTGATGATCAAAAAAAGATGGATGGCATCGATGAAAGAACATTACTCAAGATTCTACATACTTACAAGATGCGTTATCTTGCTTTGTTGGCACAAGCATGCAGATCCTACCTAGTTTCCTACCTTGTCTTCTAAATATTGCGATTTCAAGTCCCAAATTACCAGTTTGTAGTGTTTCTATAGAGTGCATGTGATTATGACTATATGATTAGTATGTGGTCATATAATCGGTTTGGGATAATCATAGGAGTATCTGCAACGAAACTTATTATCCGTAGAAAATGAAAATTACTTTAGATATATACAGTGTATATGTGTGTGTGCAGGTGTACGTATATTCTTATAGAGTAATATAAAGTTATGTTTTCATGGATGATGAAAGTATACTAACCCCAAAAAGCATTTACATGAAAGCACATCAATAAGGTAATGTGAACATTCATCTGCTAAGATGTTAATCATTCATGTGTGTTCAGCAATGTACACTTGATAGTACCATTGTAATTTGTAAAACAGAGTCATTCGATATAAAAGCATGAAATTATCATAGATATATGTTTACTTAGAAGACGAGCATTTGTTCTTGATCCATTTGAAACCAGTAGTGGTACCTTTCTTCACTTTGCTGGCTCCAACAACAGCAGCAGACTTAGCTTTCACCAATCCCGTGGATGCAACTGCCTTCACCTGATCCATCTTCTTGTTACTGTTTGTCTTTTCGGTAGGTTTTTCATAATCTTTCTGCTGACTGTCAAAGACACCGGTTC
Organism: Artemisia argyi; assembly: GCA_030686995.1. Classification (NCBI taxonomy): domain Eukaryota; kingdom Viridiplantae; phylum Streptophyta; class Magnoliopsida; order Asterales; family Asteraceae; genus Artemisia; species Artemisia argyi. The sequence goes on from CM060679.1 coordinate 15,683,892, forward strand.
CCCACTGATCAGACCAGCTATCAGCCTTAGTTGTCATATTCTTACCTGAAATGTGTTGCAAAATTACCAAATGATCGTCGATCAAAATCAAGATTAATCTTAACTTATAATGAGTCAACCCCTATTGGAACTAGAAGCAAATTAAGTATCGCGCAGATATCTACGTGTATGTAATTGCAAGAAAAAGCAAAAGGAAACAATACTTAAGAAGCATAAACAAACATCAGTTGAAAAATGCATTTATGCTGTAGCAAAATGCAATAGGGATGGGGGACACTGAAGTGAGTGGTGTCAAATGACCCCACTAAGAATCTAAATAATACTCCGTATTGAGATTATCTATTAAAAATATATAATGATCCCATTAAGTTATGGCCTTCATGTTGTTCAAATCATGTCAATGGATTGGACTTTTCTATGCACTTCTTTCTTTTCTTTTATTTACTTTACAATTCCTCAAGTTTCAATTTTTTTGACCACACTAATAAAAATACCTCGCTCCGTCCCTACATGCAAAAGATACTTTTTGAATCTGCTTTTACACAAACCAAAACAAGATAAGCTATTGTTTTAAGCTATACGAGGTAAAATAATCAAAAATCAGATAAGCACTGTACATAACCAACTCCCAAACTGCTTATTCAAAATTTCTTTTATCACCCTTAAAAGTTGACCATTTAAATAATAAGCGGTTTGATTTACCAAACCACTAGAATAGGGATGGCAACGGGGCGGGTTTGGGGCGGGGCGGCCATCCCCATCCCCAAACCCGATTACCAAAGTTCTCCCCAAACCCGCCCCGATCCCCATCGGGGATCTAATCGGGGCGCCCCGTTGGGGCGTGATGGTCCCCCAAACCCGCCCCGTATTAATCGGGGATCTTATCGGGGCGTCATCTTTGGGTGTAATTCTCAACCAAAGCCGCACAATTTTACATTTATTGTTATTTTTATACCGTTAGCAATAACGAACCTATTAATAATCAATTAGAAACAAGCCTTATTAAATTTTCAATAATAATATTATACATAAATAATGATAAATTATACAACAAAAAAAATAAAACTTAAAATATGACACTAAACGAGTTTCTATAATCACAATTACGCATTCTTATAAATCTAAAAAAACTAATAATATTAAAGTAATATTTTTTATTACGTTAATACTAACAAAATACTATATATGTAGATATATTTGTATATATGCATATGTTAATCGGGTGGGGCGGGGCGGGGCGAGGATTCCCCACTCCCCGCCCCAAACCCGATTAAAATCCCCTTTTAATCCCCAAACCCGCCCCGTAACCCAATTAGCATGCCCCGCCCCGCCCCAATTATGTCGGGTTTCGGGTTTCCCCGTCGGGTTCGGGTTTTTTTTGCCATCCCTACACTAGAAGGTGTCTATTTTGGACTCTGCTTACTAAAATTAGCATCTTATACAAGCAGATCACTATACGCTGCTTTTCTCCATCCAAACACTCATCTACTGTATTAAGACACACTAGCTAAAACAGGTAAACTGATGAGGTTTTCCCTGTTCACGTTACCCGGGAGAGCGAGTCTTTGACTCAGATGTACGCGGCCTAACTAGATAGGAGGGGGGCAGGGTGATATTCAGTTTTAGTTATTTTGTAATCTGCTCTCCCCAACAAATTGATTTGTATTACAGTTCCTAACAAATAATATCAAAGTTTGGCCCCCCGACCATAACTTTTTGGGTCCGCCCTGCTAACCGAGGTATCCCTTTGACCGTTTCCGACCTTTTATCTCAATGCGTACCTAGTAAGGTTTCTAAACTCTAGATCTCTTGTGAGGAGGTCAGATGTTTACTTACCACTAGACTATAAGTTTTTTTATGTTATACAATAAGCTTGTATAAGCCAAAAAGTTTTAAAATAAGCCACAAAAAGTGAGGTTATAAAACATAAGCCCAAAACCAAATAAGCCATAACCATGCTATATAAGCCGAAACAAACACCCTCATAATTCCAATAAAAAATTGGGGATAGCTATAAATCACAATAGACATGTAAACAATCTTAAACCCTAATAAACAGATTGTTATAATACGATTAATTTTTCATTTGTTATAAGTGAATCGAAGCCATGTAGATTTATGGATTGAAACATAAAATAATAATAATAATAATTAAAAGATGAAGAAGTTACCTGTTGAGTGACGGTGGCAAAGGGTGTAGAGAAGAGTTGATAAGGATTTGTGTGGGAGATGACAATGAAAAGGAGGCCCTTTTAAGATTTTGAGTAAAGGGGGTTTTAAGGGGTGTTTTGCACGATTTTCTTAAATATTAATGGATAAGGGTTTGAGAATTAAAGTGTGTTTTGTATAGACTCTGTTTTCGAGTATTACAGAAAAGAAAAAAAATAAAAATAAAAATAAAAAACGAGTTATTTTTTTGAGTAGCACTTAAGGAGAAAAGAAAATAAAAATGAGTGAGAAATATTGTGATTTTGTTGGTTATGGTTGGCTTTAGTAGGAGCTGGAGCGGGTTACTGGAGTTTTTTTCTACGGCTATGTTTGGCAAAAGTAGCTTTGAGCAGTAGTTGCGAGCTGTGAACAATAACCAAAAAAGCTCACAGCTTCATAAAGAAGCATTGGGAAAATGAGCTTTCCTAAAAAATAGCAAAGCCCATAGCTCTCATGCCAAACGAACACTATAAATCAAAAAGCTCATTATTCACCGCTCATTGCCCAAAAAAGCTCCAAAAAGCTTTGTGCCAAACATAGCCTACGGCTATGTTTGGCAAAAGTAGCTGTGAGCAGTAGCATTGAGCAGTAGCAGTGAGCAGTAGCATTGAGCAGTAACAGTGAGCAGTAGCCAAAAAAACTTACAACTTCATAAAGAAGCATTGGGAAAATGAGCGTTCCTAAAAAATAGCAAAGCCCACAGCTCTCATGCCAAACAAACATCAAAAATAAAAAAGCTCATTCTCACCGCTCATTACCCCAAAAAGCTTCAAAAAAGCTCCGCGCCAAACATAGCCTACATGTTCCTTCAACTAGCATTTTATTTAATACTCCATCCGTCCCAAATTTATTGTCCACTATTGACTTTTTTATTATTTCTTCTTCAACTTTGACCTTAAATATTTTATGGGTGTTATATAATATTTGATGCAAAATATATAATTGAATTGGGTTTTAAGTGTACTTTTCAATAGCATAATTTTTCATTAAGTATTATATAATAAAAAATAAAATATATTTATGGTCAAAGTTGAATCAGTTTGACTTCTAAAATTCAAACTGGACAATAATTTTGGGACGGAAGGAGTAACATTATTTTTTTTACATGCTCCTTTAAGCTATATTAACCAAACGAGACTTACTTTTAATAGTAGTTTACTTTTCTCTATAAAAAATAATAATAAAAAATAAATAAATAAAAATACTCATGCTATGATAAGCTCTGATAAGTTCGTGCGCCAAATATGCCCTATGTCTGGCGCAGAGCTTTTTGGAGCGATTAGCAGTGAGCAATAAGCTTTTTATTTTTTTAGTGTTCGTTTGGCAAAATGGCGGTGAGCTTTGCTATTTTTTAAGAATACTCATTAGTCCAATATTTTTTTAAGAAGCTGCGAGCGATGAGCTGTGACTACTGCTCATGCTCACTGCTATTGCTCACACATACTTTTAACAAACACACCACTAATAAAAGTCTCAAAATTTTTGATGTTATGGGTTTGTAGGGCTGTAAACGAACTGAGCGTTCAGTGAACATTTCATGAACCGTTCGGTAAAAAGTTCGTTTATGTTCGTTTATTTATTAAATGAACGAACATGAACAATATTTTACGTTCGTTTAGTTAAATTAACGAACATGAACAAAAGTCATGTCCGTTCATTTATGTTCGTGAACGTCCGACCATGCGTTCGTTTATATTCATTTATTTATTTATGTTCGTATATCATATATTTTAATTGTATAATTTTAAATTCGTCTGTTTAAACAAAACTAGTTAACAACAGTTATAAACAATATATTGTGCATAATTTAATAGAGTTTATGTTTGTTTGTCTATATTCATTTATGTATGATCGTTTGTGTTCATTTAGCATTCATTTAATGTCTTAATGAACGAACATAAACGAAAATGAACAACTTATTTTTCTTAATAAACGAACAAGAACAAGAACAAGAAATTCGTCCATTTAAGTATTCTTATCCGTTTATTTGTCCGGTTAAAATTAAATGAAAAAGACTCCGTTCATGTTCGTCAGATTCGTTTACACCCATATGAGTTTCAAACCCGTAACCCCATGAATATTCTCCTGCCCTTACCAACTATCATGAAGATATGTTCAATCAATCCTTTTATGATCACATCTATATATGATCAAAAGGTAAAAATAACTTTTCCATTAAAGCCAAAAAGGTAATAATGTTCAATCAATCCTTTATGATCACATCTATATATGATCAAACGGGATGGTATTGCACATTGATCATGTTAACCGGAACTGAATATTACCCAAACAAAATGGGAAGTGATACTTACAACATTTTTTTTTATGCATACACCACAATGTTACATCATTAATGCACATGTTACAACATGCTATATGCATAATTGTGGTGTGTGCATCAAAAAAAGTGGTGTAAGTATCACTTTCCAAACAAAATAGAGCATTATTATATTAGCATAAACAGGCGGAACAAGTTGATATCAGTACTAAGAATTTAAAAGAAGTATATAAGTAACTTAATGAGTGGGTGTTTTTTTTTTAAAAAATTTTCTATTAAATGTTAATTTAAGATATGACTTAATACAGACACTATCAGTTTTATTACTTAATATTTTCATTCATTTTCTCTATTAAATTACAAACAAACCGTTTTCATATAACTTAATAAATTCAGTTTTTTTCATTTTAATTCAACTAAGTTAAATTCAAACGCCGCAAAGTTCGAAGCACAACCACTATCTAGTAGTCAAATATGTTGAGGTGATCCATTACTTCCATGCACCTTCACACTCATCGATACAAACAGAACCTCAACATCTTTTTGCCATAATATAAATCGTTATATATTTAAAAGAAAAATTCCGAAGAATTAAATGCAAAAGTAAGAGAAATAAGCCATAGAAACACTAGAAAGTACAACACCTCCACACGGTCTTTAATAACCTACCTGACTTCGCCCAAAAATTTTAACCTAAACTAATGGAATAATCAGTAAAATATCTAGCAAAAGGCTTCTAACAAACACATCCTAGACGCTCGACCGGTGAACCGGTTCAATGGTTCTTCCGGTTCAACCTGAGAAAACCGAAAAAAATTGCAAAAAACCGGATAGGGCCGGGACCCATTTTTTTTTTTTTGGATGTCCAGTCTGATTTTCAAAACATTGCTAATTTGAGATTATTGAGATGTTTGCAACTTTGTGTGTAGCATAAGTTATACATAGGCCCAGTAGGAAAGTAATTATTAAAAGCCCAATTCTAGCTTGCCCAAAGCTGTGAGCATGGAATCCATAAGGTTGCTAAGGCCTTAAAAGTATGACTATTATTAAAAGTAACTAGATTTGTCTCGGATGGCCGCGTTGCGGCCAGGCATCGTAGTTTTTGTTAATATTTTTGTATTATGTATTCTATATGTTTATAGTTATAATATTCTATATGTTTTTTTTTTTTTTGCAAAATACTTTTCAGTTTTGCTATCGTAAGTTATTATGAGGTTAAAAACTGGTAATTCTTTAGAAGATTATATTGCCGTGTCATTTATCCAAGTTTTTAAGGTTTATGGATTTATAATTTTTTTTAAGTAGGAAATAAAAGGTCTCTCTATATGGCTCACCAGTTCCATTGCATTATGCATTGATACAGATAAATAAAATAAAAATGACTGCTGCTGGGGATCGAACCCAGAATCTCTGGTTTTGTAGACCAGTGCCTTATCCATTGGGCCACAGAGTCAGGTCATATTCTGGGATCTTATTTAGTATCTAATTTTGCCTACCATTTATGAATACTTTTAAAAATGCTAGTACTACTTGAATAAACAACATAAGAAAAGTCGATTTTTTTAAAAGGCTCAAGTTTATGGTCTAACCTGTAAGAAGATATGATAGATGAACCGCAACTGCTTATCGGCTCAGATTAATTCATGGGCTGGCGCATGGGCGTAGTTGCTGAGGCGAGTATTTCTCGCAGTCTGCTATCATTCCACGCTGTGCAAAACTGAAAAGTATTAACTTTCGTATACCGTTTTAGATTCACTATACTGTACAATATTAATATGAGTCTCACCATCTTCAACATGTGTCACAGCAGAATTAATAATCTCAAACTTAAGTGAAACCGACTAATCACGGGTTTACCAGCTTCTTAGTAACCTTCTCCTCATCCGTTTGAGGTTTCCTGCAAACTCATAAAAAAACACAACTGATCAAGTAAATCAACCTGATGAAGCGTTCTAAACATAACTTGTCCTGTCCAATTTAATAATAAAAAAAAAAAAAAAAAAAAAAAAAAAAAAAAAAAAAAAAAAACGCTTCTTAGGTTGATTTACATGTTGATGTTAAGCTGAAGGCATAAGGCATAAGGATCTAAGGAATGAGAACGTTTTGACATGCTGATGTTAAGCTGAAGGCATAAGGAATGAGAACGTTTTGACTCAGAGTAGGCAACATCAGGCACATAAGCCTGTAGAAATACCTTTGTCCACACATGCACATAAGCCCGTATAAACACGTTACTCTATCCACATACAAGTCTGGAACATGTGATGGAAATAAAATGAAATACCGATATAAACCGGTAGAAATACCTTTGTAACTATATATGTTCTGCAAGATCACCCCTGGGTAAAGATTCGGTGTAACCTGCTGTTTTTTTTTTTGCGTCAACCACTACTTGGTTTTGCCTCGACAACTGCATAAAAAAATGCTAACATGTTAACAAAAGTATCGATTAATTTTGTAGAAATTTTCCCCCAATGTTTATCCTAACAGGTTACCTACATAGACTACATGATCTGAGTCTTGTGAGGAGCTAGTCGTCTGTGCAGATATGCTTCTGGTGTTGAACCATCCAATTCAGCTTTGTCGGCGTAAGAGAGTTCGTGCACCAATACAATTGTAAGAAACGCTGCATTTAAAACAGGACCAGAGTATGATAATTACGCAATTATACAGATAGTATTATGGTCTATAACTATACGAACGAAACATTACATAATTGAAATTGATCTTTGCATTGGCGGTTCTGTGATTGGCGAGCCATTTAACCTGATCTGATCTTCATAGGCTGGCTCCCAAACTATCACCCTGAAACAAATGCTGAAATATCAGCTACTTTTTAAACTCTCCTCCACATATATGTTAACTGAAAAAATCGAATAAGCTACCGAGAAGCAACAAACAAAAACAACTGTATTGCTGCATATACCTCTGCAATTCAAACAATTACAATGAAGGCACAGACAATTGCAAGGGCCAAACGCTATGTATTCACTCGAAGGTCGTGCATAAAAATCTAATGGAAAACAACTAACCATAAGATTGCATTAACAAATACTACAACAAAATGTATGCGTAAACACTTTCCTTAAAGTCATTACTGTGGCTCACCATTGAGTAACCAATTGTTAATCCTACCAACTAATATGAGTTCATATCACCTCTCAAATACCATCTTTTGTCGCCTTCGCATCTTCATGTGTGCCATAAAAATGTTGTCATTGCAAACACCCCAGAATTTGTTATTTTTAGATGTCCTGCAAAAAGCAACTACATAAGCCCGCGAAACTGCATATCTACCTATCAAAACGCAATTTGCAGTAAATAAGCACTTTAATAAGTAACCCCAAAACCCTCATCGTAAGTTGCTTACTTCAAAAACAAACTTCAACTGTTGCTAATTTGGGCAAATGCATCATAACTGATTATTACTTGTGGCCAATTAAAATGAGTCCATTAAAAAGATGAAATAAAATTACCAACATCAAGGTTATCACAACTACTAACTAATTAATAAGGTAAACAGTTAATACTTCAAGATTTAATTATACCTTCAACTTCATGACCCGATTCACGTGTATCCTACAAGTCACCCTTTTCAACACTTTTTCGGCGAAGCTCCAGTTGCAATCTTGTTCGCATTTGGTAGATCCTAACAAAATCAAAATACCCATGAATTTTACAAAAATGAAGATACTAAAAAAGATGAAGAAAAGACTTACGGATCAAAGAGATGTTGCTATATGCACCATTTTTTTTAATCCATGGTCCCACCAAAAATAAAATAGTTGGCCACAATCGATGTAGTAGCCACTGCTTCCTTTACGCCTACCCACACCTATCAGTAACTGCATCTACATATTGTTCGTCATCGATCTCCACCAAAACGAAGGTGACAATCAAGGTACACTCACCGATCGCTTTGGGAAGAAAGAGATGTGTGGAAGAAGCATGAATGGTCTGGAAAGTGGGTAGCAAATTATTGATAACCGACATTTATGTTTATATCTAACGGAAAATCTTACCTTTAATCGAAACGGATCGAACATAAAAAAAAAACAACCCATCTTGCGACACCAAGAACCCAAAGCACAAAAGATATCCGTGTTTGTGTCTAACTGCCTGTATGACATCAAAGAAGAAGACTAAAAATTGTAAAAAGAAGAATGAAAATCTAATTAAATTAAACCTGTAAAAAACATAAACCTCATCGTCATCGTTATCCATCTGTTTTGTGTGTTTGAACTTTGAAGAACCGGTGATCAACATAAACCTCATCTTCATCGTTATCCATCTGATTGGGAATGGCGGTCTGTAATGTCTGGAGAGTTCTAGATATGATGACTGATGAGTATATTTAGAGAACAAATGGAAGCTGGGCCTACGGAACAAACTGGACTATATCGGGAGCCCAATATTGGGCCACACTGTTTTACTATGGGAGAAGGCAGCGAAACGGTGCCGTATGCGATTGTAAATAATATATATATTAATTAAACTACTAACATAATTTGGGCTTTAAAAACTCTAATTGCTACTCCATAACTCCATATTATAGTCTGAAATTTTTTTGCGATTCAATAAAAAAAAATGTTATATGTGAATAGACTAAGGGTGCGTTTGGTTTGTAGTATGTTTTGAAAGGAATTGTAATCTGTCAAAGGAATTGTAATTTGAATGAATTGTAATTCAAAGAGTTGGAATGTGTTGTAATTGTAATGTGTTGGAATTGTAATTGATGTATTCTGTCATTTTGTTTGGTTGGATCTCAACGTAATTGTAATTCAAAAGATTTAAAAAAAAAAAAAAAAAAAAAACTTAATAATAATAATAATAATAATAATAATAATAATAATAATAATAATAAATAATTAAATAAATAAATAGTAATAAAAATAATAATAATAACAATAAATAATAATAATAATAATAATAATAATAATAATATAAATATTAAAAATATTAATAATTTATTATTATTATTATTATTATTATTATTATTTTATTATTATTAAAATAATAAAAAGTAATAATAATAACATTTTATTATTATTATTATTATTAAATAAAAAAATAAAAAAATATATTATTATTATTATTATATTATTTTTATTATTAAAATAATAAAAATAAAAATAATAATAATAATAATAATAATAAATATTATTATAATAATAATTATTATTGAAATAATAAAAATAAAAAAATATATTATTATTATTATTTTTATTATTAAAATAATAAAAAAGTAATAATAATAATAAATATTATTATAAATATTTATAATTATTATATAAATATAATAAAAATAATAATAAGAATTATTATATAAATATTATTATTTTAATATTTATATTAATTATTATTATTATTATTATTATTATTATTATTATTATTATATTAGTTTTATTATTAAAATAATAAAAATAATAATAATTATTATTATTATTATAAATATCATTATAATTATTATATAAATATAAAAAAAATAATTATTATTATTTATATTAATTATTATTATTATTATTATTAATTATTATTATTATTATTAATATTAATATAATAAATATTATTTATTATTATTATATAAATATTATTATTTTATTATTTATATAATAATAATAATAATAATAGTAATAATAATAATAATAATAATTCTGAATTACAACGTAATCAAAACTTTCCATCCAATATCCTATGTAATCTGAATTACCTCCATTGATGTAATTGTAATGGCTGAATTACAATTACAACGCAAACCAAACAGCCTACGTAATGTAATCTGAATTACAATTATCTTCATTCTGCGAAACAAACAGCCTACGTAATGTAATCAAATTACAATTACATCCAATTACAATGGATTACGGCGAACCAAACGCCCCCTAATAGTTTGATTATGGATTTTTATTATCAGGATTATGTTTTTATTCCACAAAAAGATATTAAAATACTTTGATGATTCAAATGTTTTTTATATCAAAGTTTACTTGCTAAACCAGCCATAAAGCTTATTATTATAGTTTTCTAACAATATATACATCTATACATAATACTATGTTACGTTCATATACATAACCATTAAAGTATAAAGGAAGTATGATAAATAAACGAAATACGAGTAACATATAACGAGACTGTGAAACTTTGGAATGCTTGTAAACTAGCCACCAAATTATAAAAGCTACACTAAAAAAAGCTTAACTTAATTATTATTGTTTTATACCAAATTTAAGGTAAATAGCTTTCCTATTAGTTCTTTCAAAGTAAATTTTTTTAAAAAACCTTTTTTACTAGTTGACAAATTACTTTAACCCGTATGATACGACCATTTTATTGCCTTACTATATATAGAAACTAATAAGGCCCCACAATGCTTTGCTTCATGGTTTTGCACAACCTCCTTTTGCTTCACGAAACTTACATCACTTGCCTTAAATAAACATAGAAATAAATGATAAAAATGGAGAAATATATATATATATATATATATATATATATATATATATATATATATATATCTTTATTCTTTTGAGATATTATAAGGCGTGTAAGGAGCGAGTTCGATTTACCTAGCGTAGTGGTCGTCACTAATTTGTGTACATACACATCCTTGTAAGATCTATTATATAAAATTAGATTATGATACTTCAGTATTTGGTCCAATCAACGGATTCTGATCCAATTAATTTTCGTTCATGTACTTTTGAAACCAAAGTCCTGAAATAGTTTTAGTGCTTAAACTCAACACAAAATATGTCTAATTTGACACATTTTCAAGTAATGTGTAGCCAACTTTTTTCCCCTATTTTATACCTAAACTTTTGAATTTTGATCTTTGTATGTATTTTATTCATTTGCAATGACCATTATACCCTTCTATGTTAATAAGTTGGTTAAAAAATGTAGGGGAAAATGGTTACAGATCAAATAGTAAAATACATAAAAAGATCGAAATTCAAATGTTTGGTCGCACAATAGCAAAATCAATAAATAAATAAATAAAATGTTACACAAAGTGCCAAATTAGATACATTTTCACATAATTATCCCTAGTTTTTTCGTACCTAAAAGTCAAACAAATATAAATTTATATTGAGTATCATACACTTGCAATAATAATGAAGTAATAAAGGTGTCTACTACCATTTCGACGCCTGTATATACTCTGATGTAAGCAAATACAAAAAACTGTGGGCAAAATTCAGCTTTCGGCTCGTATTCTACTGTATTTCTTCTCATGCAAGTAACAACACTTTGGTTTGAAATTACAATACTCTTTTAAAGAAATAGCAATATATTATTTTCCAAAATCTATAGTAAATGACGATTTCACCCTTTAATTTATAATAGGATGGGAGACAAAACTCCCAATTTAAGTGAAGAAAAAAATGACATGAGGGAGGTGCATGTATGAAAGACACTCACAAGAGAAAATAAACATATTTTTAGGAAAGATTGAATGGCATAAAATTGGGGTGCATGTACTTGTAGTGAAGCTTAAGCCCTAATTGCATGCATAATATACCCCCTTGCTCCATTGCTCATGCAATTTTTGTGTTTCCATTCATCAAGAACATTTCAACACTTGTTTTAACGTATAATATTTTACTCAACATGTAAATTACTTGTAGTTCAATGATGTGTCTATACGGCCATACGGGTATAATCAAATACCATATTTGAAGGAACTTGAAGTTACGAGACGCCAAAGTTAAAATAGGAGTAATTAATTTTGATAAGTTTTATTTGCTAAAATAGTAAATACATGTTATATTGACTAGAATGGTACCACGCCAATGCGGTGGCGGGTACCGTGTAATTATATTTTGCATTATTTGGTTACACGTTTAGCTGTATTCATACTTTATAAGTAGAGATATTAGAGATAGTTAAGCCAAATAATTCTAGTTTGAACAACCAACCACCTCCTAACAAACTTCTTAACCAACTTGCATCTTAACAAATTAATTTTGAAATCTTTCCATAATAACCAAGAAATTGTATGAATTTTAAGCCTTTCTAATTATAAAATAGTCAAATACATTATAATGTAGTATAGATAAAAGAAATGTACTACAAAGTATGCTCTAACCGGAAACTTAGTATTCATGATTTTGGTGTCATCAACTATTATACGTAATTGCAATTTACTATGTACCAATGAAATTTTCATATAGTGTTCGGATACGAGTTAAGAAAGCGTAGAGTGCACATTCGTTTGAACTATTATATTTTCACCATGACAAAGACTCAGGGGTCACGCGAGCGGCCCCCTTGCAGGGTCGAGGGGAAACCTCTCCTCGTGAGGTTTGGGGCAGCACCCCAAAACTAAACGATTTGCATGAATCATTTTAAAGGACTTCACAAATATTCTGGCTAAAACTCAACCAACATGTCTGCTGGTGATGAGTTGTGTCACTTGAGATTTAACAGTTTTTTTAACTACTTTTAGCTGTCAAAAGTTTCTGTTTTAATTAACAGAAACTTTGGTCTCGTTTTAAGATACGAAAAACACACATTTCCAGTATGTTTTCATTGTTCTCTTGTGCCTAGAAATAAAGTGTTATTCTTTAATTATCCTGGTAAAGATTTCGTGACACCAATACATCAATATGGTCAAAATACTTTATTCGAAAAGTGACTTTACACAATCTAAGGATGATATCCAAAATTATCATCACACCTAACCTGAATTTCTAACAAATATATAAGTTTCCAAAATACTATAGTTTAGCAAAAACACCGAGCAAACAACTTATAATGAGTTTAGGTAGACTATTTTGATCTTAAAAATTTATAACTAGATTATTAACATGTCACAAATTATATACAAGCTGATATCTTTTATATAATACAATAAAACCCTTATTTGGAATTTTCCATTTCAAAAAATGCATTCATACTTTATTTAATAATAATTTTATTTTAAAAAAAAATGTTATTTTCTTATTAGGTAATATTTTATATTTATCCATAACACAAGTAGAAGATAAATACAAAAAATATAGATAAGATGCAATTAAGACAAGTAGAAGATAAATACAAAAAATATAAATAATATGCAATTAATATTAGTATTAAAATTTTTAAATAATTATATTTAATAATAAAAAATTATAATTAAACATCCTAAATCAAACAAAACAAAGATTAAATTATTTGTTTTTTAATAAATAAAAATATGTGATTCAAAAAATTTTAAAAAACCCCGCGCGTGCGCAGGCATTATAACTAGTTAATTATATGGAACTTATTTTACTGGCTAATTACATAAAAGTAGATGTTATCATTCTAAATAAGTGTCCTATATGTATTTATTCAAGCATAGAGTCAAGAATGAAATTAAAGATAATAAGAGTCGGGCAAATAGGTTTTTTTCTTAGATGTGCACCTTTTACTAAATTAGAAATCAATCATATATAACCGATCGACTATCGTCACACAAACCACGAAAAACATTTTATTAGCGCAGATTGCTGTCGTCTATGTGAAGTAACCATGAGGTACTCATTGATTGATATACTATTTCTTTTTTAAGTGGCAAAAAATTTGATTAAAGATTTTAGCAACAAAGAGACACTATTAAGGGCACAACACGTTTAGAGGTGTACACTTGGTCATGGAACCCGCCCTACTTAGTCCGATTGAGCTATGAACTTCTAGTTCGGTCCAAGCTAGCATGCGAATAAAAGATTTTACTTGGCATTCTTATTTATTTATTTATTTATTTATTTATTAATATTGTGTATTTTCCTTCTTGATATATCATATTATATTCAAATTATGTGTTGTATTATTTTGAATATTTTACGCCTACCGATATGATACACCAGGAAGAAAAAAAAAATAGTATACTACAATAAATTAGAAAAAAATAAATAAATATACGTTTACAAATAATTATCTTTTTTTTCATTAAGATTAATACATATTAAAACCTAAGCAAGACTAATTAATATTAGTATTTCAGACTATTTCTTGATCAAATTAGAGATATTTTGGTGAAAACTGAAACCCTAAGAATAGTAATAGTTTGTTTTGAAGGGATGTGAATGGAAAAAAAAAAAGGAAAAAGAAAAAAAAAAAACCCTTGTAGAAAGGATATTTGGAAAGACTAATTATTTGCACACTCTTCTTTTTTATTTGCACACTCCATCATGCGCTATAAACAGTTGAACATTTGTTTGATGCTGCTTTGCCATTTTGTACATTTGAGTGTGCGGATAAAAAACGAGAGTGTGTCAATCAACTCCCTTTGGAAATTGAGATTATAAATCTTTACTAAGTCAAAAGTTTCAAGTTTTACCTAGTTTTAAGAAGAGTTATATATATATATTTTTTTTGTCACGTCTTTTTGGGGTATAGACGCAAATGGTATTGAGACCTTCTAAAGGTTTTTTTTTAACATGATATGTCATGTAAACCAATTATGAACAAGTAAAATGAATAAATGTTTTTCTTTTAATTGAAATTATGGACTCACATATATTTTTCCTCTCACATTACTTACAACATGACCTATCATGTTTATAAATATAACTTGAGAGGATCTATATCTAGCAAATGATAAAGCCTTTAGTCCTTTACCATCTTAAAGCTTCAAGGTTTATCTTGTTGAAAGAAAAGTCCTCTAATTTTTCTTTTGCTTATTTCTAAATATAGGTTGTGACGTTGTTTTGTTTATTTCTGTAAATCAGTAGCGTACAAAGGAATATCTAACGTCACGATACTTGAAAAGTTCATTAGTAAAGTTTAGAAAGATGATGGGCGAGCAACGTGAAGCACAATCGCGTACGTATTCAGGTATAGTCGATCACAAGTTGCAATTGCATTTTTCTTTATCTTGCTCTCAATGTCAATGTAGACCAAGATGAGATGAACATGCATGAAAGGTATGGGATTCTAAAATAGCACTTGCAAATAAGCTTTACTAAGAATAGAAATATACGTCTTGATGCTTGGGATTTAAGCTGACAAAGTTTGAGTTCATTTTTAAAAGGTTTTCAAATAAAAGTAAATTAATAGAAGGAAAAAAGACTTCTATATTTAGTTATTGCGAGATTTCGGATAAATACGAGGAATAATTAATACATTAAAGGATACGAGCTTATCTTTATACCATATCTTCGACATTTTTATTTATTTATTTATTTATTTTTTTATAAAAATGTACGAAATTAGACAAAATTGACAATAATATAATGTACATTATTATCGTTTGAGATTTGCTAACAATAACCCTTGGTGTTGTTTAAGCATTTTATGTATGTAAAAAACACATCTAATAAACATATATTCTATAATGATACACTTTTAATCATTTTAAACATGATATATGATGTTAAGTATGGAGTGTTTGTAAATTATTAAGTGCTAATTATCTAAACATGTAACGCTTAAAATGTTAACAAATCCCTTGTTGTTTTAGTGAATGTAAGGAATCTATAGATGGTTGCTTACTTTAATGTACAAGTTTTGTGATGCTAGAATATGGACATTGACGTGCATTTTCACTAACCATTACAAAGATGTGATTATACTTAAAAGTTTATTTGATATTAAAATTTATTAAAGCTAACTTGCTTAGCAATTTATGCACAAAATCAAAACAGTCTTCATTCTATAAATATTAGGACTTCAGGTTAGAATTAATAGATCACAAGACTTTTAGCAAATCCGATAAGGGATTTGGTTATCACATTAGAGTAAAAGAACAAATTTGAGTTAAAGATTGATAACTATCATTTCTTATTGTGAGTCACACTTAATTTCATGTAAACCACCGTCAAACGGCCCAGTGGTAATTAAGGTTCATGGTTTCCTTACAAGAGGCCAAGGCTTCAAACGTCGCTAGATATGTACATTTTGCGGTGACCGGGGAAGGGCTGTAAACGATCCTGGGATTGACCAGGTGAGACCGTGCACATCTTTGTAAAAAAGAGCTCCCTCTTCGGGTAACCTGAATAAGGAAAACTTTATCCGTTTACTTAATTTCATGTCAAATAAATTCTTTACACTGATATATGTAGACTATGCAAAGCAATGGTGGGGGCTGGTTGATCATCCTCAGCACTATGACTGACCTCCTTTCGTGGGCTGAAAACGCAACACTTCAAAAACCTGTAACACCTTGTTTTGATGCAGTTGTACAAACGATATGTAGGATCCAATGGCACTATAGGAACAAGATTTGCTTCGAACTTAAACTACCTCGTAAAGATTTGTTGGCCGAAGAAATCAAGACTCTTTCATTCTAACCATACTGACCATTTACACTATTTAAAAACCGGAAAACCAACTCAAAGTTATACTGTAATTTCTTTAATCAATCCTTAAACATAATTGAAAAAAATAATCTTAGTGTCTGAAGAATCACAATTTCTAACACCAATTAAGCAATAAATTGGTTTGGATCATGTTACACATACTACAACATAAACCTTTACCAAACTATGACCATCAACATAAAAAGAGAGCTAACCATCCACTCTCACCTAATTACACCAAACTAACCCCAAACTTAAACCATTTAGCTAAATCCAGGCATATTGTTCCAACAACATGACCCCATCGTCCAATCATGATCATGGTCTGTCTCAGTCGTCGTTGCTTCTGGTGAACACAAAATCTCGACCTGGTTCTCGGCTCCCACTATGCTCCCATTTGGAGCATCAACCGGCTTTTCTGTTGATGCATCTTGTTCACTACCACCATACCACCCCGTTGGAAAATCGAGCCAGCTTGAGAAATCATCATCCGTCACATTCATCTCATCAATTACATCGCTTCGGGATTTTTCTCCAATTTCTAAAAAGATAAAAATAATTAGATAGAGATAAAGATAAATATAAATATATTGAATGCAGTAAAACACAAATAAAAAAAGTTAACAGACAAAACATCATTTTTACCGTTTAACACAATTACAACGAGCTTACTTCTTAAACTTAAGGTACTAAGTTAGGAAATAAAAGGTATCATTATCAAAATGGACAAGTTCAAATAATATATAGCAATTTTTATGTAATTTTGCATTGCCAAAAAAGTAATATTTGCATAATTACAACATAACTCACCAATAGATGAATGGCCTGAACTCGAGTCATCCAAAGGCACGTTGTTATCGTTTGGTTTAAAAACCGACTCCAAAGTCACATTTTCGGGTTCTTCCATTAGGGAATAATCATGTGTGATCTTTTCCTTGCCCTTGTCGCTTTCTGATGATTTACTTTCATTTGAAAGTACTATTTGAGAGCTTAACAAAGCTCGTGATTCGCCTAACACATCCTCCAACAGACCACTATTTCCCCGAGAACATATGTAAGGTGAAATTGCATTATCACCATCGTTTGATGGCACAATCATTTGATCATTTACGGTATTTGAAGAACACGTTGGAGTGATGGCTTGAAATGATGATTGGATTGAAGGTAGCTCATTAAATGATGCTTCCATTTTCGGTATTTGACTCACACCATGATAACTTTGATTGAAAAATAACATAGACGACGGGGAGCTATTAGCAACAACACCTCCACTATTGTCGCGGAAAAGCTTGAATTGGGATTGTGAATTCGGGAGATAAGCAGCAGTGCTTAAAACCGGATAATTTAATTGATTCAACAACAACGGTGATGATATTGAATTTAGAGCAGCGCTTGCAAGATTTGATGATGACGAAGAAGATGAAAACGGAATTGTTTGGTTTTGTAACGATTGGTCATGGTGTTGCCGATGATGTTGCTGAAAATCTACGGGGTAAATTGGTAAACCCGCGCGTAATCTTCTTTTTAACCTTGTATTCCAGTAATTCTTGATTTCGTTATCGGTTCTTCCTTGAAGCTACACAAACAAAAACAAAGAAAAAAAAACAACACATAAATAAAGGACAAATACTCCAAACACATTAAATTAAATATTATTGCATCATATTTACCGGGTATAATCCTTTTACCAAAAAAAAAATAAAATAAATATTATCGCATGACATATATAAAAACATACATGTAATGCCATTCGAGCCCATTTGTTGCCAAACTTTGAATGAAGCTCGATGATTTGTCGTTCTTCATCAGGCGTAAACGCTCCTTTTTTCAAATTTGGTCGTAAATGATTAGCCCAACGCAACCTACAACTTTTTCCACATCTCATCAACCCGGAATTCCTTTGTACAGCATTCCAATTCCCTTCACCATGTTTCCTCACATACTCCATTAATATCGCGTCTTCAGCAGCCGTCCACGGGCCTTTTTTCAACACCTGACCACTATTTGTTCGCCCACAAGTGCCACCGTGTCCTATGTTTCTTGATACAGATGTGGCACCATCTTCTGGAGCCATTTTTTTTTTTGTTGTTGATGTTATACACAAGGTTATAATAGATTTTTTAAGTTTCAAAGAATTTTTTTCATATGTGATTTGATGAAAATAATGATGTAAGAATTGTTATGGAAATTAAATGTAGGATATAAAATATTGATATGAATGAATGAAGGCCGAAAGTGAAAAGAGTGGTTTTTGTGTGTGAGTTTTTATAGGCTTCAGATAGTATTTCGGAAATGCATGTACCTCTTTTCCTTGTTTTACGTTTTCTTTTTTATCATATTTTTTCTTTTTTCATTGTAAACTTATCAATATACTTTCTAAATTTATATTTCCTTTATTGTATGAATTCAAAAGTTGTTTATTTTTTCGATCAAAAAAAAAAAAGTTGTTTATTTTTAGCATGCTGATAACACTTTATTATTCAATGAAGTAATATTTTAATTAAATTAATTTGAGTAATGGTTTAATTTTTAGACATTCTAACTATACACCTAAACTTTATTGAATAAAGACTAAAACAAAGAATTTCAAAATACCATAACTAAAAATTATATGTCAAAATACAACTTAGACTGTTATAATAGATATACGGAGTAATATTTATGTTATGCTATTAAACACAAATACTCTTCGGAAGTATTGAAGATATATATGATTCATATGTAGAAATCCAGTTCATGACGTAAGAATAGTCAGGAGACCAATTAACTCGGTTAACGCTTAAGCAGTGGGGAACCAGAAAAATACATTACGGGCAAAATCTTCTTTTCTTCTTACAAATACCGAGCACATAAAAGTTTCAACAACAAATTATCTTAAACCATGAAGAAAAGGAAATACAAATTTCTAATGATAAAAGACCAGTTTATTATAAGCAATAATTACAATTTAGTGTATATTCACAATTTACACCGCTGTTAACCAACTGGTCTAGTTCAGTTGGCCACCAAGAGTGACCTTGGGGAGGTTGTTACCACATGCGAGAGGTCTCAGGTTCGAGTCTCTCCATGGGGGTTTTCTTTCAAGGTGGAATCTGTGGGGTTTTGCCCCATAGATGCGTTGATTCGAGGCTGGCAGGGATTACCTTCTGGGTATGTACTATGGAATCAAATCACTAGTTACTATTCGATGTTGGCAGGAACTATCTTCTGGAAGTACTGTAGAATCGAAAAACTTGCAAAATATTAAGTTACAACTTCATACTATTGTAACACAAAAAACTTCATACTATTGTAACAAAAAAAAAAAAAAAAAAAAAGTATGTAATACTAACAATAATCACACGAGTATAAATTTCTCACTTCAATATAGAGGTTTATAATTGTTTAAACTTATAAGTGATGAAGTTGTTGGCATATCTTATTTATATAGGAAATGATCAAGTCTTACAAAGTGCATATATATTTATCAGTCATAATGGTAAGATCACCGAAGGTTACTGGACTAGTTTTCCTTCTTATGAACTGGTTTTCATATGTTTGAATTGTTATAGCCTTTTACATTAGATTGAAGAAGGAGACAATGGCAACTTTAAAGTCTTGTTGAGGGCAACCTTATATAAAAGCCCAATAAATAAAAATTTGATAATCAAGTTGTTGGAGGTATGTTGAGGCCCGCTGCCCCGTAGCCTTTGACTTGCCTCCATCCCTGCACTTAAGTTATGGGAAGCGGCAAGAGGCGTGGCTTGTCAATGCTCAGGCACGACGGGAGTGTCTCTCTACGACGCAAGCTAGCCTCTCCCTTCACCGGGTGTTCTTCACACTAAAGGGGAAGATAGATAAGGTGTATTATGTGTTTTTCCTACTAACTAATGAAGGAAAGTTGAGTCGATGAAACAAATTGTGTTGTACATTGAGTCAAAGTGAACGAAAACAGAGAAAAGAGAAGTGCACGATGGGCTGCTAACGCACAGCTAAATAAAAGAGAGATGAAGAATTAACAGTCTTGTCTTCTTTAAACTAGTGAATGATGGTTAGCAGGCCGTCCCAATGATTTGGTTGGCCCGGTGCGAACTCACAAATGGGCCCCCCATAAATTATGAAAAGTTAATTATTATAGAAAATAAAAAGTTCTTTGACATTACGCAAAACATTAGCAAAAGTCAAATTCTACGTTACCAAAAAAACTACAAATATTTAGAGTATTACTAAAGCACAAATACAGCTTTACTCTACAAAAGATGCAACATACTTATTTCTTGAAGATTGTCATTCTTCTAGCATTTTTCGTAGCAAAGTTGTCGATCAACATTTCATAATTAACACTTTCTAATATATCATTCTCAATAGCTATTAGTGTCAATCCATTAAGTCTCTCTTGTGACATTGTAGACCTTAAGTAAGACTTCAACAATTTTAATTTTGAGAAACTTCGTTCTGCAGATGCCACAGTGACCGGAATAGTCAATAATACTCTATGCGTGATTATTGCATTAGGAAAACAATCTACCTCCTTCAGATATCTTAGAACTTCTATTGGCCCCATACTGTTAGGCAAATTTTTTTTTCAATGCAGCTTCAAGACGACTACAGCAAGACTTAAGACTGTCGTCATCATAGGACTTCAACTTGTCCGAAGTAAACAAGAAACCAAAGATGTTCTCATATTCTTGGTATTGTTCAAACCTTGTTGTAAGTGAAGCAATTGCTTGGTCAACAATGTACAAGAATTAGTTTACCTTGAATGACTCATCTGCGGAAAGCAAAACATCTTGACTATCTGAATTCTCATCAAATTGTTTTCTTCTACGAAATATTTAACAAAGACACTAAAAATTCAAAATATTTATATATAAAATTATAAATATTAATATATATATATATATATATATATATATATATATATATATATATATATATATATATATATATACTAAATTGGGGGCCCCTTAAAAAGGGGGTCCGGTACAGTTGCACCGCTTGCACACCCTAATCGTCGCCACTGATGGTTAGTCATGACATTGGGCAGTGATCTTATTTGAAAAAAGGTATTATCTTATATCTGTTTCACTAGCTAGTATTCGAATGTCTACATCGTGCACGCATCATGTAATAAAAGGTTAAATGTTGAACATCATAAGTTAAAAATAACTGAAGAAACTTGAGTATTTTTATTAATGAGCCAAAGTGTAATTGTATTATTTTTCAAGGGAAAAAATCTATATTTTGATTCAAAAATAGCGTATAAAACCAACCCATATAAACGACTTAACAGTAAAAACAATAGAGTAATTTTGATTGAATGACATGTCCATTACATATATGATAGCATGTCTATTTATAATATAACATAGCTTTGAAAATAAGCTAACATAAACTTTAATCCTAATGAATCCGGCGCACTTGATTAGGCTTGGGCGTTAACCTATCAACTAACACTCTCATATGGAAGGTTTCTGGATGTACAAACTTGATAAAATATTGAAATCACTTTCTTTTTCTCTTGTTTTGTTAGTGAAAACATGAATATATTTAAACTAAACAGTTTCTTATGTTTTAGTTGTGAAAAATATGTAACTTATAATATATAACATCAAACACGCAAGTTTCTCGTAAGAATAAATCGTCAAAACATGTATTCTTCAACACTTCTCGTCTTCTCGTGATTCAACCGAGGTTCGGTTGCATTATGATCAAAACATCTAATAAAAACATTGAGAATGTCTAAAATGTATATTGTTGACTTTGAGTATTATAATTTCAGCCATTCTCTTTTAGAATCCTATTTTACATTTCATACAAGGTATGAATATTAATTTACAAACTAACCTAATGATTAAACTTGCATTTATTTCATATACAATGCATGAAAAAACTTTCTATCATCTTATAAAATCTCTTACATCATTTTATAAAATGCATCGTAAGCACATGCACCGTTTTTATAAAAGCTCATTAAATGATTTATAAAAATGAATATGACAACTAGCAAGAATCTTCCTTGGGAATTGATTGAAATCTCATTTTTTATTGAAAGATGGATTAACCATACATGTGATAATTCAAAACAAAGAGGAAGGCATCAAAGTGTTTTTGCATTGAACGTTCATAATCTATTTTTAGATTTTTAGTCATTGAGTATTTACTACTTTAGGAAGGATCAAACATGCTTTCCTTCAACTCTTTCCTAAGCTATCTTGAATGGAAATAATGCAAATAAAAGTTGAAAGAAAAATATTTTCAACAAGATCCGAAGCATCATTAGCAAACTTAGGATTAGCCGTGTGGAAAACTAGAAGTGGGGGGGGGGGGGGGGGGGGGGGGAGGGGGATTGAATAGTTTTACGTCTTTTTAGTTTTATGAAAACTTAGTTGTTTAAAAGTCTTGTTTACTCTTAAAACTTTGATTCGATCTTATGTGAATTCAAGTCTTGAACAATATGAACAACTATATCTAAGTATGAGCAATAATAATAATGCAAACTAAGTATGTGAAATCAACACATGCATAATATAAACAATTATAGCTATATACAAGAGATAAGTAAGTAAACGTTTATTTTATAATCCTTAGTTATATTTTGTATGAAAACTATATTTGATCGAAATGATCAATTAAATGTATGTTACCTTTTTAGTTTAATTGTAAAAACTTTGTTTTGTGAATGAAACTTTTGTTTGATCTTTAAGTAAAATCAATACTAGCACTACATGAGCAACTATATATATACGTCTACGTCTACAAAAGTAATAACGATATAAGCAAGATAATAAGTAAAATATGGACAGATCTAACCGCGAGACAAAGGATTTATAGTGGTTCAGCTACAAGGACACCTTCTTTGCCCTACTCCACTCCTCGAGTCACCTACTCGAGAGTTTTCTTCACTATGTCAACAAGTTCCCTTATGGCGGAGAAAACCTTACACACCACAACTTCGTCACAACTTATTCACACCTTCTACACAACTTCTTCACGACTTGGCACACCTTCTTCACAACTTGTACACAACACTACTACTTCACAACTTTACACTACTCCACTACTTCTTCTTCACACCACTACTTCTATTCACAACTTCTACTCCTAGATCTATCTAGTTACACTACTATCACACCTTTACAATGAATGTACACAACAACTAGACTATATACACAAATCTATAATACTTCACAACTTGATGTTGAAGGAGTATTCTTCTCTTGCACTTTGAGAGATGAGAGGTAAGTGAATGAATCACTTGAAACAAGGATTAACAATTATACGATCAAAGGGGTTTTAGGAGGATGTTTAGAGAGATTTGGATTTGAAATTTTTCGTACAAGATGTGGTAAAAATACCAGGTTTGAGGTAGTATTTATAGGGAAAAATTTCTGACAGAATCTGACAGGGGAGCGTGGCCGGTCCCCTTAATTGTGTGCCGGCCCCCTTAAAATTAAGGGGGCCGCCCAGACGAAAACTGCAGTTTTCTTATCTTTTTCTGGGGAAAGTTTATTTGGTGAAAAACTAACTGATTTTAGTTAAAATTTTGAATTCATATATTTATTATGAATAAAACATTTTCCTTTATTACCAAAAATGCTTTTCAAAAATATATAATAAGTTTATTTAATTTTATAAACTTTGTATTATTTAAATAAACATCCATTTGATCATAAAATGTATTAGTCACTTGTTTATTCATACCTTAAGTGATTATGTTGGATGAGATGATATAAACTTGCTTAAAACTTGTTTACGTATTAACTTTGCGTTTAATGTTCTTATATTTTGTGATCGTCAAAACTTAAAGATATCGAAAGATATTAATAACGTTTTTATATATTATTTATATCAATAAGCCGTAACAAGACTACCTTGAAGTGTTTCTGAAAGAGTTAAGAAAATCCAAGATTTGACAATAGAATATGCCTTCAGCCGGTCCACGATAGAAGGAGCCGAAGTAATATCACTAGTAGAACCATCAGTGATGCCCTTTAGGACACCAAAATTTTCACAATGATTCTTGATAAAATAACACCATGCAGCATAGTTTGCTTTATCCACATCAAGTTTAATGCAGATTTGATTCATTATAGAATTCACACCATATAATTTATCAACATGGGAGAGTGTACCGAGAGGTAGAGGAGGAGTATTATCATTAGAATTTAGGGTGTTAGGGTGTCGAATGGTGTGAAGGTTTAAGGGTGGTGGGGGGGGGTCGACTTTTAGTCAACAACAACAACAACAACAACAATACCCAATCCCGCGGAAGCGAGGTATGGGGGAGGTAGAATGTAGATAGATCCTACCCTTACCCTAGAAAAACTGGGAGTAGAGAGACTGCTTCCAGGAGACCTCCGGCAAGTGCAAAAGTGCGAGTGATAGAAAAAGAGAGACCTGCAAACAAAGCATAAATGCTTGAACCAACAAACAAGGAACAAAAGAAAGAAGACAAAGCAAAGCAAAGCAGCACACCAAACAAAAGACAAGCAAAAAAACACACAGAGCAGGGACAAGCAAGCGGGCAAAAGGGCCTACAACTAAGGGAAAGAGACCTAAACAAAGGCAAGGCAAACGCAAGGGGTCGACTTTTAGTGAAGTCGAAAAAAATAACCAAGAAGCAAGTGTCGACTTGGATGCAGTCAGCTAAAATGTAAGACATGATTGATTAATTGATTAATGTAAGATTACATATGTCCCAATATTTATAACCTAACATTTGTGATTCAGCTCAAACTATACTAATGCTAATATCAAACAAATACTAATCTAAACCTAATACAAGTAAGTCATTTGTAAGACATGATTGATTAATTGATTAATGTTGGATTACATATGTCCCAATATTATAACATAATATTTGGCCTTGGGTTCAAACTATACTAATATTAATCTAATACAAATAGTAATCCAAATCTAATACTGTACAAATAACGCCGTTAACATCTACCAGGTTTACCAGCAATCTCTTGCATATTTACATCTTGTTTTGCTATAGTTTATGGTACCATGGCCAAACAATAATTGCTGTTGTGGGTTAAATCGTTAAATTATTAAGGATAGGTCTGTGGGCTTAAATATTTATGAGCCCGTTGTAACACCTTTTTATCAAGCCCAGATAAGGTTATATGAGCCTATTTAAGTTCGATACTGGTAACTGAACAAAAGCATTTGGTATTTAAGCCCCCACTAGTTATGCACTTCTGCTTATGAGAAAGAAATAAGTGAGTCACTTTCTTCTAATGTACTAATTTTTTTGTCATATTCTGATATTCACTCATATGACATTATTATAGCCAATCAATAGTTCGTACTAAGATGAATTGGAGAGTAAATGTAAATACACATACTGTATGTACGTATGCAGGTGTTGAGTATTAAACGATTCATTCATTATCGATACTTATAATAAGGGAATGAGAATGAAGGTGATAGAAATGGTTTTAGGGAATGATTCTGAAAATAAATTGATAGAAGATCGATTTGAGATGATCACTCTCCTAATACATAATTAAACGAACAACTATGAACAACTAAACTTGAACTACTTTACTTATCTAACTTTTCGTTCTTTTCCTTCTCTTCCTATTTAACTCAAAACATGATTACATATATATAGGAAAGGGAAACATGCATGTTAACTGCCCCTTTCAATACTTGGGATACTAAAGTCTAGTAAACTAAGAACAATGCACGATCTCCTAACATTGGGGAACAATACTATTGACTTGGACTTAAAATTAACATGTGAGGAATGCATAGAGTGGATGTAACTCCTAAATGCATGCAATAGACTCTGAACGTGCATGAAACTAAAATAATAGGAAGACTTGGTCTTCTAACTCTTCAGTCACGTATCATAAATCCGTGAAACAAGACTTCTAGCTAATATATAAACCTACTTTTTCAATGATCGGTATATTGAAGAATATGTAAAGATTGTAATTGACCAATTGAACTTAAAACATAAGGATGGATGTATTGACAACTCGAAAACCATGGAGAACGCACTGAATCGACTGTTTAGAGCTAGAATACACATAACAATATGGTAAAAGTTTCATCACTCATGTCCACAGAGCATTCCCGTGAACAACGTAACACACGGATGTAATGACAATTTTCTTTTTCTATATTTTTTTTGAACGACTAGTTACTAGTTAGTGTTTCGAGTCGTGAAGTGACATTCAAATGGGCAGTATGTCTTCCTCGAACCTTCGGTTTTGAGGAATAACTCGCCTAAGAGGAAAACCCCGTTGGCAAGCTTCAAACCCGAGATCTTCAAAGTTTGGCAGCCTTGTACATGCATGATCATACCTTCTGCTCGAATGCCATTAGAATAAAGTTTATATATATGTAATCTTGTTTATGTTTTTTGCAGTAAATGTTTGCTTACGGTATGTGAACATAAAATTAACATTGACCTAAGTTTTGACGACACTGTGGACTAAATAATAACTTGTTGACAAAGAAAGGAAACATTTTTATTTTGAACTTTTTAAAGCAAAATTGGCCCAGTGGGTTTTAGTAGTGTCTGTTGTTCATGTCCAGGTTCAATGAACTTTTGATCTAAAACCATCTTATAAGTAAAAATGTTTTTTCTTAATTTTTAAAAGATTTTGCTAACCATAACTCATAAAGTGGTGGTTAAGCATCATGATTTGTGTAAAAATTGCATTTATTAAACTCATAATTTCTATATTTATACATATTTAAAGATTATAATTATGAAAAGTGTTATTATACACAAAATGTTTGAAGTTAATTAGATATTCATTTTTCATTTATGGTAAGCTTAATTTGGGTTGTGGTTAGCAAAACACTTTTTTAAAAATATCTAAAAATAGGTAATATTTTTAAAACTTAAATCTCATCTTTTTTTTTAAAAAATGTTTTTAAAATAGTTGCTATAAATATAGTTTTGTTTTTAAAATTAGACGATATTTATTTTTTATTATTATTGTATATTTTTTACAAATTCATCTCAATCTCGAATCATATTTCAATCCAACTACCGAACTAGTATGATGTTGTTGTCGTTTCTAATGATGATGAAGAGTTGCCGACGTCAATTGCTAAACGTTACACGAAACACTTAACAATAATATTTCAAGTTCTTATCTATAACTATTTTCCGTTATAACATTTCGTCGCTGTACACAAGTACACGTCTAGTATTTAAAAGACAGTTTTAAAATGCAAACCTAAAATGATTATTACGGAGTAAATTTATTACTCATGCTCATAAAACTCTCATTGGATTTTTGTTTCGACAAATGTAAAAGAGACAAATTGAGGAAAGTCACTAAAACACAGTCAACACTAAAAGTGCACGCGCAGTTACTGCGAGAAAATTTGTTGCGTAATTATCGTTACCGAAATCTTTTATATAATAAAATAAAACCCTTATTGAAAATTTTCCATTTCAAAAAAATCAATTCATACCTTATTTAGTAATAATTGTATTTAAAAAAATATTATTTCTTATTAGGTAATATTTTATATTTATCCATAACACAAGTAGAAGATAAATACAAAAAATATAGATAAGATGCAATTAATAATAGGATTAAAATTTTTAAATAATTATCTTTAATTATAAAAAACTATAATTAAACATCATAAATCAAACAAAACAAATATTAAATTATTTGTTTTTTAATAAATAAAAATATATGATTCAAAAAATTTTTAAAAAGTCGCGCGTGCGCGGGCATTATAACTAGTTAGAACATACAAACTTTGAAACTACAAACGCAATCCCAGCCAGAGGGTAATTCCACACCTAAATTCTCCTCTTCGGCATTGACACTTTTGATGTTGCACTTGCAGACACCTGCTCTTCAATATGACAGCACCGCAAAGACTAGCTATTTACTCATTGTAAAAAACCAGCAACTTGCTAATTTGTCTAGGGCCACGGATCTTAAATGCATGTACAAGTTGATCCAATCTTTTTATGTATACATGTGGGTTTACAACTCGATATTGCAAGCCGACTAATCCTAGAGCAACTACCTTTTTTTATTCGTCACTTTATAAACTCCCAATTCTATTCGCTTTTATAAAAACACAAAGATATGCCAAGTGTGATGCTTGCCTCCTGATGGTGCTCCCCGAGACTATTCTCTCCTCTCCAAGTATCAAATAGCTAGATTATTGCTGATTTCATATACAAATTATACATTTCCATGTGACTTTCTTAAACTATTTGTATATATGTTGTCATATATTGACTTATATACCGATGCATAATTTATCACTAAGTCTAGAAATTAAAAAAAGATGATGTATGCGGGCAATAGAAATGATAAAGGAAAAAAGTCACCTTATAAAAAGAGAAATAAAGATGTCGAAAGGACGTGGTTAAAGTGTTTCTAAAGTATAAGAAGTATATTAATATTAGGGAAATTTGCAAAACTGATGTCGAAGATAATACTTGATTACGTATAATACGGATAGCAGGCTTATTGAGCCTATACCGTATTATACACAATGAGGCTCCCGCCTAATACAACTAAAATACCGGGCTCCGGCCCAACAGATAAACAAACCGGGCCCTGCCCAACAAACCGGATATGAGTAAAGCTCAAGCCACGAGCATGGCGTGGTCTGGATATACAAGGACGTGTGCAAACCACTTGAGCGGCACTCCTGAAGTGCGCCTACGGACCGACCCACGGTCCGGCAAGTGACCCACGCCCACAATCATCGATTAAGCTACGGATCCATACCCGACAAGGGTCCCACTTTGGCCACTACAGCAATATGCGAAATACTAGGAAACCCTAGTATTGTGACCACCTATAAAGAGTAGCCTCAATACACTCACGCGAGGTACAATCTTCTCACACATTCCAATACTTACTCTGTCAACATAAGTACTTACTCTCACGCCTGAGCTTAATCGTAGGGTCCGTCCCCACGGTAAGGCTAACGGTTTACTTTTCATTTGTGAAGGTAATCTATCCATCACTTAGTTCAGTGCAAGATCTGCGAGGCGGATAGTCTATTCAAGACAGCCCAACATACACCAAGCCCAACTCTAACCCCATCACACTTTTATTTCAAACTTAACTCAACAATGTGGCATATTGCTAAAACTAGGATACCGAATCACGTTTTTATGATTTTACCTTTTTGCACCCGTTGCACACCTGTTTTTCACCTATTTATTATTTTATCTAATAGCTTACTACTCCCTCAACATCACATAATCGGCCATATCTCCTCGAACGCACCGATCATAATGACACCTGCCTCGTCCATTTTTTAGTACACCGGATTTCAACCGGAACCATGTCAAAGAAGCTGTGATCCAGTTGCGAAGTGGGGGACAAACCGGACCTGTTCTCGCCCAATGATTTCTACACTGCGACCGACTGTGAATCGATTACGAATGGTTCAACAGACTAGCGTGGGTCCCGTGACTTTTGACAAGGCTAAACTTCCCTTTTTCATACATTATTAAATTATAAGTTAGACTTTAAAAGCACATATTGTGAATTGCTTATAGATATATACTCATTTGTTTTTAAATAATTTATACAACCAGATATTGCCCTCCGACCATTATCATTACAATGAACATATCTCACCATATCTATATCCTTTTTTTTTTTTTTTTTTCTTTTTTTAAAGGGATACCATATCAGTATATTCAACAAGCACATATATATATATATATATATATATATATATATATATATATATATATATATATAAAGAAAAAGGTTAATGACATATTTAAAATGAACCATAAGGATTCTGTGAACATGCCTTATGCCCATCATTTTTTACATGGGTTCTGTATGGATGCTTGTGTTCACCAAGTTCTAATGATATATGCAGCTGCAAAAAAGTACTTTATTTTGGCGCACCATTTCACAAATAGGAGCTAGATGTTCACAAGTAAAACAAGACCTTTTTTGAGTTATGACCTTCTTTAACGTTGGACTAGGAAAGATGTGAACTGTTTAGGATGTTAATTGTTTTTTATTTTAATTAATCCATACTACAAATCTATTACAAACCCGTGTTGTTGATGTATTTAGTTTATGAGGCGATTTCATATCTCCTCATCTAAAACAAGAAAATTTTATATTTACCCAAATCCTGGTTTGAAGCGTTATTTAAAGTGCATTTAATAGTTTTATTTTGGGTACATACGAAATTAATAATGAAAAGAATAGGATATACGAAATTCTCCATTAAGTTATATAGTTTGGGAAAGCGGTATGTCTTCTTGTAATTTCTTATCATTTATCAATATATATTTTTTTCACCAGTTTAATTTTAAAGGTGTTGCGAAGGTGAATAATTGAATATATATATATATATATATATATATATATATATATATATATATATATATATATATATATATATATATATATATATATATATATATATATATATATATATATATATCGAGATCGAGAGAGAGAGAGAGAGAGAGAGATAGAGAGAGAGGATCAAATAAGAAGAATAATAAAAATAGAAATGATAGAAAGTAACCACAACCACACATTCTAGATGCACATACAAAAATGGATGCATCTTCATTCAAATTTTTCCTCCTACATTAAAATGTGTGGCTAGAATTACTTTTTACCCTTCTTATTTTAATTATTCTTATTATTAGATCTCTTATATATATATATATATATATATATATATATATATATATATATATATATATATATCCTTCGTAAAATATGCAATGCACGTGTACAATGGATTTTACTTTTAATGTACGTTTTAAATATATATACAATGTTTGCATCTTGTTATTTTTTGAACAAACATGAAATATAAAAATAAAATTCTAGCAAGGTGCTAGATACAAGGTTGTCAGGATCGGGATCTTACCTAAGATCGTTTTTGGCTTTGTAAGATTGTGATCATAGGATCGGATCAGGATCGTAAAATTCTATGAAAATATATATTTTTTGTATAGGGGTTGTAGTTTTATATTTCTATATAATATTTCGTACGATAAATGAATCTAAATATATGATAAATGAAAAAGTTATATGTTTAAGTAACGTAGTAGTAGAATATTTGATATATTACAATGCTCACTTGCATAAAGTTACTACATAAGTTCACCTATTTCTTGTTCAATGTTTTTTATTATAATTTTTTTTTTCAGGATAACATGATTTAGATTAATGCAAAAATATAGTGTTAATTCATTTGTACGTGATTCTGTGATTTTTTTTTTATTACAGTATATAGATTAATGCAAAAAGATAAATGACTTGTATTTGAAAATGAAATGATATAATTAATAATAGAGGGTAACACAATATCTCTTTTTCTTAATAATCAAATAAATTAAATTAGGATATTCTGGTAATATTATTGAAATTTTTTAACATATAGTTCACGTTTTTATATGAAATATAAAATAATTATGAACAAAATTGGGTCAAGTATCTAGATGGTGTACTTAAAAAATAAGCTTCTGACATGTTATAAAGCACGAAATCATTTTTCATAATAAACCCAAAAAGACACATCCAAACTACTTCTAAATAGTCAATAAAAGCATAATTACTTGACACTCATTAATCTTGCAAAAGACAATCAATTAACAACATCAAACTAGTAGCTTTCATGAAGAATTGTTACTCATTGGGCTTTAAGATATGGACTTATTTTTAACAAGTTAATATAGGAAAAATTAAAAAAAAAAAAAAAAAAAAACTGAAAATAAATATAAAAATAAATAGGCGATCCTACGATCCTACGTACGATCTTATGATACTGATACGATCCTATTAGAATTACGATCTTATTAAGATCCTGATCGTTTTTTATGTGTAGGATCCTAAGATCGTAGGATCCTACGATCAAGATCGCGATTTTGACAAGTATGGCTAGATAAGTTACAAAGGGTTTTTCAACTAATCATTCTAACATAAAACATTAAATCCTATGTTTTAGCTAATAAAAAGAAAAAAAGAAGAATAGAGTAAAAATATCACTTTTTCTCATCGAGCGAGTATTAAAAGTGATATTATTCCAAAATTTCCAAAGCATCCACCAAGTAGTATGATGAGGCGAAAAATGATTCGTTTTTAGGGGGTCATTTAAGCCGAAATTTGAATTTATTTTATCAAATATTGTCCTAAATCGTTCCTTTTTTGATTTTAGGTACTTTTGGAGTGAATTCTGGAAAAGAAAGCATTTTGGATGTTTTTGGAGCATAAAAGTGAAGAAAACGGCAAAGTCTCAATTTTCCTTGCTGGGAACAGTACCTGACGGCGTTAAGAGCATTTTGATGACGGCGTCAAGAGCAAAAGTGGTGACGGTCCAGTAGAAATGTGGCGTCAAAGCATGGCCGTCAAGAGTAAAAGTGGTGACGGCCCAGAACAACATTACACATGACGGCGTCAGATCTGGATCTAGGCAATCCGATTTTATTATGGGCGGCGGGTTGACGTCGTCAGAATTTTCTTCTTGACGCCGTCACCTTAGAAAATCTATATATAGTTTTGTAATTTTCATTCATTAGAAGAGGACAATTTTAGGGACGACTTGGTTAAACCCTAGCACGACTTTTATTGTATTTTCAAGGGTTTTCACCTCTTGAAACCTTTCATGTTAAATTAAGATAAGTATCCTTTCAATTCATTCAATATGTCTATGTGTTGTTTGAATATATCTTACGCTTGTCTTGATTTTAACATGCTAGGCTAGATCTCTTGTGTGTTTGCTTAGATGTAGGGAAACCTAGATGCTGATTATAGGTTGATTGCTTGTTTATAGTTGTTATGGATGAATGATTTCGATGTTAGGCTTAAGAAAACTGGCAGACTTCCATAGTGTAACTTGCTTGAACGTCTTAAGAAACATGAACTAATGCGTACTAGGTTTTTATGGTTGTATTTAATGCATGAGCGAATTCTAGTGATCCCATGTTAGGAGCTTCTTGCAGGCTCGACAAAGGAGTGAAGTAGGAGCTTATAGAGTTGGGGAAGTAAGTACGCCACCCCACGATTGGTATTAAGGAATATAACCCGTCATCCACGCAACTGTAACAAACTATCAACATGTAAAAGATATCTAGAGAGTAATGAAATCTAAGTAAACACAATTTTCTCATTTATTGTTTACACCACATTAGTAATTAGCTTATTTACATTTTTTGTTATTTTATTTTGATTGCATCTTTAGTTATTGGGTTAGTTGACTAGCAACTAATTCCGCCCACTCCTCTAAAACCCGAGATTTTTACTTGCTTTTATAAAAATATAAAAATATAAAAAGAATCATCCCTCACCTCTAGACCTAGTTTTTAGGCTTTCTAATCCTAGCGATACTATTCCTGAGTTGAACGATCAATCCCCCGGTATTTGTCACTATACTATACTACAACGATCAGGTACACTGCCTGGTGGGGGTTGTAAGCTTCTCGAGATCCCTTGAGAAGTAAAACCTGGTGCAATTCCTACGCATCACGTTTTTGGCGCTGGAGCCCGAGGAATAGTTATTGTCTAGGTTAGAATTTCTTTTTATTAGGTCTACTTGCTAGATTCCTTTCTAGTAAGATTTTATTTTTATTTTTAGGTTTTCTTTAGTCTATCTTATTTCTTTGTGTCTTTGTTTGTAATCTTTACCATCCGACATCATGGAAGGTGGTAATATCTTTGAACCCATCAACCCACTACAACAAGACCACCCACAAAACCCACCACTATCAAACCAACCTCTTAGGCCCCGAACCCTAGGAGAGTATTCCCGACCTAGCCACCAAGGCTATCGAAACACTATTGAGCTCACCCAAGGAGCCAATGTGTCTCCCTTGCGATCCGACACCATCCGGTTGGTGCAAAGCGGATATGCATTCCATGGACTTCGTTCCGAAGATCCTAATCAACATCTCAAGGACTTCCTTAAAATCGTAGATTCTATAGACCTTGATGTTACAGCTAGAGAGTCAACCCGATTACGCATATTCCAATTCTCTCTACGTGATCAAGCTAGTCAATGGCTTGAACGTTTACCCGCGGGATCCATCACCTCATGGGATGATCTCACCACTCGTTTCCTTGCTCAATTTTTCCCATCGGGGAAAACTGCGATGCTTAGAAATGATATCTTGATGTTCCAACAACATCAGGGTGAAACTTTCTACGAAGCATGGGCTCGTTTCAAGGGTCTACTCCAAAAAGTCCCTAATCATGGTATAAATCTTTGGTTATTAGTTCAAATCTTCTATGACCATGTCGACTATCACACCAAACGTACCATCGATCGAGCCGCCGGAGGTAGATTGCGTGATAGGAACGCTGAGGAATCTTGGGCAATTATTGATGAACTTGCCGTCAATAATCAAGAATTATGGCAGTTTAATCATGCTATAGAAGCGGCCATCAACGCAATCTCGATACTTGGAGGGACTAATCAAATCTCCGATGAACTCCTTTGCAAACTTGAGGAAAAAGTTGACTATTTCGAGGAAAGGCAAAAGAGACCTTTAAGTCCTAGACGGGCTGCTGTCAATTCTGTCTTGAATATGACTTCAACGCCGTTATCAGAGTCACCTTCTAGAGAGAATGTTGAGACCTTTCAAAATTATGCCCCACATTACTCTCCTCCTGAGAAACTTAGCCCGGAATTTGAAGCTAGAATGAGAGAATATATGGCAACCCATTCTGAGCGGCTTGCTAGATTCGAGGAAGCAGTTTCTAAACAAAAGGAGGAGATGCAAGAGAAAAATAATGAGATGATGAGCCTAGTGGAGGAGTATGCCAACCAGAAAACCCTTGAAAGGATGTTACTGAGGAAGGAAAGCGCCACCCCCACTACCCGGTTTGTTAATTCCATCGCAATTATCCACATGGGTAATGAGAAAGTAGAAACCCCTAGTGAACACACCGCAAAAGAACCGCCAAAATCCCAATCCTTAAGTTACTACCTGAAACATGATATAAACGAAAACACCATAACAAATTGGATAAGGGGTGACAGGCGTAACCAATCCTCCAAACGGGTTCAGAGAAGGAGGAAGAGGGAAAAGATGAGTATGATACATTACTTGGGGGACCGATATTCGAGAAACTACTGGTACAAAAAGTGGTTACTAAGCAGATGGCGTGTGGGAACTTTGAGATACCAGCCAGCATCGGGAATTTGAAATGTCTAAACACTTTCGCCGACCAAGGATCAGAAGTAAATCTTATGCCCCTAACTATCTACACCCAACTAACGTCAAAAATGCCAGCCACCACTCGTTTTAGGCTATCCTTCGCTGGACACTCTTACGTATACCCCGTGGGAATCGCAGAAGATGTGCTGGTCAATGTCGCAGGATTCATGTATCCCGTTTATTTCATGATCATCGATGATAAAGGAGGTGGATGCATGCCAATAATCCTTGGGGCACCATTCCTTACCACCGTAAGAGCTGTCATTAGGTATGAAAATAGGAAAATTGAGCTTAAATCAGGAAAAGAAAGATTAGCTTTCCCATGACCCCGCGATGTACGCAAGAAAGCTTGATGGGGAGAAAGCTCAAAAACAACATTGACACATCGCCTATTCGTGTTCAGGAAAAGATTCTTGCATGGGAGGCAAGGATCAAAAGTTACAAAGAAACTGAACATGAAGAGAGCAAAAGCAAAAGCAACCAAGTTCATGTCGATTTTGAACATAGTCAACCAACAAGGAATCATGTACCATTCGCGAAAGGGGACCTAGTACTCTTAAGACATTCGGAGGTGACAATACCTCCCGATAAACCGAGTCCCTGGTGGTATGGGCCCTTCACAATCGAAGGCATAAGCCAAGATGGGATAGCTAACTTGAGCAGTAAAGGAGGAGGAGAGGTGACTGCAAGTATCGATCGATTGAAACACCACCACCACGATAGTAATGATCGCAATTATATGGGGTACATCATCTCAAGAGATGATTCAATCATTTTAGTATAGGTTTGTGTTTCCGAAGAAATACTGGTGAAAGTATTTCCCGTGTCGTTCTCCCAGTGAAGGTAGAATGGAATCGTGAATATCGATTCGCAAATCGTGTCTTGAAAAGTGGAAAAGTGAAAAATAGTGATGGTGAAATTCAAATAATGAAAAAAATCGCAAATAATGCAGAAGGTCAAAGCTAAGTATGCACAATTGTCTAATTGAAAACGGGAATTCAAACGCGATTTAAACGTAACGTACGAAATAAAACGTAACTATTATTGAAAAATGATCCTAAAAATATGAAATAAATTTCTAAAAATCTTAAACGACTTAAAATAATTTTGAGAAAAAGAAAAAATAATTTTTTTTGGCTTTTTATTCAATTATTATTAATTAAAAACTATTTTTACTAATTAAAAAGTAATAAAAATACAAATAAAAGTGAAATTAAGTGAGAAAATATACAAATCTAATTTTGAAAAATCTAACATAACTAAAAACTATTTTTAAAACAGAAAAATAATTTTTTTTGAATTTTTTTTTAATTTTTATGAATTAAAAATGAATTAAAAATGATTTAAAAATACTTAAAAATTAAAATTAATTAAGAAAAGTACTAAATAAGCTTAGAAAAATCTGAAAATTTTATGGAAAACCTAAAATATTATACTAAGCCTAGGAAAAATACAAAAAGTTAAATAAGCCCATTAAAAAGCAGAATTGGACAAATAAGCAGTTTCAATAAGCAATTAGAATAAGCACTTATGCACCAATGACCACCAAAAGCTTAGAACATGCTCAACTAACTTAAATAAGCACAACTAAACAATAAAAACCCAAATAAGCCCACAGAATAAATAGATAAGCATGAAAAGCAGCTTTAATAAGCACTTGAAATAAGCAAATAAGCACTAGAATGCACCAAAAGCTCAGGTTTAGTGTAATAGGCCTAAACAAACCTAAATAAACTCAAAAAACAAAAATAAGCCCAGGCCGTAACCTAATTCGAGTACTTATGAAGTTCGTTAAAAGAAAACTAAAGGCCCTACTTGTACGGTCTAATAAGCACTCTAAATAAGCTCTAAAGATCAAGTTAAGTAAAAAATCAAGAAGCTAGCTGTAAAATCTATCCAACGAGCCAAAAATCACACAATTTGGAGCTTATATGAGCTTGTGAGAGCTGCTGCTATATGGCTTGTTGGGACAGAGCAAGAGCGGGCCAAAGGGTTAAAACAAGCTGATCAAAGGCTAACATAAGGGAAGAAGTAAGCTATGGTATCTATGGGAATCCTAAATACGCTATAGGGAGAAGAAATAAGCAGATAGGCACAGAAATAAGCAAAACCATACAATCCACTACTGATGCAAAAACAACCTATTAATCCTACTTCATGCTATGAGAAAGCTACTTAAGCCATACCATCAAATTGAAATCCTAATAAGCCAGTACAATGAGTAGGGCTGTAAACGAACTGAACGTTCAGTGAACATTTCATGAACCGTTCGGTAAAAAGTTTGTTTATGTTCGTTCGTTTACTAAATGAACGAACATAAACAATATTTTACGTTCGTTTAGTTAAATGAACGAACATGAACAAAAGTATCGTTCGTTCATTTATGTTCGTGAACGTCCGATTAGGCATTCGTTTGTGTTTATTTACCTATTTATGTTCATATATAATATCTTTTAATTTCATAATTTTAAAAATTGATTTGTTTAAACAAAGCAACACTTATAAAACAATACATTGTGAAGAATTCAATAAAGTTTATGTTTGTTTGTCTATTTTCGTTTATGTTCGACCGTTTATGGTCGTTTAACGTTCGTTTAGTGTCATAATAAATTAACATAAACGAACATGAACAATTCATTTTCTTAATAAACGAACATGAACAAGAAAATTCGTCCGTTTAAGCGTCCGTGTCCGTTTATTTGTCCGGTGTAAATTAAATGAACGAACAAGAACAGGGCTCCGTTTGTGTTCGTCCGGTTCGTTTACAACCCTAACAATGAGTTGTTACTAAACCAAAAAAAAAAAAAATGAGGCAAAAAGAAATTAAAATGAACTTGTGAAGGGCTGTAAGACAACAGATTATGGTGGTGCAGGGGAACATGTTCTAGCAGGTTGAGCACCAACTAAATTTAAACTAACAAACTATTTCTACATTGCAAAAGCTGAGAGTATTCATTAATATAAGCAACTAGATTAATAGGAAAACTGATTTTTATGTATTTAGGACTAATAATGAAGCTAAAACTAATATGGAAAAGGCATTACTGAGACAGGAAAGACTGCTGTAAAAGTGGGTGAAAATGAGTAATTAGACTAAAAATTTATAGTTACTAGATGTTTAAAAGATGCACTACTTCTACTTTGAACCAATTAAAAGCATAAACTTCAACTAAAAACAACCTAATTGTAGAATACTAATTAAGTTGGAAACATGATATCTTTGTGGTTTGTGTGGCGTAGGAATTACAAGAGAAATAGGGAGAGTGGAACCTTGAGAGAAAAATGAGAACGTTAGATTAAGATGAATGGAAGGTTCAACCCTCTCCACATGTGGAGAGGGGTATTTATACTTACAACATAAATGCCCACACCCAGGCTGTGGATCAGGCATACAGTGGGTGAAGACCCGTCCTTCTTCCAGGTTGTTACTTAAACTAATACTAATTAACTAATATATAAACTAACTACGAGCTAACTAAAATGCTATTACATTAATCAGGTGACCGAGGATTTTACAAGAATATTTGTATTCCTAACAATCTCCCCCTAAGCGAGGTCACCTTTGAACTTAAGCTCTTTGGTTTTAAGCATTCTTTTGTCTCTGTAGCTCGTAGGATCTGATTCTTCACTTTTCTACACACTTTGTGCTTCAAGCAAGCGAACTTGTGATTTGAATTTCTTTGTGATGTGCGATCTTTGAGCTTCTTTGAGATCATCAGCCAAAGTAAATCTCCAAGCTCATCCATAGTTGTAATGCCTTCATGTGGTGTAGTGACATAAGGACCATCATGCTCACACCCTTCTGTATCTGGAGACTTTGCATTAGAGTTGTGGATCAGGAGACTTTTTCATTAGAGTTGCGGAAACGTTGTTGGTAGTCTCTCAACATTTGTTGTAGCAAGTCTCTCATCTTCATTGATAGTGTGGAGGTAGTGTGAGCATGAGGTATGGATTGACCCGATTCAGCTGGAAACTGGAGCCATCAACGCCATCTTTATATGTGTCCCTAAAATAAAATAGTTAGCAATAAAGATAGAGAACGAACATGGCTTTGTCATTCGTTCTGCGAGGACAGACTACCCTCCGGTTTTGTGAAAACCGACCTGCGATCAGGTAGAGTCTCTTTTAAAGAAGACTCTCCTTTATAGGAATTTCCAGCTTGTAGTAATGAATTTTCCAAAGAATCCACTTTGGAATCTTCATACTTAGCATGTTCTCATACCAGAACATCTCAAAGTAGACAACACGATAGAGTGAATCGGTGAATAAATATTCACGGATTAATGAGAAATAGATTTATAGAAATCACTCGCGTGTCCTATGATAAACATTTTGAGACACGACGAGAGTTTTATACTTTGAATCACATTTCCATCAAAAATACTTTTGTTTGAAAGATATTACGCAATCAATGTGCTCGAAAAATTAGTTAGTGAGCACATTGAAAGGTTTTAGCAAAAGTATCCGTCAATCCATTTTCTGGAACAAGTTTGATTCAATTATGAATCGCACCATTGTTGCTTTCCAGTTGTCACTTGATCATTGATCCAAGGTGGATCTCACATGTCACCTACCAAGAGCTTGAGTGATGTTCGCTCTAGAAGGATTTCCATCCTCATTGTGAATATTTACATATCACTCGGATGTTCTGGCAATACCACAAGGATAATGCGTAGGACTCTAAATATTTTATCTTATTTTCCACATTGTGTGAAACAATAAACATATTGGAAGTGTGTCCTATCGAGATTTATGGATGATCTCATGGCTCTAGACTCAATAGTGCGTTTTGATCCGCTCCTGGAGACTGGGGAGGTGTCTCCTGTTTTAGGTATCAACATAGCTCGCAATGAGCGGTCGATACATTGCACAAGGTTCCCCGTGAGAATGAAACAAGTTCTTTTAAGAGAACTTGAGTGGTTGGGAAGTTTAGTGCAGTGCGTCACTGGGTCCATGACGTCTTGTCTTCAATACTGATGTTACCTAAGTAACCACCAGTAGATTATGAATTGAACCCGGTTTCTGCCCTAAGGTTGAATAGTTGGAGGGCTATTTCTTTTCACCCTTTCTCATTTCATTTCTTTTTCATTCTTCAACCCCTTCAGTGCTTACCGAGACTTCACCACTAGAACCTTGTTGGGTTTGTTCTAGTCCTAGCTCTATCTCAGTCCGCACTCTTCCCTTTCTCACTTTACTCCTTTTTTCAATCATTCCTAAGGACTTCTAATCTATCTAGAGTATTGTCCCTGGGAAGATCCTTATGGTTCTGGTGGATCATGGGAATTCATACCTAACTTTAACCAACCTTATAACTCCATGCATAATGGTCGGTCTTTGGTATAACTTCCACAAACGCCTTTTTGCTCCCCCTCAATATGTGCTTCGATATTCGAAAGAGTTTAGCACATATGTGGGAGCACATTTATTGAGTCTAAAAGATCACATTTGATTATCAGATTCCATATTTAAATCACATTCTCTCCCCCGATCAAAAATTTTAAATCTTTTGAGATTTTGGATCCCAATTGATTTAAATAAGTTAGAAAACGTTTTGGGAGAGAAATGCGGTCAATTTTAATATTGTCTGATAAGAAGGAACTTTTTCTGCTCCCCCTCAATCTGTGAGGGAGGTTGCTATGTGTCAGATTCGATGAGTTTCCAAAAGATTTGAAGTTTTAACGAAAACTCTTTGAAAATGTAATCATTCTGACACATAACCATCACAAATCGTTTTGTTGCTTTTGTATTGTACAAAGTGTGGGGAGTTTTGATGATACATAAAATTTTTAGAAATCACTCTCTCCCTCAATCAATGACGGATGTTAAAAAATATTATCATAAAATATTAAAGTCATTGATTGAGAGAAAATTTTATCAAACTTTTAAGTTCAATTTGATTTTCAATCAAAATCTCATGGTACCACCAAGTTTTGCACAAATACTTTCCGGAAAAATCATAGAAGGGAAAGTATTTGGCGATAAAAAGAAGACTTCTCTTCTTTATCAAGAAATAATGCACTGAAACATACATTAGATCGAGGGTGCGTGAATATAAAGTAATTCACTCTCGGATGAACGGCACCCTTTGCTAGGAACAACCGTCTTTTTGGCGACGTGTTTTCCTTATTTTGAAAACTGGGTTGCTATCTGAAGTAATAGCATGCCATATTTTTGAAGTGCGGGTTGCAGCCTGAAATGACTACAAGCCATAATTTGAAGAATGTTTTGAGGAACGACATGTTTTAGAAAAAAAAAACTTTATTTGAAACCGAAAAACTCTTGCTCAAGCATATGTATGATTCCGTGTCATTATTGAATGAAATTTCTAGAATCGTATATAATATTGATTACACAAGAGACATGTCGTGAGAAGAATATTTTTGTATTTTATATGATTTTTTATATTTTTATGGATTTTATAGGTTTTATATTTTTCTATTTTCTTTTTGTGTTAATATTATGTACAAAGGATATGTGAAGCAACCCCTTTACTCCTCCTGATCTTCTTGAAGACGTACGAGATCCTCAAGCGTGAGACACTTCATACCAAGGCATGGGAGGATGAATTGAAATCGGTCCCTAGAAAGTGCTTTGGTGAAGATATCAGCTAGCTGGAACTCAGTCCTCACGAAGTAAAGTACCACAATTCCTTTCTCAACTTGCTCCCTGATGAAGTGATGTCGAATGTCAATGTGCTTAGTCCTTGAGTGCTGGACATTGTTGCAGCAGAGTGCAATTGCACTTTTGTTGTCACAGTACATGGGAATCTTGTTGCATACGAAGCCATAGTCTGAAAGTTGAGATCTCATCCATAAGATCTGAGCACAACATGAGGACATGGAAATGTATTCAGCTTCTGTGGAGGAGATAGATGTACTCATTTGTTTCTTTGACGACCAATTGACTAGCTTATTACCCAAAAACTGAGCACCCCCAGATGTACTGCGACGAGTGTCTTGACATCCCGCATGGTCAGCATCAGAGTACGTTGTGAGAGCCATAGAAGTGTCCTTGGGATACCATAGGCCCATGAGGATTGTACCCTTAAGATACCGAAAGATTCTGTTGACAGCTTCCAGATGTTTCTTGGTGGGTTTTGATTGATATCGAGCACACATGCAAATAGCAAATAGAAGATCTGGTCTGCTGGCAGTAAGATACATTAGTGAACCAATCATGCTTCGATACTTGGTTTGTTCGACTAGTATTCCAACATCATCTTCATCCAGTTTTGATTTTTCAATCATAGGAGTATCAACT
Organism: Artemisia argyi; assembly: GCA_030686995.1. Classification (NCBI taxonomy): domain Eukaryota; kingdom Viridiplantae; phylum Streptophyta; class Magnoliopsida; order Asterales; family Asteraceae; genus Artemisia; species Artemisia argyi. The sequence continues at coordinate 15,727,045 of CM060679.1, forward strand.
GAATCACATGAATCGAATACAAATTTCTTCAAAATTTCATTGGCATACTTGGATTGATTGATGAAGATGCCATTGGGATTTTGAGAAATTTGCAATCCTAGAAAGAACGACATTTGACCCATCATAGACATCTGGAATTCAGAACTCATCTCTTGGGAGAAACGGTCACACTCTTTGGGATCAGAGGAGGCAAATATGATGTCATCAACATAGATTTGTACATGAAGAAGGTTTTTGCCTGTTTTTCTGGTAAAGAGTGTAGGATCAACAGCACCTTTGGAAAACTTGTTAGCAAGGAGGAATTTAGACAAGGTGTCGTACCACGCCCTAGGCGCCTGCTTAAGCTCATAAAGAGCCTTCTTCAAACGATACACATGATTAGGGCGTTTAGGATCCACAAAACCTTCGGGTTGGGTTACATACACCTCCTCTTTTAGATCGCCATTTAAGAATGCAGTCTTGACATCCATTTGATAAACCACCATGTTTTGACTTGCAGCATTTGCGAGAAATATTCTTATGGCTTCAATTCTAGCAACAGGTGCGAAAGATTCTTCAAAGTCAATACCTTCTTCTTGACGATATCCTTTTGCCACAAGCCTAGCCTTGTTCTTCAATACATCTCCATGCTCATCAAGTTTAACCTTAAATATCCATTTGAGAGCAATGATCATAGCACAATCGGGAGGCGGTACTAATTCCCACACATCTAGTCGGTCAAACTCATGAATCTTGTCCACCATTGCAGTGAACCATGAGTGTTTAGACATTGCATCCTTGACGTCTTTTGGTTCAACTTTAGAGAGGACAGAATTGAAGAAGCACCATAATGCGTCGGTTGCAAGTTGCTTGCGGGTAGATACTGGACGCGAAGGGTTTCCAATAATGTTGTCAATTGGGTGATCATTGGTCCATTTCCTAAGGTATTCATGGGGTTGAGGATAGGGAACTGAGGTAGCCGTGTTAGATTCGTCGGAGGATGTAGCATCATTTGACGATTCAGGGGCAAAGATGTTAACAAATGGCTCATTATCAGGTGGAGCAAAAGGATTTACTTCAGATGAATTATCCACAGCTGCTACTCGTTGTACAAATGGAGGTTGGTCATTAGAAGTGGTAACTGAGCGACTGATGGTGGGGGCCTCAGGATCCCATGACAACGAAGTGGATGGCCCTTCATTATCAACTGGGACATTAGCTACCCCAGCTAGTTGTTGAACCACTATGGCTTCTGGAGCATCCATATGTTGAGGTTCAAAGTATTCATCAAACATAGGGTCAAACAGTTTCTTCCAATCATCACTTGTAGGAGGTACAAAAGGAGTAGCAGGAGTGAGATTCTGTACAAGCCTGGAGCTTATAGGTCCAGGAGACATCAGGTTAGGTACTGGTCCAGAACTTGATTGTCTAGGAACCGGTTGCTCAGTCAGCTCATCGAAAGTAACGTGGATCGTTTCCATAATATCTCTGGTACGTTTGTTGTAGATTCGGTACCCCTTTCGCTCTGGAGCATAGCCAACGAAGAAACCAATGTCGGCCTTGGCCTTGAGATTCCCAAGGTCTTCACTGTCATTAGTTGGATAGCACAATGCACCAAATACTCAAAGAAACGAAAGGTCTGGTTTTCTGCCATGAACCAGTTCATATGGAGTCTTGCAGTGGAGAGGATGTATCAAGGATCAGTTCTGTGTGTAACATGTTGTTGCAATTTCCTTAGCCCTAAGAAACATTGGAGCTTTGGAGAAGATGAGCATAGTCCTTGCGGCTTCAACTAAGGTGCGATTGCATCTTTCAACAACTCCATTTTGTTGAGGAGTACGTGGAATGCTCTTTTGATGACTAATGCCGACACCTTCATAAAATTGAGTAAGTTGTTTATTCACAAACTCCATTCCATTATCAGTACGAATGAATCTAACTGTTTTGTTGGGACGAACTTGCAACATCTTGATGAGTTTGATGATGGTTTTCGGAATTTCATCTTTTGATCGTAGAAACTTTACCCACGTGAATCGAGAGTAATCATCAACAATAACAAGCACATATTTCTTTCCATTGATACTTTGAATCCTCATTGGTCTACAGAGATCCATGTGAAGAGTATGTAGAACTTCCATGATGGAATTGACAGTCTTGGGTTTATGGGTGTGCTTTTTGCTTTTGCCCATTTGACATGCTGAACACAAATGATCTTTTTCATGCTTAAGTCTGGGCAAGCCTCGAACAAGATCCTTACGTGTGAGTTCATTGATGGTACCGAAGTTCAAATGATTCAAACGACGATGCCACAACCATGATTTGTTCTTGGAGGCTTTAGAAAGCAAGCAAATTGGAGAGGACCGTAGCATGTCTTCGATGGAGATGGTGTAAAGATTAGTGCCCCGACTCCCCTTGAAGAGATCAACACCATCTAATTCTCTAACAAAATAGGCGTGCTTTCTGAAAGCAACTTCAAGATCAGAATCACAGAATTGACCAACAGAAAATAGATTGTGCCCAAGTCCTTCCACGTAGTAAACTCTGGATATCACACTGTCTCCAAAGACGTAATCACCATAACCCATTATAGATCCAAAATGGTCGTTCCCAAATCTAACCGTACCAATAAACTTTTCCACGAAATTCTTGAGCCGCGAGCGATCTCCAGTCATATGTTTTGAGCAGCCTGAGTCCAAATACCAAAGGACGATTTGTACGACCTGCATTTGAAACCAGACAATTGTGGATAACTGGAAAAGCTAGAGCCCCACAAACAGTTGGGGTCCGTTTGGTTAGCACACACAAATATTGGATTATCATATGTTACAGATATCTCACTGGAGTTTTCACATTTTGATGCACTAGAACTAGGAGTGGTACTAGGTGCTTCTATTGGGAACATTCTACTAGTAGGTCTCCACCTCTTAACAGGCACAACTTTGGAGTTAGTGATCCTAGTCATTGGGCACTTTTCGCCTAGGGTGAATTTTCTTCCAGTAGGTCTCCATTGATAACCAACATTAGTGAACACTTTTCCTGTTTTATTCCATACTTGTTTTACCCTTTTAACACTCGAAACATTCTTAACCGGAGATTTCATAGTGGATTTTAGAAAGGACACAACACAAGCATCATGATTACCATAAAATAAACATCCGTTACAAGTCTTACAAATAGCACCAGAATTCGAATTAATTACATCATTGTTAACACAAATGTTTGAATCAACTCGATTCCTTTCATTAAGCATAACTTTATTGTTCCTAGAGGATTCTTCTACTTCCTTCATAAGTGTACTCTTAGCCGGCAAGGTCCTATCATTCTTTGTATTGCACCTAGGCTGTGACTTGCTAGCATTAGATACATCTTTTACTCCTGTAGAAGCAATGATGGGAACATGAGTATGATTATTTGCTACTTGTTTACCGGTGATCATGATGGTGGATTGTGACATGGTTTGGGGATAATCTAATGTAACATGTTTGTCGCCACTATTAGAGTGCGACACAAATGACCTATCCGACTTGTTATAATTCTTGGGGCATGATTCTATAGCATATTCTAATAATTCCTGGGCTCTATTAGTGAGGAAGCAAGCACCAACAATAACATCATCCTGTGGTTTAGGTATCCTCTCTTCTTCAATGATTTCTCTAAGTATGGCCAGACAATCCTTAAGATTTCTAAGATAGTTGCTATGAACTAACTTATTGTTCCTAAGGGGAAGAGAGACATTCACAGCATCGCACGCATATTTCTTACAAGCATGTACATTGAAAATTGCATGATCACATGAAACGACGGGCATTTTAACCTTCACCATAGTGTTTAGATTCTCAATCTCATTTAACAAAGAAGTGACTCTTTCATTGTTTTGGTCACGTGTTATTTTAATAGACTCAAACAACTCTTTGTAATGTTGTTTAGCGTTTGACATTTTAGCACGAAGCCACTCATTTTCATGTTGTAATTCATTGATCATGCCTTGTTTCTGAAAGTTTTGAGAATCTATCGACTTCTGGTAATTGGTATTGGTCACGTCGCTTTTGTTCGACTTTAATCGTGCAATTTGGACCTTCAATTTCCGAATCGTGTTTGAGTGAGCTTGAATTACTTCATCCTTTTTGGCTAATTCAAAACATGTGTCAAACTCAGGAGCATCCGAAGATGTCTTGGCATTTGATATTTTTATGCTTTCTTCTAGATGTTGATATTTTAGTTGTAGGTTCAGATTATCAACTTCTAGTTTTGAGAAATTCCTGACCATGTTATCATGGTCGTCGTTTTGAATTTTTTCAGTAAGTTTGTAATTCTCCCCCTCAAGCTCAATCACACGATTCTGGAAGACATTCAAAGTAACCGACATTTCATGAAATTGTCGAGCAGATAATGTGGAGTCGGTTACAGTGTAAAACATATCTTTAGCAATGCAATTTGCAATCAAATTTTCATTCATAATGAGAATGTTTTTCCTGTCAATTTCACTGTATTTGAGATCAATAGCTAATTGGTTACCCTCACTTTCCACTTCATCAAAAACCTTTTTCATTTGAGTCACATCATCATTAATGGTGTTTTTAAGGCCCTCAAAATGTTCTTTGAGAAGTTTGAAAAATGGCATAACTTCAGTTAGGTAACACTGTTTTGTTTGCTCAAAACCCCTTTCCCCTTCTGTAATCCCTGTAGGTGTAATTCTTAATTTACATGTTTTCTCAAAGTCATTAAACAATTGACCTAGAACATACAAACCAATTAGAGTGTTACACTGTGTGGGAAGAGTAAATGGTACGAGGTGCCTGGGTGTGTTCAGAGGATAAATGGTTGGGTCAGCAATTCTAAAGATAGTGCGTGTGTTACCCACAATTCTTTCAGCTTTCATTTTCTCAATGTCTGTATTCCAAAACACTTTGTCAGGAAGAATTCTCTTTTGAGGAACAAAAATGGCAGAATGATTATCATTCGCATAATCATAGTGAAACACAATATTATTAGCTATGCACTTAGGATCCTTTAATCGTTCAGCAAGTTTTACCCTAGTTCTATCCTCCGCCTCATTAATTTTGTCATATGATCTCATATCAGGAGGGGCATGGTTAGGTTCAAGTATAGTGTTTGCATCATATAATGCAGGTTGTGCACCTAAACCATTTCTAAGGCATTTTGCTTTGGGCTTAGAGGCATCCTGTTCACTAAATTCATCACTTAGTTTCATATGGTTTTGCATCATTTGAGCAGATTGAATGGTTTGGCCTTGTGTGTACAACTTATCTTCCAATTTATTTTTCAACATTTTGAGTTTTGAGAAATCATTGAGAAGTTTAGTTTCTTTATCTTTGTATTCGAGTTTGATTAATGTCAAACTTTTTTGAAACTCTTGTTTTTGTTTGACGGTTTGATCCAGTTGGTTTTTTAAAGAAGCTAACTCCCTTTTCAATGTTTCTTGTTTGGAATTGTTTTCAGATATGTAAGTACGCATTTGCCATTCTATTTTCTGCTCACGTTCATTCAGCTCAAATTTAGCACGTTGTTCATAAATATTCACTTGACCCTTAGGGATGTTAACTCTAGTAATCAAGGAATCATCAAGGTTGTATATCGTGTGCTCATGTACCTCATTTTCACTAGAGTCAATAGACGTCATGTCACTTGGTACAACAGGCAGTCCATTGTCATTCACATACATTTCATATGGGATATTAATGGTATTTCCCATATCAGTGGTGTTTGTGTTGACAATATTCTTGAGTTGTACCGAGTCACACACCCCCTGCAAAATTGTAAGAGTATTCAGATCAAGATTAAGTGATGTTGGTACCTCAGAGATAGCAGATGTGATGGATGAGTCAGGATGCTGTGGAGAGGATGTAGCTGCAGACAGATTAGCCATGAAAATGGTTTGAGCAGTAGGTTCGTCATCTACGTCTGAGTCAAATGCATCACATTCTTCAACTTGAAAGATATTCGGGTCATTTAGAGCCATGTCCTGAACAGGCTGATCATCCACATTAGCATCAAACGTGTTCCCATCATTACCAGCCAGAAAGAGCAGAGCTTCTTCATCCAACACCGTCCCATTCTCTTGCACCTGCATCAGCAACATCTTGTCCTTGAAGTACTCACAGTTTTGAGGACGTTTTGGGAGAGTGCAATTCCTAGCTATATGGCCCAGCCCTCCGCAGTTATAACATTTAGGTTGCTTAGCTTGTACTTGAAGAGCATTACCAACTCTGTACTGCCCATTATCTCTACCAGCATTTCTTTGATTGAAATTTTGTCTTCCCTGCACATTCTGCACCACCACCCTACCATCTTCTATGACTGCCTGATTATGTGGATAAGACAAGGTCCTAAGTTGGTTATTAGTTGATGGAAGTGCAGCCCTGAACTGTTGGACCAGTAAAGAAACTTGGTTGGAGAGATTATCAATCATCATGTCAGTGTGAGAATACCTAGAATCCAGTTGTGTGTTCAAAGCAGATGGTGAGGGAGTTGATGATTGACCATTGGTTGGGGTAGACCTGGAAGATGGTTGTGATGGTTGAGATTGATCATTTGAGGTTTGGGTAAGTTGTTGAACATTAGAGACAAAGGTAAGAGATTCATTAGATGTTGACGGATTGAGCTTTTCTCGCATTAACCGATCATAAGCAGCATGTTTCTCATGTTGTTGGAGATATGCATAGAGTTGTTCATGATTAGTATGCCTGAGACCTTTGTTGAGCTTAACGGCTGTAACAAACCTATCCCATTCTGGTGCCATGTTATTCACGAATTTAGAATTAAGCTGAATATTGGGCATTGTCATCTTGATGGCTCTCATATCATTAACCAGCTTGTGAAATCTGACGTAATAGTCAGTGATGCTTTCACCTGGGTTCATTTTGAAATGCTCAAATTCATCATAAAGCTGAGATTCCCGATCTTCTTTAGTTAACTCAGACCCCGCAAGAAGCATTTTCACATTATCCCGGACAGCCTTGGCTTCAGTGTTGTAGTTGATAAGTTTGTAGACATCTTTGGGAAGCCCTTGAATGACAATATTCGATGCTCTGATGTCGGCATCATAACGTTTCTTTTCTTCATCCGACAGCCATTGTAAGTGCGAGGACTATCTGGACCAACTACAGCCGGTTGTTGATCAGTTGTTGCGACCGTGTCTCTAGTAGTACCCATTTGAAAGGGTCCCTCATCGATGGATTTCAAAATGTTGACCCCATTTTCCTTACCCAGACAATAGAGACGAATCCTTTGTGCCCATGATTCATAGTCAGTTCTGTCCAACATCGGAGGTCGGGTGTCGGACCCAGCAGCTTGAATGTCAGCAGAGGATGTCGACATCACAAAATAGAAACTACCAAACCGCAGAGCAGGAGATACTCGCAATGACGTGCACTAGTCGCAGGGATAGTTAACCGCAAATTGACCTAACCGCAGAAATAATAAACCGCAGATAAGTTAACCTCAGTGAACAATGACCGCAGGACACTAACCGCAGAATGTAGCAAACCATAGAATAATCCAACCGCAAACTGAGCAAACCGCAGAATAGTCAAACCGCAAGTGAGGCTAACCACAAGGACCTAATCGCAGACCATTTAACCTCAGAAAGCTAAACACAATGGACTAACCGCAGACCACTTAACCGCAGGAGCTAAACACAATGAACTAACCGCAGACCACTTAACTGCAGGAGCTAAACGCAGAGACAAAGGTCCAAAACTGCGACTTTCCTTGCAATTTGTTTGTATTCCCAAAATAGTAATCGCAGTCAAACTAACCACAAATATCAGAAACTAAACGCAGACAAGCAATGCAACAGCAGACTTAACTGCAACTTAGAAATACGCCCAAAACCTAATCCAAACTTCAAATAGATTAAAGATATGGTATAACCAACTAAAACACAATGTTCTAGTAACACCAATGATCATGAAAGTACATCACTAACATGTCTAATAACACTAGAAAGATCAAACCAAGATGTTTTACAAGAAAGTGACTTCAAACTCACAAAACTACACAAAACCACATCAAATCCGATTCTACAAGGCCCTAAGATGAAACCTTGGCTCTTGATACCAATTGTAGAATACTAATTAAGTTGGAAACATGATATCTTTGTGGTTTGTGTGGCGTAGGAATTTCAAGAGAAATAGGGAGAGTGGAACCTTGAGAGAAAAATGAGAATGTTAGATTAAGATGAATGGAAGGTTCAACCCTCTCCACATGTGGAGAGGGGTATTTATACTTACAACATAAACGCCCACACCCGGGCTGTGGATCAGGCATACAGTGGGTAAAGACCCGTCCTTCTTCCACGGTGTTACTTAAACTAACAATAATTAACTAATATATAAACTAAATACTAGCTAACTAAAATGCTATTACATTAATCAGGTAACCGAGGCTTTTACAAGAATATTTGTATTCCTAACACTAATCCTAGTTTCACCCTAAGCTAATAATTAAAACAGTAAAAACTAAAGGTTTTTTAGAAAGTAAACAAAGACCTATGAATCTACTAGTAACTAGTTAAGACTACTCTAATATACTTACCAACAACAATTTAAAGCTGATTGAAATATAATAATTGGCAAAAACCTCTATTATCCTATATTAAGCTACTGAACCAAACACCCTTAATGAAACCTGATATCAAGTACTTATCCTAGAAGATTAAGCAATAGTAGGCACAACTAAGCTAAAATTTAAGCAATAGAGAAACAAATAAACATCAAAGTAAACAAACTTAACTGAGAATAAACCAACAGTACAAATCAATCTAAAATAAGAGTTTGAATGAACTTACAATTAACTATGCTCAAAACAGACATGTAAAATGCAATTCAGCTTGACTAAATCACCAGTATCCTTCCAACTCTGATTCTACTTTCAACTTGCTAATGACTTTTGTTTTGACTAATTTTGATTTTTTGAATTAACTAGTATTGAACAACTAAATCAATACCAAACTTAACAAAAAAAAAAATTTTAAAACCATAACATAAGCTAAACATAACAGAAACAAGAGCTTTTGAATTATAATCAACCATAAACGAATATTATTAAAAACTGAGATTGTAAATTTGTAATTGTTGAAAAGAAAACTTTATTGAAAACTGAGACTTGATTACACTAATCTGAGAGATTACAAAAACTAGTTTCAGCAGAAAATTAAATTGACAGAGTAATTTTAAGCTAAATCTTTACTAAAAACTACCCTAATTCCTACTCCTAACCTAATGACTAACAACTCGAATTTGTGGAGTGAGGGGGCTTTATATAGCTGCTGAGAGAAAGTCCTGGATTCTTTTTGGAAGCCTCTGGATCGATTGTTCTTGGCCCTTGATCATTCCATCAATTAAATGCTTTAATAACAACCCTTGGATTAGATTAGTGATGTGTTCCAACGAATCAAAAGGCTCTATTTGTACACCTGTCATTCTCATGATGTAATAATTCTCTGTCCTTGTCAGCCTTTCTAGAAGGACTTTTCTACGGGTAAAAATGGTGAAGAGAGGTGGGTAATTGTTGATGATGATGAACAGTAAGAAGCGGTTTTTATTTTTATTGTTATTTTGACCGTGATTTTGGGGGTTTGACCTGGGTGGGTTATAAGGGAAATGGATCGGGTTTATTTGGGATCCGGGTTTAAAAGGAATGGGGATGGGCTTGTGGTGTTTTGGGCTTGGGTGATTGGATTGAAAGTAGATTGGACTAGTATTGTAAATGATTTTTGGTTTATAATTTTGGCAGATTGGTTTTTTAGGATTTAGGATAATATGATAAAGACCAAAAATGTAATTCTTGCAAACTTCTAGGGTCTAAACTGTCATTTTTCCAAGATAAAGTCCAAGGACCATTTTTGTTATTCTTTGATTTTCCAAGGCTGATTTTGACCATGTGAGCAAATCTTTGATGGATTTCTGAAAATTTCTTTCCCGGCTCCGGCTTTTGCTACTCTTTCCAAATCCCGTGCTCGTGTTGTCGTTTTTTCCATGATTTTTGTCCATTTCTACAATATCCGTTCCTGCACATGTAAAAACACAAAAACAACATATTTTTGGCATTTTGGGTCTGTTTTTGGTCTTTTAAGTCCGGTTTTGGTCTTATAAAAGGTGTGTAACTTAATACACACCAAAATCCCCCCGACTAAAGTATTGTCGTGTCCTCACGCAATGTGATCAATTCACGCTTTTGGGATAAATAATTTCACAACTCTTCCTACTGACTTTGTAAAGTAGCAAGGAGGTTCAAAAGAAGTTACAAAATCATTTATTCCCGCAAACACTCCGTTTTCCAAATTTTTTTTCTTTATTTGACTTATTACTTCTATTTTTTGTATTTTTCTCATTTTATTCTTGTGACGGTTTGTTGAACTTTCATTATTTTGAAATAATTTTTAGGGTCAATGAGTAGAAACACTTCTCATAGAAAAGTGACCGTACGGATAAAAATCGTCATCCTTGATTTTTCACAAGCCTCCAAACTAAGCGTACAAATGAGATCACAGCTTATCTATAAGTTAGATGCTAACACTACTCATAAAAGTTACTTGTGGGAACCTCTTACTCCCATGTCCTAAGTTTTTGTATCTCAATATTTTACTTTTGTTGAGAAATGAATTTCTTCATATTTTCTCGTTTCAATATTTTTAAGTCCGATAGTGATACCAAGTTTAAAACGCTAAGTAGTTTTTCATTTTCTCTCAAGAACCACTGATTTAGAAATTCGGTCCACATCAAAGAATTGAGTACATAGAATCTCAAATATAAGTTGCGGAGTACTACACGTGCACCTCGTGTGTCCAATTCAGAATCATCCACATGCACCTCACGCGCCAACAACTTTTATAACACTTAAGCTCTTATTCATACAACTTTCACTTTTCATTTTTTTTTCATTTTTCACTTTTTTCACTTTTCATACTTTTCTTTCTTTACTTTTTTTTTCTTTCAACATCAATGGAAGCTTATCGAGTAGCTCCAAAACCACTTACATAATCAACTTTTAACTTTTGATTTTTTTTTTCCATTTTTGCTTTTATTTTTGATGTTCCTTGATATGTACCCAACTTCTAAAGCAAAGATTCTTTTAAGAACATAAGAGACTAAATATTATCCAAACTTAAATCCCACTAATTAACCTAGAACATCTATTATATATCGGTGTGCAATCTTATGGGAGCAAAAAGCCACAAGTACCTCTCATGAGCTCTAAAGAGAACCAACTACTCCACGTTTAGCATCTAACATCTAAATAAACTCTATCATTTCTCGCTCTTCGCAATTTAAGATCTCAAATAATGAAACCAGCGAATACTTAGCCGATAATCAGCCACACATATATAAAGTCGGATACGGAAACTTGCAAATTCAAGAAGAAGAATTCGCGTTTTCTAGCTCCTTATGTAAAAGACTAGCGAAAGCTTCTAAGCTGCGCATGTATAAAGTCAAGTATGGGAACTTGCAGATTCTTAAGAAAGAATTCGCATTTTATAGCACCTTGTGTAAAAGACTAGCACAAGCTTATGTGATTATCATTGGTAAAGGGAACAAGCTAGGGCTCAACATGCCCGGTCAAGTCAAAATATTTATTCCTACTCTCGCCAGCTGGAAAGTCAACAAGGTGTCAAAACACTTATTCAAACTTTATTATATTTTTGCACAACTTTTCTCAACTTTTTCTCATTTTTTTTGTGCTTTTTCATGACTTTTTCATTCATTTTTCTTCAAAATTTTTGAAAATTTTCAATTTTTGGTGGAAAAACGGAGTTGCGAGAGTTCACAGCAAAGTGCAAGGCAAAAATCAGATCGAAAGATCACCCCCCCTCCAGACTAAAATGAAACATTGTCCTCAATGTTTAAAAGGTAAGGGTTCTCCTACATAAATCTAAGGTCGTTTATTAATTATGCCAAAAGATAAATGTTAGTCGATAGGATTAGGATATATGGATAAGCAACGAATGATGAGACTCGAGTGGAGACAAAAAAACGAGCATGAGAGTCTTCATTATTCGGGCAAATCCTGGACATAAACACAAACATACACGAAACACGAGATGTGGAAGAGGTCGCCCTCCTCACGTCACTTTATTAGAAATAAGAAAATTAAGAAGATGAAAGGATAAACATGGGGTGCCTCCCACGAAGCGCTTGTTTTTGTTCACCTAGTCACATGAGCTTGACTCGATCCCCAAATTAATTCGTCCTTGGGGAGAGCAGATGAAACGGACATCCGGCACAAAAGACGGAGATGCCGGGGTCAAAAACGGTATCCTCACTCTCGGTGGAGTGGGAAAGTGAAGAAATGATGGGATAAGTAAAAAATGGTTGAAACACTCGGATGGTAAAAGCATAAACATCCTCAGAATCATGGTTGGGTTGGGTGGGTAAAATATCAAGCACGGGATCATGATCATAAGTCTCGTCCACCACTCCAACAATAACTTCATTTACATCGTGCTCAAAATTTACATCGAGTGGTTTCGCGGGTGGACGAGAAGACGATAAATCAAAGAGAATCGAATCTGTATTAGGAAGTAAATCATCATTACGTATTTCTTCAGTAAGCACGTTTTCTCGAATGTCATTTTCGTCATTCTCTATACCCGAAGAAGAAATGATATGAGAAAGTTCACTAGAGAACTTCTCGTGAAGAGAATCAATCAAATTATGTGAATCCTGAACCTAGGGTTTCATTTCGGACTCATCACAAGGAATATCGAAGATTGGATTATCAAGAGTCAATTCCAAATCGAAATCAAATAACGGATTTGTGAAAGTCATATTAAATGTTTCGGAAACCCTTGGAACAAGGTCATCAATATCTTTAGGATGATCAATTTCAACTTCATTTTCGACATTATTCTCTTCTTCTAATCTGACGAGCTCAGAAGGTACTTCTTCAACATATTCGATTTCTCCACAAGATATAGAATCGTCATCATCAGAATCGGAGAATATCTTAACATGATCATTCGGATTATCAAGACGATTATTTTCAACAAATTCATAAACACCGTTAGAAATTTCCCTGGACTCACTTGGGATTGGGACGAGGTTCTCATCACTAGAATTATTGAATTTGTCCGATTCCGTTGCCGGAATAGTGTTTAGATGCTCGTCCCCTATTTTTAGAGAGTCCTCGGGGTTCTACGGAAGGAGAGATAGATTCTTTTTGAGGGTTAAGAACGATCGTAATCATGGAATCATCATCGTCGTACATACAACACTCACAAAATTTAGCTTTTCTTTCTTCGGCAATAAGTTCTTCCATTGATTTCACATGAGGCTCGGGAGTATATGGTTCACGATTAGCCACCATCTCTTTTAACTGCTCGATAAGGGATTTAATTTCAAAAATATCATTAGTAATATCGGAAGTTTGTGGAGGTTGGTTAAAACCATGAGAATCGTAACATGAATTCGGCTCATAATAAAAATTTTCAAACGATCCCCCACAATTTTCAAAATTTGACGAACTTTGGAATGAATCACCATTGAAATACGGTTCTTGCTCATAAAAGTTTTGAAAAGGAAGATTAAAATCATTTTGAGGATAATTATCAAAACTTGAATTATAAGCATAAGACGTTTCAGCACTCGGGGCATGGTACATACAATTCGTGTATCCACATTGGTTACAAAAACATTGCCCACACAGTAATCCTTCGTCGGATGAATTTCCACAATTAAAGCAAGTGAACGGAGACGGCGGTGGTGTTGGATAGTAATCGGGAACGTTGTGAAGGATTGCTCTTTGAACATACTCGGGAGAATTATAAAACCAACAAACTCCATCATGAATATCACTACCACATTGTTCGCACGTACACCAAACACATGAACCTTCAAAGAATGGTTCACCACATTTAAAACAAGTCGGATCCATAAGAATTAAACATATAAGAGAGAAAGTGAAAGAATTATCAGTTTTGAGGGTTAAAGAAGATGAATCAAACGATAAGAGGATAAGAAGATTATTTTTGGTTTTTCGTATCATAAAAACAAATCAAAATAAAAGTGAAAATCAAATATGAAAAAGAAATATATTTTTGGATTTTTATTATTTATTGAAAAACAAATCTCAAACTTTTATTTTCCTTTTTTTTTTAAAACGTTACGTTAATCGTAATCGTTTCCTTCAAAACTACTCGTGACGAAACGATAGAAAAGAATTCTCCTGCTTAATCGGTTGTGGAATTGAAGTAATCTAATAAACAAGTAATTTCACGTTTTTCTTATGTTGTAAGGCTTATTTGGTTTACAACGCCCTCCCTTCCACGGGTGAGTCGAGGCTGTAACTTTATTATTTTTTTGGTATTTTTGTAAACACTTTAGGAAAAGTTTTTTGAATTTTTCAAATTTTATATTTTTATAGAAAAGATATACAAGATAGAGGAAGGCTTATCAAAACACGATTTTTCAAAACGAATATTCAACAATTCACTTCAACCTTCCCCGGCAGCGGCGCCACAAATTGATTCAATCGTTTTAGTATAGGTTTGTGTTTCTGAAGAAATACCGGTGAAAGTATTTCCCGGGTTGTTCTCCCAACGAAGGTAGAATGGAATCGTGAATATCGATTCGCAAATCGTGTCTTGAAAAGTGAAAAAGTGAAAAATAGTGATAGTGAAATTCAAATAATGAAAAAAATTACAAATAATGCAGAAGGTCAAAGCAAAGTATGCACAATTGTCTAAAAATTGAAAACGGGAATTCAAACGCTATTTAAACGTAACGTACGAAATAAAACGTAACTATTATTGAAAAATGATCCTAAAAATATGAAATAAATTTCTAAAAATCTTAAACTACTTAAAATAATTTTGAGAAAAAGAAAAAATATTTTTTTTTGGCTTTTTATTTAATTATTATTAATTAAAAACTATTTTTACTAATTAAAAAGTAATAAAATACAAATAAAAGTGAAATTAAGTGAGAAAATATACAAATCTAATTTTAAAAAATCTAACATAACTAAAAACTATTTTTAAAACAGAAATATATTTTTTTTTGGATTTTTTTTTAAAATTTTTATGAATGAAAAATGATTTAAAAATATTTAAAAATTAAAATTAATTAAGAAAATTACTAAATAAGCTTAGAAAAATCTGAAAATTTTATGGAAAACCTAAAATATTATACTAAGCCTAGGAAACATATAAAAAGTTAAATAAGCCCATTAATAAGCTGAATTGGGCAAATAAGCAGTTTCAATAAGCAATTAGAATAAGCACTTATGCACCAATGACCACCAAAAGCTTAGGACATGCTCAACTAACTTAAATAAGCACAACTAAATAATAAAAACCCAAATAAGCCCACAGAATAAACAGATAAGCATGAAAAGCAGCTTTAATAAGCACTTGAAATAAGCAAATATGCACTAGAATGCACCAAAAGCTCAGGTTTAGTGTAATAGGCCTAAACAAACCTAAATAAACTCAAAAAACAAAAATAAGCCCAGGCCGTAACCTAATTCGAGTACTTATGAAGTTCGTTAAAAGAAAACTAAAGGCCCTACTTGTACGGTCTAATAAGCACTCTAAATAAGCTCTAAAGATCAAGTTAAGTAAAAAATCAAGAAGCTAGCTGTAAAATCTATCCAACGAGCCAAAAATCACACAATTTGGAGCTTATATGAGCTTGTGAGAGCTGCTGCTATATGGCTTGTTGGGACAGAGCAAGAGCAGGCCAAAGGGTTAAAACAAGCTGATCAAAGGCTAACATAAGGGAAGAAGTAAGCTATGGTATCTATGGGAATCCTAAATACGCTATAGGGAGAAGAAATAAGCAGATAGGCACAGAAATAAGCAAAACCATACAATCCACTACTAATGCAAAAACAACCTATTAATCCTACTTCAAGCTATGAGAAAGCTACTTAAGCAATACCATCAAATTGAATTCCTAATAAGCTAGTACAATGAGCTGTTACTAAACCAAAAAAAATTAGGCAAAAAGAAATTAAAATGAACTTGTGAAGGGCTGTGAGACAGCAGATTATGGTGGTGCAGGGGAACATGTTCTAGCAGGTTGAGCACCAACTAAATTTAAACTAACAAACTATTTCTACATTGCAAAAGCTGAGAGTATTCATTAATATAAGCAATTAGATTAATAGGAAAACTAATTTTTATGTATTTAGGACTAATAATGAAGCTAAAACTAATATGGAAAAGGCATTACTGAGACAGGAAAGACTGCTGTAAAAGTGGGTGAAAATGGGTAATTAGACAAAAAATTTATAGTTACCAGATGTTTAAAAGATGCACTACTTCTACTTTGAACCAATTAAAAGCATAAACTTCAACTAAAAACAACCTAATCCTAGTTTCACCCTAAGCTAATAATTAAAACAGTAAAAACTAAAGGTTTTTTAGAAAGTAAACAAAGACCTATGAATCTACAAGTAACTAGTTAAGACTACTCTAATATCCTTACCAACAACAATTTAAAGCTGATTGAAATATAATAATTGGCAAAAACATCTATTATCCTATATTAAGCTAGTGAACCAAACACACTTAATGAAAGCTGATATCAAGTACTTATCCTAGAAGATTATGCAATACTAGGCACAACTAAGCTAAAATTTAAGCAATAGAGAAACAAATAAACATCAAAATAAACAAACTCAACTGAGAATAAACCAACAGTACAAATCAATTTATAATAAGAGTTTGAATGAACTTACAATTAACTATGCTCAAAACAAACATGTAAAATGCAATTCAGCTTGACTAAATCACCAGTATCCTTCCAATTCTGATTCTA
The DNA here is from genome assembly GCA_030686995.1 of Artemisia argyi. Lineage (NCBI taxonomy): Eukaryota > Viridiplantae > Streptophyta > Magnoliopsida > Asterales > Asteraceae > Artemisia > Artemisia argyi. The sequence continues at coordinate 15,743,805 of CM060679.1, forward strand.
CTTTCAACTTGCTAATGACTTTTGTTTTGACTAATTTTAATCTTTTGAATTAACTAGTATTGAACAACTAAATCAATACCAAACTTAACAAAAAAAAAAAAAAAAAAAAAAAAAAAAAAAAAAAAAAAAACTTGTAAAACCATAATATAAGCTAAACATAACAGAAACAAGAGCTTTTGAATTATAATCAACCATAAACGAATATTATTAAAAACTGAGATTATAAATTTGTAATTGTTGAAAAGAAAACTTTATTGAAAACTGAGACTTGATTACACTAATCTGAGAGATTACAAAAACTAGTTTCAACAGAAAATTAAATTGACAGAGTAATTTTAGGCTAAATCTATACTAAAAACTACCCTAATTCCTACTCCTAACCTAATGACTAACAACTTGAATTTGTGGAGTGAGGGGACTTTATATAGCTGCTGAGAGAAAGTCCTGGATTCTCTTTGGAAGCCTCTGGATCGATTGTTCTTGGCCCTTGATCATTCCATCAATTAAATGCTTTAATAACAGCCCTTGGATTAGATTAGTGATGTGTTCCAACCAATCAAAAGGCTCTATTTGTACACCTGTCATTCTCATGATGTAATAATTCTCTATCCTTGTCAGCCTTTCTAGAAGGACTTTTGTACGGGTAAAAATGGTAAAGAGAGGTGGGTAATTTTTGATGATGATGAACAGTAAGAAGCGGTTTTTATTTTTATTGTTATTTTGACCGTGATTTTGGGGGTTTGACCTGGGTGGGTTATAAGGGAAATGGATCGGGTTTGTTTGGGATCCGGGTTTAAAAGGAATGGGGATGGGCTTGTGGTGTTTTGGGCTTGGGTGATTGGATTGAAAGTGGGTTAGACTAGGATTGTAAATGATTTTTGGTTTATAATTTTGGCAGATTGGTTTTTTAGGATTTAGGATAATATGATAAAGACCAAAAATGTAATTCTTGCAAACTTCTAGGGTCTAAACTGTCATTTTTCCAAGATAAAATCCAAGGACCATTTTTGTTATTCTTTGATTTTCCAAGGCTGATTTTGACCATGTGAGCAAATCTTTGATGGATTTCTGAAAATTTCTTTCCCGGCTCCGGCTTTTGCTACTCTTTCCAAATCCCGTGCTCGTGTTGTCGTTTTTTCCATTATTTTTGTCCATTTCTACAATATCTGTTCCTGCACATGTAAAAACACAAAAACAACATATTTTTGGCATTTTGGGTCGGTTTTTGGTCTTTTAAGTCCGGTTTTGGTCTTATAAAAGGTGTGTAAATTAATACACACCAAGAGATGAGGTCACGTAATAACCCATGACCTTGAGTCTAGCTACAAGACTCGTAAATAAAGAAAAGCGCTTCTTGGGAGGCAACCCATGTTTTGTGTGATTTTTATTTGTTTGATTGTTATTTGTTTTCATATGCATGCTTTATTTTTATTGTTGGTAGATCATGTTTCAAAAGTAAAATGGTGAAAATATTTTATTTTGTCGTTTGGCTTTGTCTTAACTTCATCTAAAGGTATTTCGCAAAAGATAAGTGTATGGGGAAACCCCAAATATGTTTTTAAGAAACAAAATTAATCATGATTCTCCACAATACTAAATGGACATGTATATTCGTATTTGTTAGAGTCAAATGCTTGTATCGAGTCATAATGATGTTTTGCAGGATTTTCCAGGAAGTAGGCCATAAGTTTTTCCAGAAATTTTCTGGAAACTTAACATAAAGATTTCTGCAGGTCACTTCTGACGGCGTCAGGAAGAAATTCCTAACGGCGTCATGTGTAAAATTCTGGAAATTTTGCTAGTTTTGTTTTTCTAACGGAGTCTCAAAGTTTTTGTTGATTCTTTAGTCTTATAAACTCCAGAAAATCTGCAAACACTCATTCCACAAGCATTATATCTTACTTTGTTTTCTAGGATTTGTTAGTATATATAGATTGCCGTCGATTTTATGCGAGGTTGCCTTGTTTGTTTTCTCAGGTTTAACAGGTTATGTATGACAAGAAGATGATTTATATTTCTGGAAGGGAAGCTTTGATGGTTCATTTTCTTGGAGGAAGATCTAACCTTGTTACCACACTATCCACACCGAGCGAATCAGGGGAGTATTTGATTTCATTCTTTTACCTATTTCACTTTTACATTCTTTAATTGAACATTGGGGACAATGTTCATCCTAAGTGTAAGGGGAGGGTAAATGATGATACCTTATAGGATACACCTTCACTTGAGTTTGTTTGTTTGATGGTAGGTGTGTAATAAAACTTTGAGAAATACTTGTTAGTGTAATTTTAGCGCCAAATTTAAAATTTTTTACAACATTTAGGAGTGAAACTTTAGCCTTAGCAAGCGTCTCATGGATAGGAGATTGTATGACTAGCACAAAACCGTACTATTCAGAAAAATTTTCCACCCAAATATGTGAGGTTCGCCTTTAGATTTGATAGGAAAAGCATTTATTATTAGTGCTTATGAGTGTACCGGTAGCATTTAGATTCTAGAACTTGCGTTAGTGATGCATCCCGAGGCAGCTAGTGAGACTACATTCGTGTAGTAGGATTTACTACATGATAAGAAGCATTAGGATCACCCTTGTGTTAAACCCGTATCATAATTACTTGACCATTTAAGTCATATTACTTGGCTAGTTATGTAAAACCCGAAAATCTGTTTTGCTAAAATTACCATATAATTTGAATTTTTATAAGTCTCGTGAACATTATACGAATAATAAAACTTACGGTTAAATAAATGTTACGCATCACACGTCCAAAATATTATAAAAAGCCGAATATAATTTTGTACAATTTGTACAATCCCATCACACTTATTCAAGTCTTTGAGGGTCCTTTCTTTTGTGTGTAACGTAGATACAAAATTTAATAGGTAAAGATATTTTAAAAAAATTTTGGAAAGGATTTGGTCACATTTTCTCCACAAATTGCTCCTTATTTTGGTTACCTTCCATTTTAAATCACCTCCTAATCGGCTTGATTGATAACCGAACCATCCACATATTTTTGCTCTATTTAACATTTATCAAAATTCTCAAAACTTTCAAAACCCTAAAAACCCTAAAACAACCTATACAAAAAATGGCGGCTACATGCTTCTTTCTCCTCCATTTTTGTCGATTAAAGCAAGGTTGATGGTGGTTTATTGAAGGTTTCGATCGTGGGTCTTTTCTCTTCGAACGACGCATGCTGAGGCTGTTCATATAGGGTCATGTTCGTTGGTTTATTTTGCTCGAAAAAAAAAAGGATTAAAATGTGGGTTTTGTTGCTGAATCGAAGGGTTGGACCCTTGCTGTTTCGGCGTGGTGTTGAAGCCGTGTGATCGTGGTGAGGTGATCGACTTCGATGTGGCATTAGTTTTGCTCACGTGACTGATTCGATAGGTGTCGGTTTCGGTCTCTTATGTTCTTTGTTCGTTCCTTATATCCGACCAAGAGGTAACCTCCATCGATTCTATTTTGAAACTATTCGACATCTATATATATATTATATACGTATCATGTGAAGCACGTTAAATGAATATTGATAAGTATGCTAATGAGTATGAAATACGTAACATAAAACCATGGAGATATGAACATATATGTGTAAATTTTTACTTCGATCTGTTATGGAGCTTAGAATAGTTTTGGTAAATATGATCTTTATTATATTAATAAAACATGGAATTAAGCATAAGTAATAATGAATGGAAGTGCATGTTATATAGTGAATCTCACGTTAAAACTGTTATGGCATTATGCAATTGAATGAAATTATAAACTAGTGCATCGAATGAATTACATGCAAGGATTTCAGTATTATAAAAATGAGTTTTTGAAACAATTATATATAGAGTGTGGGGCGTACATATATAGTTGAAAAATAAAAGTTTGCTTTAACGATACCTTGTGTGACTACTGATATAGTAGGGTGTCGTGAGTATATGGGTGAAGTGAACCGATGTGTCGGGTCATAATCAAGTCTTATATGATTTTATAAAAATCTTGAGCCGTTGCGGCATAAATATTAGGATCGTGGGTACGTTAATAAATTATACAAATTATAATGACGGGGTCCAAAATTATTATCTTAATATTAATTTATTAAACTAACTTTTAAATTAATTTTGTTTGACTTTTAATATTTAATTTTGATAATTTACATTTTGGCCCTAAACTTTACTAAATTGACATAATTAACTCTAAACTACTATAATTGTCATTTTAAACCTTAAATATTATTAATTGTCAACTATAACCTTAAAGTATTAAATTACTATTTCGGGAAGCTTACTAATTATGGGAAGATACTAATTATGGAAAGTTTCTAAAAATGTAAAGCCGATTAAAACGAGTAATCTAATTTAACATAAGTTATTAAGCCGATCATTAATTCGTGTAGATTCGCTGAAGATGAAGTGACTTCCTATTCGTATGTTTTGGTTTCGTTGGCGGTTTAAGGTACAGATATTCTTCTCTTTTTAGTAGGGACTTCTCATGACTCTCTTGATCCTTGACATTGCTATGATTCCCTTTCGATATGCCATTGCTATGATCCCTTTGATATGATTCGTTGATCCATTTGATATGATTCGTTGATATGATCTATTTGATATGAGCCTTGCTATGATACCTGTGATTTGATTTTGATTTGCTATCCACTTTGATTATGATTATGTGATTACGAAATTCTATTATATTATGCTCTGGGAGCATTCTGTTCTGTCATGCTTTGGGAGCATTTTGTTATGGATAGCCTTGTTTTGTTTGTTCTGATATGTTCTTTTCTGATGCCCGAGTTTTTAGTCTACTCATGGAGGTACCATGGGCGTGTCATTGAGGCACCAATGGCATGACACTATCTGGGGCGGTGTGATTAGTCCCCGGCGTCCCCGTCTGATTATGATATGATATGAGATCTCTTGGCCACTTTGTATATGATTTGTTTGTGGGGGGGCGTATGGATGCATCCTAGGATTTGTTCTGATATGATATGATACGATTTGGTTTGGTGACTGGCTGTACGTGCCTTGTACCCCTTTCACGTCTGGTACATTGGAGTTAGCTACTCTATGTACACCCTATGAATTGACGGATATGTGATTACGTGATTTTGAGACCTATTCGAGTATCTCGTTAGGTCGGCTCGTGGCTTTCCTATGTTTCTTATGTCTATTCGAGTATCTCGTTAGACGCGCCTTTGTTGATACGTGCTCTTGATTCTCTTATGATTTGTTTATGCTTGATATATCTATGATGCTTCATTTCATTTGACTTATGATATTCGTTCAGTTATTCGTTGATCTCTTATGCATTTGACAGATGATATTCTTTTCAGCAGAAGCTTACGATGTCTTGTTTCTCATACTTATATACGTTTTGTTTATCCGTTTGCTTTGTTATATCTGTTCACTGGGCTTTTTAAGCTCAGCCGCATTTCCTTTCCTGCGGCAGGTTATAGGTTGGAAGCTGGGGTTGGGTGAAGTGAGAGAATATGAGCTTTAGTGGACTACCCCATGGACTAGAAGCCCATTACATCTGGACTAGTTTTGGACTTGGATTAGATTAGACTTTGTTTAGTTTGTATTTTTTTTTTCTTTTATAGTTTTAGTATTTCTTTTGTACTTTTAGATTTTTCCCTTGTAACCTTTTATTTTAAGTCTTCCGCTTGCGTTGTATGCTTTGTATGCTTTGATATGTCACCATACTGTAACGCTCCGGACCCATGTCGGGTTGGGTTGTTACAATTATGGTATCAGAGCTAAGGCTGCGACTTGTAGTACTTAAATTATGGCCTGTGAGTTTTGGACCCTTAGGTTTGCACCTTAGAAGCTTTAAGAATAACTTTGGAAGTTTTTGCCTTAAGTTTCTCCCCTTAAGAACCTTATTATGACCGGTGAGGATTGGGTAGATATATGACTAGACGTTGGTTTCTTGTTTCCGCTTTACTCTGATTTATACCTTTGCATTTCGGTAAGCTCTTACAAGATCATTCGTTTCGGAGACTTAGAAGACTTATCAGGATTCGCGACATGTGTTTAGGATACCTTTAGACATCGTAGTGTGCCTTATAGGTTCTTTCTCTTGAGTTATCCTTCTGAGCTTCGATTCTTGATTCGTTTGACATCCGCTTACATGCCTTTCGTTCGTTCAGAGATTCGCGTATGTATGAATCTTACGTGCTCGACACATTCTATTACTTCTCCCTGCTTTTGATTCTTTCTTCATTGTTGATTTTTGACCTTACCTATTCTACCCCTATGAACGTTTTGTGACTTTTCATCATGTATATTTGATTCGTCCGATGCGTTCTGGAGATATTTGGAGATGATTTTGTTATGCTAATCTATTTACGTTGGAAATGTTTGATTCGATGTTATTCTTGATTTTGATTTGTTGCCTGAGTACTATGATGATGACGACCGTCATTTTATGTTTGTCACCTTTAACGTTTTATGAAGTTCATATTCTACACCATGATTCTTAACCTGATAATCGTCTATGACCATCTTGTTCTAAAACTCGTGCGTTGATTTCCCCACTGCTGTGAAGATACTTCTCTGGTGAAAATCGCCTCGAGAGTTATTCGATTTGTTTGGAATGTTCGCTGTGTATCTTTGTGTGTTTTGTTTTATTTGTGGAGGAGAATGATGATGGTATTTATTGTTGGAAGCTGAATCGTGTCTTATTTTGTGAAAGGAACGGGACACTCTTAGTATTTCCTTTCGTATTTATGTGTGTAATGCCAATTGTGTTGGTTACCTTTCCGACTATTCCTATGGATTTGATAAATCGTGTCTTTTATGAATACTTAGACAAATTGTCATGGTATGACATTTTAGTATCTTTAGAGACGAAGGAGAAACACGAGTATTATCTTTTTATTTTGTGTTGACATTCTACATTTGGAGAAGCCTTTGTGATATTCTCGAAGAGTAACTATTGCGGGATGAAGAACGAGAGACGCAGCTGGCTGGAGCTGGATGGGATGGCGTGAAGACGGTGGCCAATGCATTGGAGATTTCCGTGCCCGGCAGGAAGGACAACACGAGAGGAGCTACGGTAGAGCATCGACTAGGACGGCTTACTTGAAAGATCGGCAGAGTTTTCCTTCGGCAGAAGATGGGTCAAGCTTCATGGCGCATCTACATTGTGTAGGACAGAGAATCACTTTTGCTCTCTCGATACGTTTTGGATATTTTGAGTTATGTTGTGACCGTCTGTACGATTTTGTTCTCCATATTATTATGAGACTCTTGGATACGTTTGACGATTTCTTTGGTACTCCTTCGATCTTGGCAAGTTCCTTTAGTCGTTCGGATTTCAGTTAGAGTTAATGAAGGTTTATCGTTTAGTTCTATCGCTATGTTTGCTTTGTAGGTTTATGTGCTTCGTATATCTCCTTGTAGAATTTTATCTATCATCTGTCATCTGTCATCTGTCATCTGTCATCTGTCATCTGTCATCTGCTACGCATTCGTTGAATCAGATTTGTCATGAGAGTTCTGTGGAGAGCCTGGGGCTATCCAAATTTGTCGGGATAAAGTCATGAGAAACTATTTTGATTGTGGAGATTCTTTTGGAAGAACCTCACCGTGCGTGAGGATAATTGTGACGTTCATTTTTGATCTGCTACGTTTCCGTCTAACTTTTGCGACTTCAATTTTGAGGACAAAATTCTCTTTTTAGAGGGGAAGAATTGTAAAACCCGAAAATTTGTTTTGCTAAAATTACCATATAATTTGAATTTTTATAAGTCTCGTGAACATTATACGAATAATAAAACTTACGGTTAAATAAATGTTACGCATCACACGTCCAAAATATTATAAAAGGCCGAATATAATTTTGTACAATTTGTACAATCCCATCACACTTATTCAAGTCTTTGAGGGTCCTTTCTTTTGTGTGTAACGTAGATACAAAATTTAATAGGTAAAGATATTTTAAAAAAAATTTGGAAAGGATTTGGTCACATTTTCTCCACAAATTGCTCCTTATTTTGGTTACCTTCCATTTTAAATCACCTCCTAATCGGCTTGATTGATAACCGAACCATCCACATATTTTTGCTCTATTTAACATTTATCAAAATTCTCAAAACTTTCAAAACCCTAAAACAACCTATACAAAAAATGGCGGCTACATGCTTCTTTCTCCGCCATTTTTGTCGATTAAAGCAAGGTTGATGGTGGTTTATTGAAGGTTTCGATCGTGGGTCTTTTCTCTTCGAACGACGCATGCTGAGGCTGTTCATATAGGGTCATGTTCGTTGGTTTATTTTGCTCGAAAAGAAAAAAAAAAAGGATTAAAATGTGGGTTTTGTTGCTGAATAGAAGGGTTGGACCCTTGCTGTTTCGGCGTGGTGTTCAAGCCGTGTGATCGTGGTGAGGTGATCGACTTCGATGTGGCATTAGTTTTGCTCACGTGACTGATTCGATAGGTGTCGGTTTCGGTCTCTTATGTTCTTTGTTCGTTCCTTATATCCGACCAAGAGGTAACCTCCATCGATTCTATTTTGAAACTATTCGACATCTATATATATATTATATACGTATCATGTGAAGCACGTTAAATGAATATTGATAAGTATGCTAATGAGTATGAAATACGTAACATAAAACCATGGAGATATGAACATATATGTGTAAATTTTTACTTCGATCTGTTATGGAGCTTAGAATAGTTTTGGTAAATATGATCTTTATTATATTAATAAAACATGGAATTAAGCATAAGTAATAATGAATGGAAGTGCATGTTATATAGTGAATCTCACGTTAAAACTGTTATGGCATTATGCAATTGAATGAAATTATAAACTAGTGCATCGAATGAATTACATGCAAGGATTTCAGTATTATAAAAATGAGTTTTTGAAACAATTATATATAGATTGTGGGGCGTACATATATAGTTGAAAAATAAAAGTTTGCTTTAACGATACCTTGTGTGACTACTGATATAGTAGGGTGTCGTAAGTATATGGGTGAAGTGAACCGATGTGTCGGGTCATAATCAAGTCTTATATGATTTTATAAAAATCTTGGGCCGTTGCGGCATAAATATTAGGATCGTGGGTACGTTAATAAATTATACAAATTATAATGACGGGGTCCAAAATTATTATCTTAATATTAATTTATTAAACTAACTTTTAAATTAATTTTGTTTGACTTTTAATATTTAATTTTGATAATTTACATTTTGGCCCTAAACTTTACTAAATTGACATAATTAACTCTAAACTACTATAATTGTCATTTTAAACCTTAAATATTATTAATTGTCAACTATAACCTTAAAGTATTAAATTACTATTTCGGGAAGCTTACTAATTATGGGAAGATACTAATTATGGAAAGTTTCTAAAAATGTAAAGCCGATTAAAACGAGTAATATAATTTAACATAAGTTATTAAGCCGATCATTAATTCGTGTAGATTCGCTGAAGATGAAGTGACTTCCTATTCGTATGTTTTGGTTTCGTTGGCGGTTTAAGGTACAGATATTCTTCCCTTTTTAGTAGGGACTTCTCATGACTCTCTTGATCCTTGACATTGCTATGATTCCCTTTCGATATGCCATTGCTATGATCCCTTTGATATGATTCGTTGATCCATTTGATATGATTCGTTGATATGATCTATTTGATATGAGCCTTGCTATGATACCTGTGATTTGATTTTGATTTGCTATCCACTTTGATTATGATTATGTGATTACGAAATTCTATTATATTATGCTCTGGGAGCATTCTGTTCTGTCATGCTTTGGGAGCATTTTGTTATGGATAGCCTTGTTTTGTTTGTTATGATATGTTCTGTTCTGATGCCCGAGTTTTTAGTCTACTCATGGAGGTACCATGGGCGTGTCATTGAGGCACCAATGGCATGACACTATCTGGGGCGGTGTGATTAGTCCCCGGCGTCCCCGTCTGATTATGATATGATATGAGATCTCTTGGCCACTTTGTATATGATTTGTTTGTGGGGGGGCGTATGGATGCATCCTAGGATTTGTTCTGATATGATATGATACGATTTGGTTTGGTGACTGGCTGTACGTGCCTTGTACCCCTTTCACGTCTGGTACATTGGAGTTAGCTACTCTATGTACACCCTATGAATTGACGGATATGTGATTACGTGATTTTGAGACCTATTCGAGTATCTCGTTAGGTCGGCTCGTGGCTTTCCTATGTTTCTTATGTCTATTCGAGTATCTCGTTAGACGCGCCTTTGTTGATACGTGCTCTTGATTCTCTTATGATTTGTTTATGCTTGATATATCTATGATGCTTCATTTCATTTGACTTATGATATTCGTTCAGTTATTCGTTGATCTCTTATGCATTTGACAGATGATATTCTTTTCAGCAGAAGCTTACGATGTCTTGTTTCTCATACTTATATACGTTTCGTTTATCCGTTTGCTTTGTTATATCTGTTCACTGGGCTTTTTAAGCTCAGCCGCATTTCCTTTCCTGCGGCAGGTTATAGGTTGGAAGCTGGGGTTGGGTGAAGTGAGAGAATATGAGCTTTAGTGGACTACCCCATGGACTAGAAGCCCATTACATCTGGACTAGTTTTGGACTTGGATTAGATTAGACTTTGTTTAGTTTGTATTTTTTTTTTCTTTTATAGTTTTAGTATTTCTTTTGTACTTTTAGATTTTTCCCTTGTAACCTTTTGTTTTAAGTCTTCCGCTTGCGTTGTATGCTTTGTATGCTTTGATATGTCACCATACTGTAACGCTCCGGACCCATGTCGGGTTGGGGTGTTACAAGTTAAGTCAATTAATTTTTCCCACCCCCTTAGCATTGTACTCATTTTTAGTACACGAAACCCCTAGTACACCCCTCCGAGCCTATCTTTTCGTTTCTACCTTTAAGCATCTTACTTAAAGGAAGAATTTGTTACACCCCACTTAAATGTACACCCAAATCGCCTTAGCCTTCCGTGTATGCACTCATCTTTAGTGCATTATTGTTACATGTTTTAAACCCTTAGTAATTATCTAATTGATTACATGGTTGCTAAGTCGAGTCATATCCTTGTACATATTGTTTTGGGACGATTGGGACTCTTGGGTAAAGTACTTATGTTATGGAGTAATGGGGAAGAACATCTATTATTACCCCAATATGTGCATTAATCTTAAAAGTACTCCAAGTGTTTTGATTATCTTGATTCGAGTCAATAGATTAGTTTATTGTAAATTATGTAAAAATTCAAGTGTAAGGGGAATGTTCATTCCTTATGATGTATTATTTGGATGGTAGGGTTAGAGTGTATGCAAAAAAAAAAAAAAAAAAAAAAAAAAAAAAAAAAAAACGAAATATATATATATATATATATATATATATATATATATATATATATATATATATATATATATATATATATATATATATATATATATATATATATAGAGAGAGAGAGAGAGAGAGAGAGAAATAGAAAAAGAAAAGAGAAAAAAACATACGGACTACCATCCCTTTTCATTCCATGTTCATTTTATGTTTTTGTTATTTTTCATTTGTTAGCTTAAGTCGAGTCGAGTCTTGGCTTAGCAACGCCATATTGTACATGTAATTAACCAAGATGACTAACTCGTCACCAGTAAAGATTGCCTATATCCAACAAAACCGTGTATTCCAAATCCCTACACCTAACGTTATAACCCTTTAAAAGACCTCTTTGATAGTTTACCCTAGGTGCTTACGCCATGTGGTGGAGGTTTGATCCTTTCCCAAGTCTATGGTAATCTATTTTGCTATGACAGGTAGTGAGAGATATTTTCCATTTCCATATTGTGATATATACTTTATTACACTCGAGAGATGTGAGTATCTAAACACTATTTGTGAGGTGCTAGTATATGACCTCCGTGCTTGTCTTTGGTCTTTAGTGGAACGATTATTTGTTGTAATTACTTTTATATTAGTGTTAAATGACCCCTAACTTGTATTTTGATTAGAATAAAAGCGCATTTGCTTGAGGACAAGCAAATCTCAAGTGTAAGGGTATATGATGATGAGAAAAATGATCTGTTTTTAGGGGGTCATTTAAGCCAGAATTTGAATTTATTTGATCAAATATTGCCCTAAATCATTCCTTTTGTGATTTTAGGTACTTTTGGAGTGAATTCTGGAAAAGGAAGCATTTTGGACGTTTTTGGAGCATAAAAGTGAAGAAAACGGCAAAGTCTTAATTTTCCTTGCTGGGAACAGTACCTGACGGCGTCAAGAGCATTTTGATGACGGCGTCAAGAGCAAAAGTGGTGACGGTCCAGTAGAAATGTGACGGCGTCAAAGCATGGCCGTCAAGAGTAAAAGTGGTGATGGCCCAGAACAACATTACACATGACGGTGTCAGATCTGGATCTAGGCAATCCGATTTTATTATGGGCGGCGGGTTGACGGCGTCAGAATTTTCTTCTTGACGCCGTCACCTTAGAAAATCTATATATAGTTTTGTAATTTTCATTCATTAGAAGAGGACAATTTTAGGGACGACTTCGCTAAGCCCTAGCACGACTTTTACAGTATTTTCAAGGGTTTTCACCCCTCGAAACCTTTCATGTTCAATTAAGATAAGTATCCTTTCAATTCATTCAATATGTCTATGTGTTGTTTGAATATATCTTACGCTTGTCTTGATTTTAACATGCTAGGCTAGATCTCTTGTGTATTTGCTTAGATGTAGTGAAACCTAGATGTTGATTATAAGTTGATTGCTTGTTTATAGTTGTTATGGATGAATGATTTCGATATTAGGCTTAAGAAAACTGGCAGACTTCCATAGTGTAACTTGCTTGAACGTCTTAAGAAACATGAACCAATGCGTACTAGGTTTTTATGGTTGTGTTTAATGCATGAGCGAATTCTAGTGATCCCATGTTAGGAGCTTCTTGCAGGCTCGACGTAGGAGTGAAGTAGGAGCTTATAGAGTTGGGGAAGTACGTACGCCACCCCACGATTGGTATTAAGGAATATAACCCGTCATCCACGCAACTGTAACAAACTATCAACCTGTAAAAGATATCTAGGGAGTAATGAAATCTAAGTAAACACAATTTTCCCATTTATTGTTCACACCACATTAGTAATTAGCTTATTTACATTTTTTGTTATTTTATTTTGATTGCATCTTTAGTTATTGGGTTAGTTGACTAGCACCCGAGATTTTTACTTGCTTTTATAAAAATATAAAAATACAAAAAGAATCATCCCTCACCTCTAGACCTAGTTTTCAGGCTTTCTAATCCTAGCGACACTATTCCTGAGTTGAACGATCAATCCCTCGGTACTTGTCACTATACTATACTACAAAGATCAGGTACACTGCCTGGTGGGAGTTGTAAGCTTCTCGAGATCCCTTGAGAAGTAAAACCTGGTGCAATTCCTATGCATCATAGTAGCACCAATCATGTACATCATTTCTTTGAGAATATTTGACTTCTACATATGATATATCCAATCGATCCCCTCAGTAACATAATTAAAAACCAGTAATTGGGCATCACACCACAACCGGATTAACCTCCATACATTAACAACAACTTCACAAGAGCAAAACAAATGCTCATTTGATTCCATACCACTATTACACATCGAGCACAAGATCGAGTTAATATCATGCCTCTCGTAGATAGGTTCAAACGATGTGGTAACTAATCCAATCTTAAATGCCACATAAATATATTGACTTTCTGAGGAAGAGCTTTACATCATCTTGTACTAACTTGCATTGAAGGAACAATAACATCATCAATATGCTTCTGAGTCTCTGAAACCTTGAAAAAGCTATCTTTACCGATCATTCATTGCCATGAATCTGTACCTGAAAGGGATGAAAGCTAAGATACTTCATCCATTAATTGGATCAATGATGACCTAATACGGTCAGAAGCTATAGTATATTTCCAACACCAGGACCAACTACCATTAACGAGACGTTCATTTATGGGAAACTCTTCATTCAAGTCCAGTCAAAACAATCTGTTATAACGAATATAAAGTGGTTCATCGCAGAGCCAAGTATCCTTCCAAAAGCGCACAGAAGCTCCATCCCCCGCTTTGTATTTTAATATGCCGTTTGTAACAATCCTGCTAGAATGTAAAGTACTAAATGAGCCTACAATCTTTGCCCAAACACCATTGGAACAACACCTTTTGAAATTTAAACCAGCTTCTTTACCATGAATGGCTTTTAATAACTTAACCCATAACATGTCCGGTTGAGTAACAAATCACCAGCGCCATTTCTGTAATAACATAAGATTAAGGTGTTGTTTGGTTGGTGGGGTTGGTGTGGGTTGAGTAAAATAATGTAAAAATTATTTGTTTGGTTTATTATGGTGGGCCCAATCTATTGGAATGAGGAATCAATAAATGATAGATCAATACCATAGCATTAGTATGGTATCAAATAAAATTCCTTTTTTTTTTCCAATTATAAATGGGTCTCATTCCACTACTAACTAACTTTTTTTTTTTTTTTTTTTTTTTTTTTTTTTTTTTTTTTTTAATTATTAAATCAAATTTGTACATATTTTATTAAAACAATAAATTATCTATTTAGTAATATATTTTCTCTCTTCCTCTCTCCCTTTTACATTAAATCCAAATCTTAATCTTATACCCAATTCACAAACCAAACGAGCCCTAAATGCTTTTATGTTTCTAACCCCTAAACCACCTTTTTCGAAAGATGCCAAAATATTTTCGCATTTGATTAAAGACATTTTCTTCAACTTTGGGCCCCCTATCTAGACAATTCTTGTATCTTTGAAAAGGTATATATATATAACTGCCCTAATTTTTCCCAATTTAGATGCGAATGCGTTACAAAGATGTATCGTTCCCCAAGAAATAGCTTCGTGATGTCAAGAATTGCGAACCCGTGCAGGAAGTTTTAGAATCCTTTAAGCAGTGTACCTAACCGTTGTAGTGTAGTATAGGTAAGTCTCGGGGGATTGATCGTTCTCTAGGGGAATAGTCTTGCAATAGTTTTAGGAAGAGCAAAGTGTATGTCGAGATAGGTCTAGAGGTGAGGATGATTCTTTTTGTATTTTTATATTCTTTTTAAAAAGCAAGTAAAAATCTCAGGTTTTGAAAAGAGGGCGGAATTAGTTACTAGTTAACTAACCCAAAACTACTAATTAAACTAATAACAAGAAAAAATGAATTGGTGGTAACTCTTACGATAGGAAAAGCAGTGTTTATTTAGACATCTTTACTCCCTAGTTATCTCCTACTGATTTATCGAATTGTCACGTCTTTGTTTTAATTGAAGTGTTGTATTCCTTAATATTGGTCATGGGGAGGTTCCGAAGTCCCCAACTCTATGAACATTAGTCTCCCTTAAAACCCTTAAAGTCTATTAAGTTTTCTAGGATCTACAAGCCGTAATTCATGCAATAAATACAGGGAGGAAAACCAACAGTGCACTCTATGTTGACGTTTTATAAGACGTTCAAGCCAAAATATATACGAACTTAGCCAGTTTTCTTATCCTAATGCGAGGCAATCAATTAAACAAGAGACGACAAATCAATATTCAGTAACTAGGTTTCATTAGATATAAGCAAACAACAATTAACTTAAGCTAGCATGTTAAAGTAAAGAAAAGATAAACAAATAATCAAACAATATATAGACATATCGAATGATTAAATGGATAACTTATCTTTATTGAAACATGAAGTTCAATGGCTGTAAATGCCTCACAAAAGCTGCTAAAATCATCTACGTTATGCCTCTGCAAAGTGTTACACGAATTATGAAATTCATACGGAAGTATATATAGATTTACAGTTGTAATGACGTCACTTGCAAAGTGTGACGCCATCAGCTCACCTCCAATTAGGGTTTTGTCTTGTGCAAGTCACCGTTGTGACAGTGTCGCTTAGGATGTTTGACGTCGTCATGCGATGTCTGACGCTGTCCTTTGTTAATTCATCTGAGCTGTCACTTTTTAACTTTGTACGAAATCTAAGTCTTCAAATACACATGACGCCGTCAGGTTATGATAATTCTGAGCCAAACATCCATCTTCAATTGCAAGTGACGACGTCACGTCGTAGCTTGTGACACCGTCAGATCCCCATTTTCTTCACTTTTTCATCGATTCTAGCCCAAAACATGTCATTTTCCAAATTTTTCGTCCCAAGAACTTAAAATGTAGAAAGAAATGATTTAGGGCAATATTTGAACATATAAACATGATTTTGGCCTTAAATGACCTCTTAAAAAGGTACCATATAATTTCTTATCACTTTGTACCAATCTTCTTTTTATGTAACCGTAGCATCCCATCTACTATGCTTTTAATATAACCGTACAATCACCTCCACACTCATTCATTCCCTTGCTAAAACAATGGCTGCAACCTCTTCATTATCCCCTCCACGCTCTTCTACTCCACCGCTCCTACCCAACATCCAAAAAATGTACATGAGTGACACAATTCACAGTATCATTGCATTGCATCTTAGTTGAATTAACAAACTAAAATGCAAGATAGAAGTTATACTTCAAGACTATCGATTGTGTATGGTAGAAATTGATATAAAGAGTGTAGAAAACTATAGGGGGTTGAATAGTTTTACCGATTAAAACTTTGTTTTAAAACTTTTAGATCGACTTATGTCAATTTATTCTGATGTGTGGATATTGATAGTTAGATGTGAAGAGAATATACTACGAGATAGAGAAAGAAAGAAACAACCATAACACGAATATTTATAAGGGTTCGGCTAGGGTATATATATATATATATATATATATCACAGCAGAAGATTGTGTCACTAGGGTATTACTTCATGGTTCACAACACAAGTTAAAGAAAACGACTCTAAATGAGATGTTTTGAAATAAATTATCATTCGATTAATATATCAGAGTTTACAATCCCACAAGTTTACAAAAGGTACAACAGAAAAGTTGTAAAATTTTTCGAATGATAATATATGCATTTTATTCAAAATGTTTTCCGTGCGCCTTCACATGCCAGCTAATTCCTTTCGAAGCTGAGATAAACATGCTAAAAAGTCAACACAAAGGTTGACTGAATTCATAGGTTTGTAAATAGTAGTGGACAATAAAGTTCACAGTATAATTGCAATGTGCGCAATCATCATCCTGATAGTTATTATTGCTCTAAGCTCATGGCACGCACGACTGACTCTATATATATATATATATATATATATATATATATATATATATATATATATATACATATATATATACACACACATATATATATATATATACATATCACCGTACGATATATACATTTAACAATTTGCCCCGAGTAGGTACTATGCCAAATACTTAGAAATTCAAATATAGTGCGTTTGTGATATCCGCTATATGATTAACACAAACGGGATTCGTCAATCCTGATAGGCCTATCTACAATATTTGCGCTCACTCGCAACAACAAGTGATTAGTGGTCCATGATAAATGGACTTTTGGCATAAACAACTTAGGCATGCAATAATACAATCAAGGCTAGCATTCAGTTTGCAAGTAATTGTCCGTAATAAAAACAGTAGCATGTATCTCCCCAAAAGAGTTTATAAAATAGTTAAACAAAAGTAGGGGTTATGAACTCACCATAGCAATCAGTAGTAGTTTATAACAACATATAGTGTATGGCGAGACCACGATCTTTAACAATGACCTACGAGAGTAT
Organism: Artemisia argyi; assembly: GCA_030686995.1. Taxonomy (NCBI): domain Eukaryota; kingdom Viridiplantae; phylum Streptophyta; class Magnoliopsida; order Asterales; family Asteraceae; genus Artemisia; species Artemisia argyi. The sequence goes on from CM060679.1 coordinate 15,761,506, forward strand.
AGTGATCGTGTCTTAGTATAGTGTACAATATAAGTGTACAAGTATATGTAAAGTCATTGACTTGATGAAGAAGTTGTACATATATCTCATGTTGTGTAAAGGAGTGAGATATTCTTAAAGTATGGTTTGGCTATTAGCCTTTTATAAATAACATCATACTACCGTTCGGGCTATCCAAATCCAGAGGTCATGTAATGAACATATGAGGAGCCAGGACACTTTAATTCGTAATCCACAACTCGTCAATACGACACCCAGAAGAGTTCTCTTATGATAATGAAACTCCCATTATTGTAGTACTTATCATTTATAAGTAAAAAGTATTTGACGAGACAAATGTTGCATAAAACATTTGTCGTGTTTCGTCAAAGACTTTTGCCAATAAATATTCATGAGAAGGTTTAGTGTAACATTTATCAAGTATGAATGCTATCAATTTAAGGATCAAGTTTGTTGTGATAAAATCGCTAACGGCGTTTCATAACTTTGTCGAAGTCAAGAAAATGATTCAATTAATTGAACAAGTCTCAATGGCAAGTTTCGGGTCATCAAATCCAAGCTAGCCGTGCGGAGAGACACACAACCTTGAGACAGAAACCAAGGCCATAGCCATCGCTATGACCTGGTTAGAAGACCTTGAGATAACTTCCTTGGCATAGCCTTGGCTGTGACTCAGCTTCAAGATATCAATACGCCACCAAAGTTTTTAGCCATGACTGTTTTTATAGTCTAAACAGGTCCAGTTGGTTTTTATAGTCTACAGCCTTTGTTTTCACTTTCAGCTTACGTACCCATGAGTTTTGTTATAAAAGGTCATTCTGAGCAGCTTTCGTGTTTTACACTTTAAGTGGTTCGGACCAGAAAAGGGTCTAAATCAAGTTTTAATTCCAGGTCAGTAAGCGTTTTGTTCAAGCACCAAATTTAACTTGTAATTAAGTACAGAAAGTTGGACAACACTCAGCAGTCCCACCGCAAAAGCCATATCTTGAGTTCTACAAAACTTTAGGATGCGAGGCTTTTTCCTACGTTTAAGTTTATGTCTTAGCTTCATATCATAAAACTACGACGAGCTCCAGAAATGGCCAGAACTGCCCTGTTTTGTCCAATGAATTCTGTTAGTCAGATTTTGACATGTTTTACTATTTTATCTCTAGTTTATTCATCGGGATGAGTTATGAGGTACGCCACCAATATCGCAGCTACATAGGGGCGGGAGGGGGCGCCCGACCCCCCGAAATTTTTTTGCGATGTAGGGGGTATATAGTTTTCGTGTAGAAAAATTTCGGTATATTCGGTTTCGACCCCCCATTTTAATTGTGAATTTTTTTTTATACATTAAGCAATAAAAATTTTAGATATCGACCCCCCACTGAAAATTTTCTAGCTTCGCCACTGTACGCCACCCGACGAAACGACCACAAGACATAGCTCTACCGGCTTATCTCATTGCCTTAACCTCAAAGTTTACTGAGATGATCAGTTTAATCATTCTTTGGGGCTGTTTAGAATTTCAGCTTCATAAGTCATATCTAGAGCTTGTTCTAGTTTATTTTCATGATTAAAACTTTATATACAACATCATATCTTTTCAAAATACATATAAGACTTGTACAAGATATAAACATGTCAAAATATAGTCTTACAAATTCTTGGATGGAAAAACACTAAGTACCCAAGAACACTACTGTAAGTCTTTCAATCACCAACTAGCCTTTCAATCTTCAACCCAACTTGTGGTAGCCTGTTGAACCTTGTGCTTGGACTTCTACTTCAGGCTTTTGGTATTGTGTAAGTCTTGTGTCAAGCTTGGAAATCAACAAATCATCACTTGGACTAGGTAGAACACACCATGGTCTTCATCTTTCTTGGTACTAATTGGTCTTGAATAAAACTTATGATGGTGTAATACATGGGAATCGCACCAGGCTTTACCTCTCAAGGGATCTTGAGAAGCTTACAACCCCCACCAGGCAGTGTACCTGATCGTTGTAGTATAACATAGTGACAAGTACCGGGGGATTGATCGTTCAGCTAGGAATAGTGTCGCTAGGATTAGAAAACCTAAATACTAGTTCTAAAGATGAGGGATGATTATTTTTGTATTTTTGTATTTTTTTTAGAAAGCAAGTAAAAATCTCGGGTTTGAAGGATTTGGACGGAATTAGTTGCTAGTCAACTAACCCAATACTAAAGATGCAATCAAAATAAAATACTAAAAATGAAAATAAACTAAATTAACTAAAGTTGTGAGCAATAAGTGGAGAAGTTGTGTTTACTTAGATTTCACTACTCTCTAGATATCTTTTACACATTAATTACTTGTTCTAGTTGCGTGGATGACGGATTGTATTCCTTAATACCATTCATGGGGTGAGGCACTTAATTCCCCAATCCTATGAGTGCCTACTTCACTCCTATGTCGAGCCGGCTAAGAAGCTCCTAACATGGGATCATTAGAATTTACTCATGCATTAAATACAACCAATAAAACCTAGTGCACGTTAGTTCATGTTTCCTAAGACGTTCAAGCATGTTACCAATTGGAGATCTGCCAGTTTTCTTAAGCCTAACATCGAAATCATTCATCCAATACAACCATAAACAAGTAATCAACACATAATTAACATCTAGGTTTCATAAGATCCAAGCGACACAAGATAGATCTAGCCTAGCATGATGGAATTAAGACAAGAACAAGATATAGGCAACTAACACATAGACATATTGATTGAATTAAAAGAATACTTATCTCAATTACACATGAAAGGGTTCAAGGGCCTTAGGGTTTCTCCAAAACTTCTCTTTTTTTTATGAATGAAAATTAGAAAACTATATATAGGAAATTGAGGCTGACGGCGTCAAGACAAAATTGGTGACGCCGTCATCTCGCCGCCAAAATACTTCTCGGACTGCCTTGATCTACTTTTGACGCCGTCACGTTATAGCATTTTCCAGGCCGTCACGTATTTTACTCTTGACGCTCTACCTTGTGATGCCTTCAATTCTGTACTGGGCCGTCATGAAAATTACTCTTGACGCCGTCAGGATTTTCTTCTTGACGCCGTCACCTACTGTTCCCAACAAGGAAAATTAAGACTTTGGTGTTTTCTTCACTTTTATGCTCCAAAAACGTCCGAATTGCTTCCTTTTCCATATTTCTCTCCCAAAGTATCTAAAATCACAAAAGGAACGATTTAGGGCAATATTTGATCAAATAAATTCAATTCCGGGCTTAAATGACCCCCTAAAAATGATTCATTTTTTGCCTCATCATATACCCTTACACTTGAGATTTGCTTGTCCTCAAGCAAATGCGCTTTTATTCTAATCAAAATACAAGTTAGGGGTCATTTAACACTAATATAAAAGTAATTACAACAAATAATCGTTTCACTAAAGACCAATAGACAAGCACAGAGGTCATATACTTAGCACCTCACAAATAGTGGTTAGATACTCACATCTCTCGAGTGTAATAAAGTATAAATTACAATATGAAAACGGAAGATATCTCTCATTACCTGTCATAGCAAAATAGATTACCATAGGCTTGGGAAAGGATCAAACCTCCACCACATGGTGTAAGCACCTAGGATAAACTATCAAAGAGATCTTTTAAAGGGTTGTAACGTTAGGTGTAGGGATATGAAATACACGGTTTTGTTGGATAAAGGAAGTTTTACTGGTGGCGAGCTAACAATCTTGGTTAATTACATGTATAATATGGCGTTGCTAAGCCAAGACTAGACTCGACTTAAGCTAATAAATGAAAAATAACAAAAGCATAGAATGAAAAGAGATGGTAGTCCGGTATGTTTTTTTTTTTTTTTTTTTTTTTTTTTTTTTTTTTTTTTTTTTTTTTTTGCATACACTCTTACCCTACCATCCGAAATAATACATCATAGTGAATGAAAATTCCCCTTACACTTGAATTTTTACATACTTTACAATAAACTAATCTAATGACTCGAATTAAGATAATCAAAACACTTGGAGTACTTTTAAGATTAACGTTCATATGGGGGTAATAAATAATGTTCTTCCCCATTTCTCCATAAATAAGTACTTTGCCCATGAGTCCCAATCGTCCCAAAACAATATGTATAAAGATATGACTCGACTTAGCAACCATGTAATCAATTAGATAGTTAACTTATGGTTTAACAAATAACAATAATGCACTAAAGATGAGCGCATACACGGAAGGCTAAGGCGATTTGGGTGTACATTTAAGTGGGGTGTAACAAATTCTTCCTTTAAGTAAGATGCTTAAAGTTAGAAACGAAAAGATAGGCTCGGAGGGGTGTACTAGGGGTTTCGTGTACTAAAAATGAGTACAACGCTAAGGGTGTGGGAAAAATTAGTTGACTTAACTAGCCAAGTAATATGACTTAAATGGTCAAGTAATTATAATACGGGTTTAACACAAGGGTGATCCTAATGCCTCTTATCATGTAGTAAATCCTACCACATGAATGTAGTCTCACTAGCGGTCTCGGGATGCATCACTAACGCAAGTTCTAGAATCTAAAAGCTACCGGTACACGCATAAGCACTAATAGTAAATGCTTTTCCTATCAAATCTAAAGGCGAACCTCACATATTTGGGTGGAAAATTTTTCTGAATATACGGTTATGTGCTAGTCATACAATCTCCTATCCATGAGACGCTTGCTATGGCTAAAGTTTCACTCCTAAATGTTGTAAAAAATTTTAAATTTGGCGCTAAAATTACACTAACAAGTATTTCTCATAGTTTTATTACGCATCTACTATTAAACAAACAAACTCAAGCGAAAGTGTATTTGTAAGTTATCATCATTTTACCCTCCCCTTACACTTAAGATGAACATTGTCCCCAATGTTCAAGTAAAGAATGTAAAAGTGAAAATAGTAAAAAGAATGAAATCAAATACTCCCCTGATTCGCTCGGTATGGATAATAAGGTGGTCAGGTTAAATCTTCCTCCAAGAAAATGAACAATCAAAGCTTCCCTTCCAGAATAATAATCATCTTCTTGTCATACATAACCTGTGAATCCTGAGAAAATAGACAAGACAACCTTGCATAAAATCGGCGGCAACCTATATAAGTTACTAAATCCTAGAAAACAAAATAAGATATAATGCTTGTGGAATGAAGTTTCCAGATTTCCTGGAGATTATAAAACTTAATAATTCACAAAAACTATAAGACTCCGTTAGAAAAACAAAACCGGTAAAATTTCCAGATTTTTACACGTGACTCCGTCAAGAGTTAACTCGTGACACCGTCAGAAGTGACCTGCAGAAATTCTTATGTTAAGTTTCTGAAAAATTTCTGGAAAAACTTGGTCCTACTTCCTGAAAAATCCTGCAAAACTTCATTATGACTCAATACAAGCATTTGACTCTAACAAATACGAATACACATGTCCATTTAATATTGTGGAGAATCATGATCGGTTTGTTTCTTAAAAACATATTTGGGGTTTCCCCTTACAGTTATCTTTTGCAAAAATACTTTTAGGTGGAGTTAAGACTAGGCCAAAACAACAAAGTAAAGTATTTCCACTATTTAATTGAGAAACATGATCTACCAACAATAAAAATAAAGCATGCATACGGGAGCAAATAACAAAAAAAATAAAATAAAATCACAGAAAACATGGGTTGCCTCCCAAGAAGCGCTTTTTTTTTTTATTTACGAGTCTTGTAGCTAGACTCAAGGTCATGGGTTACTGCGTGACCTCATCGTTGATTCCACTCTCTAGGTCGTCTTCTAAACTAGTATCGCTTTCATAGTGTAAGTACTTCGGGTCTTCGAACTCGAAGACATCTTTTCGATACTTAGAACTAAGCTTACTAACATCCTTAAAGAATCCACATGATAAATCAGAAGTGTTCTTACACCCTCTCCGAATATCTTCATCGCACAAAATAAGTTGGGAACTTATCTCATCAAGCCCGTCACAATCGATATCCTTAAGGTCTCTTCTCTTGTATGGTGTTTGGTATGAAACCCTCCTAATTCCATCAGCGTAGGTCATGATTCCGTTCCGGTCATCAATTATCAGATTAGTGATCTCACAAAAAGGCACCCCAAAAATGACTTGTGATAATCTAGGGTCGACATAGTCTTCGATATTGTCCACAATCGTAAATTCCATAGTGAATGCCATATTTCCTACAAACACCTGGATTTCATGATCCTTACCAACCACTTTCTCTCCCTTGTAAACCATTCCCCATCTGCAAATATTGTTATAATGGAATAGGGACATAAAATTCTTCGACAGGAATACGTTAATGTAGATGTTATCGAAGTACTTATGACCAATCATGCAGGGAATTTTGAGATTATTCGGATCACGCCGTCTTATCTTCCTCGACTCTCCATCCTTTGATCCATATAGATTCCCCTCAAGGGAAGGACGATACTCGTACACCTCCTCATTACCCCTACGAAAAATTACCTTCTTAACACCATTGGTGAATAATGCACTACCATCCTTCTCATCAAGGATCACTCTCGATTCATTGATAAATGGTTTCCCAAGAACAAGGTTGGTTAACGTTTGATTGGTGAGAGGGTCCACGTCATTGACTACGGTGAGGTCAATATTGTAAACAAGTTCTCCAATCATAATTGATAAATTTTTCATTACCCTTGCATTATTAACTCTCTCACACACAATGTGTTCTGGGAAGGCTTCGTGGTATAAGGAAAGGGGGATTATGTTGACTGGGAAGCTAGGATCTATATGACTATCGGTTAAGAGCTTTTCCTTAATGGTGCAGGAGATCTTGAAAACTTTAGGGTTGCATTCCTCAGTCCTATTGCTACTCCCACTAGTAACATCCTCCATTTTTCTCTCGGGTTCCTCTATAATAGATTTAACCAAAATGGCTGGATTTCTCTCATGCTCTTTCGATCTCTCTTTCCCTTCATCCGATTTGCTAGATTCTTGCGCGGTGCACTGCTCGGATGAGTTGGTAGGTCTTCTGGCCAAATCATGGTATACCCTTAAGGTCTCATCTTTAGCTGTATGACCAATTTTGTTAGTTTGTTGTTGGGTTGGGTTGGGTGTAGAAGCAGATATCGTGGTGATGGTGTTTACGAAATGGATTGGTCCTAAGGGGTTGACAGGTTCTTTTCCTTTTGGTGATAGATGTTTGAATAACTTACTAGGACTTTTTATTTTCACAGGGGAGGTTGGTGGACTCATGACGGTAACAAACTTAACCTCATCAACGTGAATAGGTTTATTAACAACATGCTCTTTGATAGCAGTTAACAGATTACAAATCTTGTTATTCATATCAGCCTGCTGTTGTCTAAATTTAGCCTCGAGTGTAGAGAGCTGTAATTCTTGAGATAGAATGAATTTTTTTAGAGCATCTTCACAGCTTTGCCTAGGAACGCCTTGTGATGGAAAATGCTCGGACCAAGTGAGTGGTGAGGAGTCATTGAAGGATACGCTCCGCGTTTGGTCCCCTCTGAAATTAGGTTTATCCTTCCATGCCTCATAGGCCTCGCCAGAAGTTCGAGGACCTTAACCCACGTGTGACGATGTGAATTCGTTATAAGCACGTTTTGGAAGCTCCATGCAGTTATGAGTCTCGTGAGGGCCATTACATAATTTACATGTAGAAGCAATTCTGTTTACTTGGCTTGAAGGCTTTTGAGCTTCGTAAGATTTCATGAGAGACTTGACTCGACCTTCAAGTTCCATGATCCTACGGTCGGGAGTACTAGAGTTGTTCGAAGGCAGAGATATTGCCTTGACCATTTTCTTCAAATCACGGGGATCCTTCCAACTTTCGTTGTCATAGAGAGCAAGATCTTCTATGAGTTCCCATGATTGTTCCGCACTTAAATCACATAGCTTACCACCGGCCGATTGGTCAATGGCTCACCTCGTGGAGAGATCGATATGGTCATAAAAGATTTGGACTTGGAGCCAAAGATCTATGCCATGATGAGGGACTTTTTGGAGTAAGTCCTTGAAACGAGTCCATGCTTCATAAAGAGATTCATTTTTACGTTGTTGGAACATCAAGATGTCATTTCTAAGCTTAGTAGTTCTCCCCTGTGGGAAAAATTGAGCAAGGAAACGAGTGGTGAGATCATCCCATGTGGTGATGGATCCCGCGGGTAAACGCTCAAGCCATTGACTAGCTTGATCCCGTAGAGAGAATTGGAATAGGCGTAATCGGGTTGTCTCTCTAGTTTCAACATCTAAGTCTATGGAGTCTACAATTTTAAGGAAGTCCTTAAGATGTTGGTTTGGATCTTCAGAACGAAGTCCATGGAATGCACATCCGCTTTGCACCAACCGGATGGTGTCGGATCGCAAGGGGGTCACATTAGCTCCGGTGAGCTCAATGGTGTTTCGGTAGCCTTGGTGGCTAGGTCGGGAATACTCTCCTAAGGTTCGGGGCCTAAGAGGTTCTAGTGGTGGGTTTTGTTGTGGTGGGATGACGGGTTCAAAGATGTTCCCATCGTCCATGATGTCGGGTGGTGAAGAGTTACGAACAAAAACACAAAGAAATAAGATAGACTAAAGAAAACCTAAAAATAAAAATAAAATTTCACTAGAAAGGAATCTAGGAAGTAGACCTGATAAAAAGAGATTCTAACCTAAACAATAACTATTCCCCAGGCTGCGGCGCCAAAAACTTGATACGTGGGAATCGCACCAGGCTTTACCTCTCAAGGGATCTTGAGAAGCTTACAACCCCCACCAGGCAGTGTACCTGATCGTTGTAGTATAGTATAGTGACAAGTACTGGGGGATTGATCGTTCAGCTAGGAATAGTGTCGCTAGGATTAGAAAACCTAAATACTAGTTCTAAAGATGAGGGATGATTATTTTTGTATTTTTGTATTTTTTTAGAAAGCAAGTAAAAATCTCGGGTTTGAAGGATTTGGGCGGAATTAGTTGCTAGTCAACTAACCCAATACTAAAGATGCAATCAAAATAAAATACTAAAAATGAACATAAACTAAATTAACTAAGGTTGTGAGCAATAAGTGGAGAAATTGTGTTTACTTAGATTTCACTACTCCCTAGATATCTTTTACACGTTAATTACTTGTTATAGTTGCGTGGATGACGGATTGTATTCCTTAATACCATTCATGGGGTGGCGCACTTAATTCCCCAATCCTATGAGTGCCTACTTCACTCCTATGTCGAGCCGACTAAGAAGCTCCTAACATGGGATCATTAGAATTTACTCATGCATTTAATACAACCAATAAAACCAAGTGCACGTCAGTTCATGTTTCCTAAGACGTTCAAGCATGTTACCAATTGGAGATCTTCCAGTTTTCTTAAGCCTAACATCGAAATCATTCATCCAATACAACCATAAACAAGTAATCAACACATAATTAACATCTAGGTTTCATTAGATCCAAGCAAACACAAGATAGATCTAGCCTAGCATGATGGAATTAAGACAAGAACAAGATATAGACAACCAACACATAGACATATTGATTGAATTAAAAGAATACTTATCTCAATTACACATGAAAGTGTTCAAGGGCTGAGAACCCTTGAAAAACCTGTAAAATTCGTACTAAGTTCGGCCTTAGGGTTTCTCCAAAACTTCTCTTTTTTTTATGAATGAAAATTAGAAAACTATATATAGGAAATTGAGGCTGACGGCGTCAAGACAAAATTGGTGACGCCGTCATCTCGCCGCCAAAATACTTCTCGGACTGCCTTGATCTACTTTTGACGCCGTCACGTTATAGCATTTTCCAGGCCGTCACGTATTTTACTCTTGATGCTCTACCTTGTGACGCCTTCAATTCTGTACTGGGCCGTCATGAAAATTAATCTTGACGCCGTCAGGATTTTCTTCTTGACACTGTCACCTACTGTTCCCAGCAAGGAAAATTAAGACTTTGGTGTTTTCTTCACTTTTATGCTCCAAAAACGTCCGAATCGCTTCCTTTTCCAGATTTCTCTCCCAAAGTACCTAAAATCACAAAAGGAACGATTTAGGGCAATATTTGATCAAATAAATTCAATTCCGGGCTTAAATGACCCCCTAAAAAGGGTTCATTTTTCGCCTCATCATGGTGTTGGCTTGGTGATGGTGTACGGATGGGAAAAGAGCTAGAAAGAATATTTCTTTCTTATATGTTTCTTTGTGATGAAGATAGGAGTATAATATGGAGGTGCTAGTAGGAGGTGTTAACTTCTTAAACTAGTGTGTTAGTTAGAGGCCATGTGGCTTTATGATTCATAACATACGCCCACCTCATTCTTGAGGTGGGGAGGAGCAAGGTTTCAAGCTTATAAAGTTTACTTAATGATGAAGTAAAGTTCAACGGGATATAATTTGGTTCCGGTAATTACTAACGTTAAACCGTTAAGTATGTAAACTTAAAACCGGGTAACATAAGAATATAATACTTATGAAAATGTCTAAACTTATCAATATACCTCAACTAAGTATATTAAAAGTGTGATAAGTCTAATGGAGTGTGTATACGTTGTTGAAACCTAATAATGTAGGTTTGAGCACGCGTATTATGTAAGAAGTAAAATGCTCACGTAAAGATGACATAATGAGAATAGTTCATATAAAATATGACTATGGTGAGATTTGAGTATTTTCAACATATAGACTCATCCTAGTCTTGTGTTGGTCGCGAGAAAATTTTACACGATTAAACTTTCGTGATTACTTTTAAAAGTAATTTAAATATAAAAAAATAATAATAATCAAATCAATTTGTTTGTTGAGTTTAATTTTTGAGCTGGTACGCGTTGTGTGCGATTTTTACATTTTGCGAGATATCTTCTTGTTAAATAGACAAAGATGAACAAAAACGTCCAGAGAGTAATTAATTCAAATCAGAACGAATTATTTACCTTGGGAAGTTACTAGTTAACTACCAATTACAATATTTGCTTTTACGTTATGGTAAAAGTCAAATAGCTAAAAGTCAAAGTCAAAGAGCAAAATAGTCATTTTGCCTTATGAAATTTTACGGGTTGCTACAGCCTCCACCAGTTACGGGAATCATGTCCTCGTGATTTAGTTTGTGTTATGAGTTGATGATATGCTTGAGAAGAGGTAGGGGTACATATGTAAAGGAACTTCATCCCGAAGTTCAGTGAGTATTATCTACTGACGCTGTGTTTGAGAAAAGATGGGAGTACTTGTAACACATCTGGTCTTCACGCTCCCACTTGAATTCGAGTCCTTGCTAGAGTTCCAAAGAACTTTAATAACAGGAATGCAACTTTACTTAAGTCGTTTGACCTTACGGTCCATGATCTTGATAGGTTCTTTGTTGATCTAGATCTTTTCCCGAGAAATAGTAAGTGTTTTGTCAGTAGGACACTTCTTCTGATTGCACATCTGAAAGACGTTCGTATACTGCTAAGTTCTGGTGATAGCTCAAGTCTGCAAGATACCGGACCAATCCTAATCAGGATTTTGAATAGTCCAATGTTGAGATGAATGGGTAAAGGTGTAGGAATTTGTGATGAATTCTAATCACATGCTCCCAGGTGAAATTAGGACCCTCTTAAAGTTTTGATGGGTGAGCAACAGTGCTCTGATTAATATTATGATTCAACTGGCGGCTAAATGTTGCAGGGCCTGGGGGGCCAGATATGTTAAGGCCAGCTAAAGGCGCTGGAGGACCAAATGTTCGGGGCCAGATGAAGGCGCTACAGGAGTGAATGTTGTACTAGTAGTTAAAGTTTGCTTTACAAGGATTTCGTGAGCGGCAAGCTCAGAAATTTCAAAAGCACTAAATGAGTGGTTGGCTTGGCTCGTTAGTTTGAGAGTACAAAGTCAGTGTCTCTAATCAGTAGATGTGCTGAAGACTGCAAAGTCAAACATGCCACAAGCATACTTCTGGACGATGCTTTGTCATGGTGGGATGTTGTTGCTTAATCATTGAAAATGCTTACAAGCTTGCTTAGACTAACTTGAAGAAGTTATAAATCAAAAGTATTACCCTCAAAATGAGGTGCAAGAAATGGAGATGATGTTTTCTTGCTGCCAGTGGTGTTGATATCACGACTTATAACCGTTGCTTTCAAGAGTTGTCAGTAGTGTACCCAATGATAGTCTCAACCAATGAGAAATTATGAGAAAAGTTCATCTGAGAACTTCCATTCAGTATTCAAGGAAATGTAACTTCGTTTGATCGATTCACACTGGATGTAACAATCCAGATGTTTCGTAATCCAGTGGATCAAGTTGTGCGAGCTTGGTCTGCTCAAGGATCCAAACGGTGATGGAATGTGGAAGTGAGGACGTTTCGAGAAACAATGTCTCTAGAATAAAGGCCAACAAATTAGAGGAGCTCGTGGGAGAGCTTATGTGTAGGTGTCCACGCACCAAAGTAAAGTAGGAAATTATGTACCCAAGTAGTGTAGGTGGAATATCGTACTCAGTTTGTTAGTTCGAGATTTAACTAAGTCAAGAGTGTAACAAGTCTGTCAACTCAATAAATAGCTCATGATTGTAAGGATTTGTAATGGCAAAAGTGATAACTTAAGAATGAACTCAAATAGTTCAAATGAGTTCTTAAGATTTTTGTTCAGTGGTAGAATACTGGTGATTCTCGAGTTCGAGTTTATATTAATGTCAAATCGGATAAAAATAAGCCCACTTATTTTTAATTAATTATTTACATAGAGAGGCGTCCCAAACAATGTAAATGAAGAATATAAACTTATGGTTCGGCGATTCATAATTCTTTATTTAAATAAAAAAAAGGCGTCCCAATCCATTCAAATAAGGATATTATAAATCATCCTACTTAAGAATTCCCTATAAAACACTCATACTTAACCGATGAGTCACAAGGCAGTGTGTTACGAGATGTCATAAGTGTTCCGAGAGTATGGAATGAATATTCGCACTCATCTTCGGTGACGAGGAGTAAGATAATCCGAGAAAGCCAACATAGCGTTAAAAAGAGTTTGTGAGTTCATAGTTATGAAATAGTTTTCTCACAATGTTCGAGAAATACCAGTGAGACCATTGTGCAATTCACAATGTCCGAAAATAAATAAACTATTGTGTATCTCTCAATGTCTGAGAAATAGATAAGACCATTGTGTGTCCCTTAATGTCTGGGGAGTGGATAATAGCATTGTGTATCTCATGATATATGAATAAGCAAGTTGTGTATCTCACAATGTCTGAGATATAAGAATAAGTAGGTTGTGTATCTCACAATGTTTGAGATATATCTAAGTCAATTGTGTACCTCATGATATCTGATATATAAGTATGATCATTGTGTTGACATAAATAATGCCTAAAAACATTATTAACATATTATCAATACCTCTGATGAGTGTCTAAATACTCATCATTTTATACCAATCTGAGTTGCCAAAACATCCAAAAACACTCAAATATGCATCAAAATACTTAAAATATCTTAGAAGTGTGTTTTATATGTTTCAAATGCAAAATATGCAAAAACAGATGAAAAACGTACAAAGTTTGCATAATTGGCAGTTTCAGTCCCTCAAGTTTCATAAATTGTCAAAACTAGTCCCTGAAGGTTTCAAATAGAATAAAAGTCAACTTAAGTCCATGGGAAACCAAAAATATTCACAAATGATCCCTGGATAAAAGTTTACACAAACTGGCAACTTTTACCCCTCAAGTATCAAAATTGGAAAAAATGGTCCCTAGGTGTTATAAAACTTGAAATTTCACAAAATACCATTGTACTATTCATGAATATACAAAATGGAACAATTTGATAACTTTTTGGGAATTTACAAAACTTACCCTTCAACTTTCAGAAAATTACAGTTTGGTCCCTGGAGTTTGGGGAATTGGCAGAAAAGGTCCTTGGTTTTGTAAAAATGAAAAATTATGCAAAAAATGGTCCTTGTTTTATCTAATATTGCAGGTTTGGTCCCTTGGAAGTACTTTGGAAAAAATACCACAACAGCCCTTAACTTTCACCTAATTACAACTTTGGTCCTTGTGGTGTTTTAATTAAAAAACCAAACAGATCCTTTATTATTATATCACCAAAACCAATCCACTAAACCCAAAAACCATACCAGCCCACCCAGTATCCTATTCTTTGGCCCAACACAACAAAAGCCTACCCAAACCCTTGCTAAGTTTGACCCCGGTCAAACTAAAATACCACCCTCACCTTTACCACTCTCCCTCACACAGAACACCCAAACCACCACCACCTTACTGGTTTCAATACCAGCTCCTCCACCACCTGCATCCACCACTTGCCTCCTACTCCACCTCACCCTACCCTCTGTCATCCCCACAACAAACCTACCCTTTGGTATTACCCTAGGAAGTGACACCTAGCAAACCTACACCCTGCCACCACCCCTCTACTCTGCAAACTCAATTCAACACTCAAACTCCACCTCCTTTTCCCACCATCTCACCCAATTGTCCACTTCCACCTCCAAATCCACCAATAAAAACTTCACAGCTTTCTATTGCACAAAACCACTTTTCCCGCCAAATTTAATCAAAGGCCAGGATGAGTTTTCACTCATCCAATGGTGATGGGAAAGACCTGTGGGACCCACAAAGACATGTTGGGATGCTATATATGGAAGAAGAAGCATGAAAGACCAGGGAGTTAGTTTATTAGTTTAGTTTTAGCTTAATTCAATCGTAGGTAGTGTAGAATCATTTCCAGTTGTATCTTTTCATTTAAAACACTTGTATTCAGTTCTTTGAATGTATGGAAACCTTTATTGCAAGTTAATTTCAAATTATAGTTAACAAACTCAGTTTTGATAATTTCAATTGAATTTGACAAATTCATTTGAGACCTGTTAATTTTTATTGTTTCATGTTCTTGTAAGCATTTATAAGCTCACTTAAGCTCTGACAAAGCTTTGATAAGCTTGTAATATCTGTCTCACTCAGTTACTAAAAATAAGAAAAATAAAAGAAAAATAGAAATAAGATAAAAATTCTGAGTTAATGAAGAATTAAGATTGAAGAAGGTGTGTTTTGGATTGCTTCTGGGTTAGTAGTCTTGTGGAAGACTTATAGGAAGGTTCTTTGATCCATGGTTCTTGGTTTGGATGTATTCAGAATCAATTGTAAGTTCAAAATTTCATATCTTGCATTTGTAGCTTTGGTTGTTCTTTGATAGATTTCTCTGTTTATTTAGCTTTAGAAATAGTCAAGTAAGCTAGTTAGATCATTAGGTTGGTGTATTTAGGCTTAAACAGTTAAAATTAGTATAAGTGCTTAGTTTAGGTGGTGTTTGGATCTCTATGCAAATCTGTGTACAGATCTGTTTTACTTGTTGTTCCTTGTTGTTACATGACACTTTAGGTCCTAATAGTTCATACTAGTCATAAAATCAAGTACTCACAAGCAAAAAAGTCAAAGAACCTATTTGATCCACCCTCACAGTTAACTGTGAGGGAATTGGATTCCATAAGTCCTCATATTAGCTTGTAATTTGATCTTATAGCTTAGATTAGTTTCATAATAGCTTAATACATCTTAATTAATCAGTAAGATAGTTTAGAAATTCACCAAAGTCAAATTTCCATGTTCTTATCAAAAGTCAAATTGCTTGATACTCAGTTTTTACCAAAACTCCAAGATTTGTTGTGAATTACGAGTCAGACCAATCTGCGAATCGAGCGAGCTCCCCTTGAAATTCACCAAAGTCAAATTTCCATGTTCTTATCAAAAGTCAAATTGCTTGATACTCAGTTTTTACCAAAACTCCAAGATTTGTTGTGAATTTTGTATTAAGTTTCAAGGTCTGAAATTTGTTGTAGTAATAGCCTATTAGCTTGTCTTTAAGTTCCAACTTAGCTTGTATTTTTGTGATTTTTACCCTGAGCCCCACACACCCTCAAAGACACTTGCAGGGCTGGGTATCTCCCCTGCATCAGCAGCTCAGTTCACCACCACCACTTTGGTGGTGATTTGTGACCACCACAGTGGGCCCCACACCTCCAATCTTGTACCATTCAACCCCCTCCTACCAGGGAGTATTAGTTGACCTTTTGTTTGACCTGTGCACCTGTGGACTCCACCTGAATCAGACCCAAAAGTTTGTCCCTATTCTGTGTTGCTTTTGAGTTTTTGGAATAGCTTAATCTTGCTTATCAGCTTATCTACTGAGCTTATTTGGTAATTTTTAGCTTAGCAAGTCCAACATACTTATTAGGATCAGAATAATCCATAGTGGGTCCCACATAAGCTCATTTGAGCTTATTTGCTTAATCAGTCAACAAAAGTCAACTGTTGTAGCATTAAGCTTCCACAGTGCTTATTATTAGCTTATAAATTAGTTGTTTTTACAAAAGTTGTTTATTTTTAAGTATAATTTAGTTTTGTAAAAGAAAAATCCAGAAAAAACAAACATAAAAATAAGTGAGAGTTTCTATTTAATTTAATTTAATTTTAATTTTCATTTTTAGATTTTTATTAAGTAAGTTGTGTTTTTATTTTTTATTAATTTCTTTTTAGGTTAAAGTAATTTTGATAATTTTCTCAGATTTTTATTTTGTCTTTTAGTATTAATTATAATTAATATTAGTTTTATTAGTAATTAATTAATAATTAAGTTTTAAATAGCATAATTAATTTTTATAAGGTAACACCTAGTTTTTATATTTTTCCTAGCTTTTAAATGTTATAAAATAGTTTTAAGAATTTTTCTATAATTTTATAATTCAATTTAGTATTATTTATAATTTAAATTAGTTTAAATAGTTTAATTAAGATAAATAGTTTTTAATTAATAGAAAATCCATAAAAAGACTAAAATATTTATTTTTAATTTTTATACTTTCTTCAAGTTCATTTTAAGTTTTAGAAATTATTTTTGTAAGTTTTTAGATTAATTTGTAGTATTTATCATTTTTAGGTTAATTTAAATTAGTTTTAATTAAATAGTTAAATAGTTTTTAATTAAATAATTAATAATAAATAATAAAATAATCAAAAAAAATAATTTTCTTTTTAATTTATTTTTATTTTAAGTTTAAGTTTATAGAATTTTTATTTTTAACCCCTGTAGTTTATTTTTCTAAAAACTCACCTTTTTCTCAGCACGCAATCGCGTCTGATTTTTAATTTGGTTTACGTTTAAACGTTTTCAAATATCTAGGTTTTATGTAATCGTTAAATTAGTTTATCTAAGTTATTTTAAGTTATAAAACCATAGTATAATCACTCACACACACTTTTATCCTTTCCTGTTCATATTCACTCGATCACAGATTCGTTTTTAATAAAACATCGCACACCTCGTTGGGACATTACGACCCGGGGAAACATTGTATTCCACGGAAGCATTCTCCCAGGCTGTTTGACTTTTACTATTGACCATTCACAAGTGGTTGAGAAATAAAATATAACTAGTTTGGGAGTGATCACCTCTATGTTTTAATTATTACAAAACATAAACTCAATGAACTAAAATTTATGACATAAACAAGTATTTGGTGACTAACATTCTCTTTACATCCAAATCACTTAAGGTATGAATAAACAAAGTGTTTAGTGCAATTTATAATCAAAGGGGTATTTAATTAATTATTACAAAGTTCATTTAATTATATAAACATATTATATATTTTTGAAAAACACTTTTGGTAATAAAGAAAAATGTTTTATTCATACTAAATATATGAATTCAAATTTTTAACCAAAATCAGTTAGTTTTTCACAAAATAAACTTTCCCCACTAAAAGACAAAGATTCTGGCCGTTACAGCTGGGTGGCCCTCTTAATTATAAGGGGCGGTCCCCTTAAAATTAAGGGGACCGGCCATGATTTAAGGGGACCGGCACGCTCCTGTTGTCAGAAATCTTTGCCTATAAATACCACATTAAATCTGGAATTTTTCCCCACCTTTTGCACTCCTAAACTTTCTGTTCTAGATCTCAATTTCCATTCTCTTAATCATTTGATCATACATTCATAAATCTTTGTTTCTAAGTGATTCAAACATCATCCTCTCAAGTGCAAGAGAAGAATACTTCTATCCCTCAAGGCAAGAAGACAACTTGTTGTGATCTCCACATCCAAGTTGTTAGAGCATTATTCATTGTATCTATTTCTTTGTGAAATTAGTTGTGAATATTTGATAGAAGATAGTTTAGCTAGGTATATATATAGTGTGATTGGTTAGTAGTTAATTGTGAAGGAGAAGAGTTAGGAAGTAGATTGGTGTGAAGAAAATTGATGTGAAGAAGATTGGTGTGAAGAAGAACGGTGTGAAGAAAATTGGTGTGAAGTAGATAGGTGTGAAGTAGTGTTGTGATTAAGTAGTGACTAGGTGTGAAGAAGTTGTGTAGAAGGTGTGACGAAGTTGTGTAGAAGGTGTGAATAAGTTGTGACGTAGTTGTGGTGTGTACATTGGTGTGCAAGGTTTTCTCTGCCATAAGGGAGCTTGTTGACATAGTGAAGAAAACTCTCGAGTTAGGTGCTCGGGGAGTGGAGTAGGGCAAGGAAGGTGACCTTGTAGCCGAACCACTATAAATCTCTTGTCTTGCGGTTCGATCTTTCCATCTCTCATTTATTTCTTTACTTACATTATTATTGCTTTATCATACATATATATATTGTTGTTCATATTGTGCAAGACTTGATATCACATAGTATTGAATCAAAATTTTTGAAAACAAAGAAAACTTTCGAACAATCTTTTGTAAAAAATTAAAAAGACGTAAAACTATTCAACCCCCCCCCCCTCTAGTTTTCCACAATTGGTATCAAGAGCCACGTCTAGCAAGATTCTTAAAATATATTGTATTTTAAAACTTGTAACAATATAATTTTGAAACTAAAATGGATGAAATTGTATCTTTTGAAAAACAAAACGATGATTTGAAAAAGAAACTAGCAAAAAATAATGAAGCCAAAATGGTTATTTATAATGCGTTACCACGCAAAGAATATGAAAGAATTTTTATGTGTAAAACCGCAAAAGAAATTTGGGATTCTCTACTTATTACTCACCAAGGTAACAGTCAAGTCAAAGATAATAAAATAGATCTTCTTGTACAACAATATGAACAATTTACGATTCCGGAAGAGGAATCAATTGATAATGCTTTTGCTAAATTTAACACTATTATCACAAGTTTAAAAACACTTGATGAGACATTTTCTAGTAAAAATTGTGTTAGGAAATTTCTTAGGGCATTGCAACCAAAATGGCGAGCTAAGGTCACGGCAATTGAAGAGTCAAAGAATTTGATGACGTTATCACTAGATGAACTTATTGGCAACTTGAAGGTCCATGAAGAAATTATAAGAAGAGATTCGGAAATGGTCAAAGTCAAGAAAGAACAAACCAAATCCAATGCTCTAAAAGCCAAAAAGGAACCTCGTGACGATGATAATTCAAGTGAAGAGAGTGAAGACGAAGAATATGAATGGCCGTAAGAGAATTCAAAAAATTCTTCAAGAGACGAGGAAGATTCACTAGATCACCACGAGACGAAAGAAAACCGTTCCAAAGTAATAGAAGTGATAACTACGGGAAAAGAAAGTGCTTTAGATGTGGAAGTCCAAATTATCTCATTGGCGAATGTCTAAAGCCGCCGGGTTATGAAAATCAAGGCGCCTTTGTTAGTGGAACATGGAGTGATAGTGACAAAGAAGAAATGGAAAAACCAAGAGACGAAAAGTGTTTTATGGCAAAAGGAACTGACGAAATATGTTTAGGAATTGACTTGGAGCCTGACGTATGGATCAAGGATAGCGGATGTTCGAGGCACATGACGGGGAACCGCAAGCTATTTTCTACATACAAGGCATACAATGGAGGTAACGTTATTTTTGGTAGTGACTTACGTGGAAAAATCATTGGCAAAGGTACGATTTCTCAAGACTCACTTACTGTTGAAAATGTAGAGCATGTAGATAATTTAACATATAACTTGCTTAGTATAGGACAAATATTCGATAATAAATGTAGAGTTACCTTTACCGAAGAGGATAGCGAAATAGTTAAGAATGGAAAAATTATAGGTAGAGGAATTAGGAAAGGAGGTATGTATATTATGAAACTAGGAAACAAACCTGAGGATAGGATATGCCTAACGACCCTAGACGAAAACTCCACATTGTGGCATAGGAGATTAGGACATGCTAACATGCAACAAATGCAATCTTTGGCCTCTAAAGAACTAGTTAGAAACTTGGCTAATCTAAAATATGACAAGCATTTTTTTGATGCATGTAAAATTGGAAAACAAGTTCATGCTAGTCACAAAGCTAAGAATATAGTATCCATTACTAGGTGCCTAGAACTATTACATATGGATCTTTTTGGTCCATCCGCTGTGCGGAGATATGGAGGAAACAAATATACCTTAGTAATAGTAGATGACTACTCATGATACACGTGGACTAGGTTTTTAAGTGACAAGACCCAAGCCTTTGAAAAATTCGAAATATTTAGTAAAATGATTCAAAATAAATTAGGATGCACAATAGTAGCCATTAGGACGGACCATGGTAGGGAATTTGACAATGAAGTACAATTCGGAAAATATTATGATTTAAATGAAATATCTCACAATTTCTCCGCTCCTCGTACTCCTCAATCAAATGGCGTAGTAGAAAGAAAAAATAGGTCACTACAAGAAATGAGTAGAACAATGTTAAATAAACAATCCATCTCACAAAAATTTTGGTGTCACGCTGTAGATACATCAACATATATTATTAATAGGGTATCAATTAGGAGAATTCTAGTAAAAACTCCTTATAAGTTACTAAGAGGTAGAAAACCAAACTTAAGCTACTTTAGGGTATTTTGAAGTAATTGTTATATTCTAAACACTAAGGATTACCTCACTAAGTTTGATCCAAAATCATATGAAGGAATATTTTTAGGATACTCACAAAATAGTAAAGCATATATAATACTTAACAAATACTCCATGAAAGTAGAAGAATCACTAAATGTAACATTTGATGAAACATCACCACCTCCTAAAACTTTACCTTTAGAAGATGATGACTTAGTCGAAGACGAAGCTATTGAGGTTAGTAAAACAAAACCCATAGGAAATGATAATGAAGAC
The DNA here is from genome assembly GCA_030686995.1 of Artemisia argyi. NCBI lineage: Eukaryota > Viridiplantae > Streptophyta > Magnoliopsida > Asterales > Asteraceae > Artemisia > Artemisia argyi. The sequence continues at coordinate 15,782,558 of CM060679.1, forward strand.
ATTAACTTAGCAAATAACGCAATTGTAAGTGTTAAAGAATCTAGATCACATCCACTAGATAATATAATAGGACATCTTAACCAAAGAACCCTTAGGTCACAAGCCCAAGATAAAAATAATTTCTTTTGTTTCCTCTCAGCAATAGAACCTAAGAATATTAATGAGGCTTTAAAAGATGAAAGTTGGGTTATAGCTATGCAAGAAGAATTAAATCAATTTAAGGCAAATGATGTTTGGGAATTAGTCCCAAATCCAATGAATATGACCATCATAGGAACTAAATGGGTATATAGGAATAAGTTAGATGAAAATGGAATAGTTACTAGGAATAAAGCTAGGTTAGTTGCCCAAGGTTATAATCAACAAGAAGGAATTGATTATGACGAAACTTATGCCCCCGTAGCTAGACTAGAATCTATTAGGATACTACTTGCCTATGCATGCGCCCAAGATTTTAAGTTATTCCAAATGGACGTGAAAAATGTATTCCTTAACGGTTTTATCAATGAGGAGGTATATGTGGCACAACCTCTAGGATTCATTGACTTCGCAAAACTTGATTATGTTTATAAGTTAAAGAAAGCTTTGTATGGACTCAAACAAGCTCCCAAGGCTTGGTATGATCGATTAAAAGCCTTCCTTATTAAACATGATTATTCCATGGGAATGGTAGATAACACTCTTTTCACTAAAAAGAAAGACCCAAATCTCATCATTGTCCAAATATATGTTGATGACATTATATTTGGATCAACTTGTCAAGACATGTGTGATGAATTTGCCAAAATCATGCATGATGAGTTTGAGATGAGTATGATGGGTGAACTTAACTTTTTCCTAGGATTATGATTGGCTCTGAACGGTCAACCTAAATAACCAGGGATGGTCAACAAGGTCAAACAGCTCAGAGTCAATGCTCCGCGGAAGTATAAGGTTTCCCCGGGTCGTTATGTCTCGACGAGGTGTGATGGTTATCAAACGGATTTGTGATCGGGTGAATTTGGACAGGAAAGGGGGTTTGTATGTGATTGGAACTAAGGAATCTACGAAGAAATAGCTTACACAAGCTATGTGAATAAGACTTTGAAATCAGAAAAACCAAAAACGATTTAAACCTAAAAACGTGTACGTTCACGTTTTAAATAATGCGAACATACAAAATAAAACGTGAAAATTTAAATCTGAAAACACACAGGGGGTGAAAATGACTTTTTTACAAACTAAAAGATAAAAGAAAATTTTTAGAAAAAGAAAATAAATTTTTACACTATTTAATTATTTAATATTAATTAAATACTAATTAATGCCTAATTATTAATATTTAAACAACTTAAATATAATACAATATTAATTAAATACTAAAAAGGTGAAAATAAAATTTCTAAAATTATAAAATAATTAAAAACTAATTTTAAAATTAAAAATAAGTATTTTTGTCTTTTTGTGATTATTCTATTAATTAATTACTAATTATATATTAATTAACTAATTAAACTATTTTAAATTATAAAAAATAGAAAATGAACAATAAAAATTACAATAAAATTTCTAAAATTATTTTACATTATATAAAAGCTAGGAAAAATATAAAAACTAGGTCTTACTTAATAAAAACTAATTATGCTATTTTAAACTTAATTATTAATAAAACTAAGATTAATTCTAATAAATACTAGATGATAAAATAAAAATCTGAGAAAATTATTATAAATACTTTAATATAAAAGGTAATTATTAAAAATATAAAAATGCTAAGTACTTAATAAAAATCTAAAAATGAAAATTAAAATTTAATTTACATTAAATAGAAACTATCACTTAAAAATTAAATTAACTTTTCTGGATTTTTTCTTTGGAAACTTGTTTTATACCTAAAAATGGAAAACTTTTACAAAAACAAATTTAGTTGAGCTTAAAAATAAGCAAAATACAAGCTTGTTTGTGTGATAGTTGACTTTGGTCAACTGTCAAGGGAAAATGGTGATGTAGGCAGCTAGGGGGCCCACAATGGTGAAATAAGATGTAAATCAGTGGAATGGACCAAAATAAGCTTGAAGGAACAAGCTCAAGCCTTGAATAAGCCAAATAAGCTGGTTAAGCTTATCCACAAACCAAACAGTCACTCAGAAAAGGGACAAGGTTTTTGGACCTTGCAGCCCTATCAAATGGGGTTCAAATCGCAAGATAAGCTATGGACCTTAAACCCTGGCTTATTGGCTTTCCAATAAGCCAAGAGTTAGGGTGTAGGGCCTACAGATGTGCTCAGGAGAGGCCATGAAAGTGGGAGTGTTGGCTGAGTGTCTGTGTAGCAGGGCATGACATTGCCCTGCAAGTGACTTTGATCAAGTATGAAGCCCAAATGAAAAATTGCAAAAATATAAGGAAGCTAGGAAATCAAAGCTGAGCTGGTAGACAACACATATAAACAAGTTTCAAGCTCTACATCATAACATAAAATTCAGAATAATTCAAGCAATTTTTGAAAAAACTGAGAGTGTGCAATTTTGACTTTTAACAAAAACAAGGAACTTTGACTTTTATGAACTTTTGATGATCCATACTTACTGAAAATGATTAAATAAGCTACAAAGAGACTATATTAGGTTAAGACAACAACCAAGGAAAAGGTTTGGGTGATTTTGGACTCAAAAGTTTCAACAGTGGAACTGTTATGATCCAAGGGTGATGATTTTGACTTTTGTTTGAAGTTGCTACTATTTTTATGGTTTACTTGTTCAACTAAGGTCTAAGGTAACCTATATGGACCTATACTAGCAACAAACAACAACCAGATCACAAAGCATCATGTAAATCCAAACACCCCTTAATGATTTGTTTTATATGATTATGCAGTTAAAATGAGAATTAACTTTTCAAACCACCATATACCAACATATACTGATCCTAAGTGATCATAGAAGGGTATAAACACAATTCATGACAACTAATCACCACTTGATCATAAAATTACCATATTAGGCAGTAAGCTAAGCTCACACATAAAACAAATGCTATTCTGACTGTTTAGCTACTACTATAGATTAACTATAACTATCAAGCAATTAAATGTAGCAAATGATAACAATAAGCAATCTACAAACACAGAAATGACTACAGTCCTATAAAATTCACATGAAAACTTGGAAATGGAAAGAAAGGATCTTATAAATTGACACCCTTAACTGAAATAAGGTGAAGTTCAAACCAAACCTATCTCAAGATAAGCTTATATCACCCCAAAACATCCCTAATTCACAGCTGAATACACCAATTTTCCTTCACCCTGATCCATTGACTTTTGTTGACTTATTCCAATTTTGAAGCTTAAGCATATTTTAAACCTTGCAGAGCTTATAAAAGATTACAAAAGACTTATTTAAATAACAATTACTACTAAACAAACATTTTCATAACACCACAATTGAAAATAAATTTCTTAAGTAAAAATTACAATTAGGAAATAAGAACTTAAACTGAATTACTGACTTTAATTATATTGTTGTTACACTAAAAACTTTTTAGGAGTACAATTTAAAGCTAGAACAAACACAGGGAATTAAATTACATTTCAAAAGCAAAAACTAAACTATAACTAAGAAAAACTAACTAACTCCTTTCCATCCTTCATTTCTTGACTTATATGGACTGAGTTGGGTCCCTTTCTCTTTCCCACACTGAATTAGATCTGTTGGATGAGTAGAATTAATCTAGGCCTTTGATTGTTGTTTTGGCGGGAAAAGGTATTTGGCAGGGTGTGGGTTGCTTGGAGAAATTTGTGGTTAATAAATGTAGTTTGGTTATTTGTGGGAACAAATGATGGGTATGGTGAGCTGGAGGAGGGGGAAAGATGGAGTGTTGCAGTGGTGTATCAGGGAAGTGGGGGATTTCGTTGGGAGGTTAGGGATGGTCAAACGTGGGTTTGACTGAGTTTTAAATAGAACGGGGGTTAAGTATTATTAGGGGGTGGGCTAGTTTGGTGATTGGGCTAGGGGATTTGGTGGGCTGTGGATTGGAGTAATAAGGGTGGAACAGGTATTGGATTTGGTTTATTTTGGGATTAAAGGTTTAAGGCCCATTTAGCTTTGGTATTTAATAAACACAAGGACTATTTATGCAAAACTGAAAATCAAGGGACTGATTTTGTAAACTTTTCAAACTTGTTTCAAGGGTAAAACATGCCATCTTTCAGTAGTCCAAGGTTTTAAAAATATAATTTTCACTTTTGGTCCTTCAGGGACTAAAATTGCAATTTATTGAAACTTGAGGGACCAAAATGAACTTTTCTCCAAACTTTCACCCAGGGACCAATTTTGATAACTTTTGATTTCCCAAGGTCCAAAAATGATTTTTCTTTCAAAAATATCCCACCAGGGAACAAATCTGCCAAAATCTGAAACTCTAGGGGCCAAACTGTAAATTCTCAAAACTTTTCCAATTTTTCACCAAAGGACTAAATATGACAATTTATGATTTCAAAAGGACCTTTGGTGACTTTTCTTTCCAAATAAATGCTCAGGGACTATTTTTGTAATTTTATGAAAGATGGGGGACTGAAACTGCCAAATTTGCAAACTTTGTACGTTTTTCATTAGTTTTTACTCATTTTGCATCTAAAACATATAAAACACAATTTTGAAATATTTTCAGTATTTTGATGCATTTCTGAGTGTGTTTGTATGTTTTGCAGTTCAGATTTGACCAAAAATGATGAGTGTTTGAGCACTCATCAGATTACAAATAAAACAATTAGAAGATGGAATACTCTTTAACCAATCTAAGTACATTAAGGAAATGCTTAAGAAATTTGGCCTAGAAGACTCAAAACCCATGAAAACTCCCATGTCTACGGAAGTGAAACTCACAAAGGATGATGAAGGTGAGTCCGTAGATAACACCAAGTATAGAGGAATGATATGTAGTTTACTATACTTGACGGCAAGTAGACCCGATATCATGTTTAGTGTCTGCCTTTGTGCCCGTTTTCAAGAGGATCCCAAAACCTATCACCTAGAAGCGGTTAAGCGTATCTTCCGATACATTAAAGGCACTATACACTTAGGATTATGGTATACTAAGGGATCCGGCATAGAAACCATCGTTTATGCGGATTCGGATCATGCCGGAGACTACGTAGATAGAAAAAGCACTAGCGGTATTTGCACGTTTATGGAATGTTGTCTAACATCTTGGTTTTCGAAGAAGCAAACCGCTCTTGCTATTTCTACCACCGAAACCGAATATGTAAGCGGTGGAAAGGCATGTCAACAAGCACTATGGATGAAACAAGCTCTTGTAGACTATGGCATTAGGTTAGAAAATGTTCCCATTATGTGTGATAACAAAGGTGCGATAGATTTAAGTAAAAATCCTGTGCAACACTCTAGAAATACGCCACCACTTCCTTAGGGATAATGTACAAAAAGGAAACATATCTATAGAAAAAGTTGCATCAGAAGATAACATTGCAGATATATTCACCAAACCTCTTAAGCGTGAATTATTCAACCACTTGCGTTTAGGATTAGGAATGATGGAACAAGTTGTCTAAAAACTCTATTGCATTTAGACAAAAAAATATTTAATCTGCATAAAATTACTTTTCTTCCACTTCTCCATTTCTGAGCCTAGGATTCTATTTCACACAAAATTAAAGATTGGGAAATATTATTTTCTTTACATATACTCTTTTGTAAAAACCCAATCAAAAATTTTTTTAACTATTCTCACATCTAGGAATTTCATGAACATCATTTTCCTTGGATTGTTGACAAATGCTAAAAACCTTTTTTCCGAAATCATGCATAAACTCTCACATAAATTGTCAAATTATATAATCTAATATATATCTTTGACATTCATGATCGAGCAAAAATCGAATCAAGGAGATTTTGGATTGTTTCTTAAGAATTTTTTTTTATTATTGTATTGAGGAGTCAAAACAATCACAACTCTACATTTGTTGCACATAGGCACATACTAGGACAAAATCACTCATAATATGGTCATCTTGTTTCATCACTAGATTTTTGACACACTAGTTACCTTTGCTTTTGATCTAAGATAGTTGCCTTAGGAAGATTAAGTGCCCTTGCCTTTATATGTCTCCCCTAGCTTATTAATTGTTGCTTGTTTATTCTTTTACTTAAGTGTTTTTGCATGCATGCTATATCATGATTAGATTAGATGCTATATTGCGTAAAGGAGTTGATCTTGCTTGAATCCAAGTCCAAAAACATAACCTTTCTACGAATCTTCTGCCAAAAACCTAATTCTGGCAATCTGGAAATCACCAGATGGGTGGCCCCCTTAATTATGTAAGGCGGCCCCCTTAATTTTAAGGGGACCTCCCCCTAATTAAAGGGACCGGCCATCTGCTGGACGGATTTACAGAATCTTTTCTGCTTTTTAGCCCATTTCAACCTACATTTCCAAATTTTCACCAATATATTTTGTCCTAATCTCCCAAACAAACTTTATCCATCCATAAACACACAAATCTTACACTATAAATATCCCCAATCTTCAACACTCTCCATTCATCCCTTCATGACTTCTCCAAACAAACCAAAACCAAAAGCATCAAGGCTAGCAAAGATGACGGAAAAACCCGTTTGGCGAAGAAAAAGCCCTCGAAACAAATCCATCATAACCAATGAAGATGGAAATCACTCAACACCTCCAACCACTTACTTCCCAAACTTTACACCAAATCCACAAGGACATTCATTTGATCCTCTTTACAAACCATACAACACTGGCCAAACATCCTCTTTCATGCCAAACTACACATCTCATCCTCTAACCAGTTATAATGATCTATACAAGCTTGATCAACCATCAAACTACAATTCCAACTACACAAACCCAATTCATCCATATCAACACAATGATTCTCTCCACATTGCCACAGAAAAGCAAAAGTTCCATGATGAAATAACCCAAATCTACGATCTTAGTGATCTCCTTGCTATGCATCGTACACAACGCAACAAAAGGCAACCTCCATCATCACCCTATAACAATTACCTACCCCACTCTCTCAACTTGGATCAAGTTATAAACCACACTCACTATTGACCTTGTTGCATCTTCCTTCAAAAACAAATTCTATACTTAAGTGAAGATATTTCTTGGATTGAATATCTTCTCACTCATCCTCATCCAATACCACCCTTAACTCGATACAACATCGTAAGATCCACCTCTCCGCTCCATACCCCACTCCATATCCCTCTCCATATAACAACTAAGCTCTATGCTTATGTTCCCCTTCAAGCAAATAAAACAATCAACCATGGGTTGCAAGCAAGTCTAAGTGCTCTCTTAGGCAATATAGGACTATGTCTCTTCTTTTGTTTTGTTGTAATCAATATGCTTCAAGCATATTGAATGTTGTAATGCTAATCATTTCTATGATGCTTGAATGAATCTACTTTTATTTGCATAATTGTTGCTTTGCATGTATATGTGTCTTGTTCTCTTCACATATTTTTTGTAGCCAAGATTTCCATAGCTCATTCCCTTGGTGCTTTCAAATGAGGGGGAGCATACATCAAGGGGGAGCATTCTACCTGCTTAACTTCATCTATGAAGCTTACTCGGTTTAACCTTTTTGATTTCACAAAAAGGGGAGAAGAGAATAGTAAACTCTAAAATACTTGTCTAAAAATAAATTTTAGACCTATTGAGTTTAAGGTTTTGTAATAATCAAAAAAGGGGAGATTGTTGACATAAATAATGCCTAAAAACATTATTAACATATTATCAATACCTCTATGTTTTAATTATTACAATACATAAACTCAATGAACTAAAATTTATGACATAAACAAGTATTTGGTGATTATCATTCTCTTTACCTGCAAATCACTTAAGGTATGAATAAACAAAGTGTTTAGTGCAATTTATGATCAAAGAGGTATTTAATTAATTATTACAAAGTTTATTTAATTATATAAACATATTATATATTTTTGAAAAACACTTTTGGTAATAAAGAAAAATGTTTTATTCATACTAAATATATGAATTCAAATTTTTAACCAAAATTAGTTAGTTTTTCACCAAATAAACTTTCTCCACTAAAAGACAAAGATTCTGGCCGTTACAGCTGGGCGGCCCCCTTAATTATAAGGGGCGGTCCCCTAAAAATTAAGGGGACCAACCATGATTTAAGGGGACCGGCACGCTCCTGTTGTCAGAAATCTTTGCCTATAAATACCACCTTAAATCTGGAATTTTTCCCACCTTTTGCACTCCTAAACTTTCTGTTCTAGATCTCAATTTCCATTCTCTTAATCCTTTGATCATACATTCATAAATCTTTATTTCAAAGTGATTCAAACATCATCCTCTCAAGTGCAAGAGAAGAATACTTCTATCCCTCAAGACAAGAAGTATTACAACTTGTGGTGATCTCCACATCCAAGTTGTTAGAGCATTATTCATTGTATCTATTTCTTTGTGAAATTAGTTGTGAATATTTGATAGAAGATAGTTTAGCTAGGTATATATATAATGTGATTGGTTAGTAGTTAATTGTGAAGTAGAAGAGTTAGGAAGTAGATTGGTGTGAAGAAAATTGATGTGAAGAAGATTGGTGTAAAGAAGAAAGGTGTGAAGAAAATTGGTGTGAAGTAGATAGGTGTGAAGTAGTGTTGTGATTAAGTAGTGACTAGGTGTGAAGAAGTTGTGTAGAAGGTATGAATAATATGTGACGTAGTTGTGGTGTGTACATTGGTGTGTAAGGTTTTCTCCGCCATAAGGGAGCTTGTTGACATAGTGAAGAAAACTCTCGAGTTAGGTGCTCGGGGAGTGGAGTAGGGCAATGATACGTGGGAATCGCACCAGGCTTTACCTCTCAAGGGATCTTGAGAAGCTTACAACCCCCACCAGGCAGTGTATTTGATCGTTGTAGTATAGTATAGTGACAAGTACCGGGGGATTGATCGTTCAGCTAGGAATAGTGTTGCTAGGATTAGAAAGCCTAAATACTAGTTCTAAAGGTGAAGGAAGATTATTTTTGTATTTTTATATTTTTTAGAAAGCAATTTAAAATCTCGGGTTTGAAGAATTTGGGCGGAATTAGTCGCTATTCAACTAACCCAATACTAAGATGCAATCAAAATAAAATAATAAAAATGAAAATAAACTAAATTATACTAAAGTTGTGAGCAGTAATTGGAGAAAATGTGTTTACTTAGATTTCACTGCTCCCTAGACATCTTTTACACGTTAATTACTTGTTATAATTGTATGGATGACGGATCGTATTCCTTAATACCATTCATGGGGTGGCACACTTAACTCCCCAATTCTATGAGCTCTTATCTCCTCCTACACCATGCCCAGCACAACTATAGGGATTGTAAACAGTGGCTCATGCATTAAATACAACCAATAAAGACCTAGTGCGCGTCGGTTCATGTTTCTTAAGACGTTCAAGCATGTTACCAATTGGAGATCTGCCAGTTTTCTTAAGCCTAACATATAAATCATTCATCCAAGACAAGAACAAACAAGTAATCAACACATAATCAACATCTAGGTTTCATTAGATCTAAGCAAACACAAGATAGATCTAGCCTAGCATGATGGAATTAAGTCAAGAACAAGATATAGACAACCAACACATAGACATATTGATTGAATTAAAAGAACACTTATCTTGATTACACATGCAAGGCATCAAGAGGTTGGAACCCTTGAAAAACCTGTAAAAGTTACACCAAAATCGTACTTAGGGTTTCTCCTAAAAACTTCTCTCTTTAAATGTGAAAAATTAGAAAACTATATATAGGAAAAGAGGTCTGACGGCGTCAAGACAAAGCTTGTGACGCCGTCACCTCACCGCCAAAACTATTCTCGGACTGCCCTGATCTACATTTGACGCCGTCAAGACTTAATCATTTCCAGGCCGTCATGACTTTTACTCTTGACGCCCTACCTTCATGACGCCGTCAAATCTCTTCTGGACCGTCATGGAATTTTGCTCTTGACGCCGTCAGGAAATTACTCTTGACGCCGTCACCTACTGTTCCCAACATGGAAAATTAAGACTTTGCCGTTTTCTTCACTTTTATGCTCTAAAAACGTCCGAATTGCTTCCTTTTCCAGATTTCACTCCCAAAGTACCTAAAATCACAAAAGGAACGATTTAGGGCAATATTTGATCAAATAAATTCGAATTCGGGTTTAAATGACCCCCTAAAAACGGACCATTTTTCGCCTCATCATATACCCTTACACTTGAGATTTGCTTGTCCTCAAGCAAATGCGCTTTTATTCTACTCAAAAGACAAGTTAGGGGTCATTTAACACTAATATAAAAGTAATTACAACAAATAATCGTTCCACTAAAGACCAATAGACAAGAACGGAGGTCATACACAAGCACCTCATAAATAGTGTTTAGATACTCACATCTCTCGGGTGTAATAAAGTGTAAATTACAAAATGGAAACGGAAGATATCTCTCACTACCTGTCATTGCAAAATAGATTACCATAGGCTTGGGAAAGGATCAAACCTCCACCACATGGCGTAAGCATCTAGGATAAACTATCAAAGAGGTCTTTTAAAGGGTTGTAACGTTAGGTGTAGGGATATGAAATACACGGTTTTGTTGGATAAAGGAAGTTTTACTGGTGGCGAGTTAGCAATCTTTGTTATTTACATGTACAATGTGGCGTTGCTAAGCCAAGACTAGACTCGACTTAAGCTAATAAATGAAAAATAACAAAAACATAAAATGAACATAGAATGAAAAGGGATGGTAGTCCGTATGTTTTTCTCTTCTTTCCTTTTTCTATTTTTTTTTTATTTTTTTATTTATTTTTTTTTTTTTTTGCATACACTCTTACCCTACCGTCCAAAATAATACATCATAGGGGATGGGAATTCCCCTTACACTTGAATCTTTACATACTTTACAATTAACTAAACTAATGACTCGAATCAAGATAATCAAAACACTTGGAGCACTTTTAAGATTAACGTACATATGGGGGTAATATATGATGTTCTTCCCCATTACTTCATAAAATAAGTACTTTACCCATGAGTCCCAATCGTCCCAAAACAATATGTACAAGGATATGACTCGACTTAGCAACCATGTAATCAATTAGAAAGTTAACTTAGGGTTTAACAAATAACAATAATGCACTAAAAATGAGCGCATACACGGAAGGCTAAGGCGATTTGGTTGTACATTTAAGTGGGGTGTAACAAATTCTTCCTTTAAGTAAGATGCTTAAAGTTAGAAACGAAAAGATAGGCTCGGAGGGGTGTACTAGGGGTTTCGTGTACTAAAAATGAGTACAACGCTAAAGGTGTGGGAAAAATTAGTTGACTTAACTAGCCAAGTAATATGACTTAAATGGTCAAGTAATCATAATACGGGTTTAACACAAGGGTGATCCTAATGCCTCTTATCATGTTGTAAATCCTACTACACGAATGTAGTCTCACTAGCGGTCTCGGGATGCATCACTAACGCAAGTTCTAGAATCTAAATGCTACCGGTACACTCATAAGCACTAATAGTAAATGCTTTTCCTATCAAATCTAAAGGCGAACCTCACATATTTGGGTGGAAAATTTTTCTGAATATACGGTTATGTGCTAGTCATACAATCTCCTATCCATGAGACGCTTGCTATGGCTAAAGTTTCACTCCTAAATGTTGTAAAAAATTTTAAATTTGGCGCTAAAATTGCACTAACAAGTATTTCTCATAGTTTTATTACACATCTACCATTAAACAAAACAAACTCAAGCGAAAGTGCATATGTAAGGTATCATCTTTTTACCCTCCCCTTACACTTAAGATGAACATTGTCCCCAATGTTCAAGTAAAGAATGTAAAAGTGAAAAAGTAAAGAGAATGAAATCAAATACTCCCCTGATTCGCTCGGTATGGATAATTAGGTGGCCAGGTTAAATCTTCCTCCAAGAAAATGAACAATCAAAGCTTCCCTTCCAGAATATAAATCATCTTCTTGTCATACATAACCTGTAAAACCTGATAAAATGGACAAGACAACCTCGCGTAAAATCGGCGGCATCCTATATAAGTTACTAAATCTTAGAAAACAAAATAAGATATAATGCTTGTGGAATGAAGTTTGCAGATCTCCTGGAGATTATAAAACTTAATAATTCACAAAAACCATAAGACTCCATTAGAAAAACAAAACCGGTTAAATTTCCAGATTTTTACACCTGACGCCGTCAAGAGTAAACTCCTGACGCCGTCAGAATTGACCTGCAGAAATTCTTATGTTAAGTTTCTGGAAAATTTCTGGAAAAAATTGGTCCTACTTCCTGGAAAATCCTGCAAAACTTCATCGTGACTCACTACAAGCATTTGACTCTAACAAATACGAATATACATGTTCATTTAATATTATGGAGAATCATGATCGGTTTGTTTCTTAAAAACATATTTGGGGTTTCCCCTTACACTTATCTTTTGCAAAAATACTTTTAGGTGGAGTTAAGACTAGGCCAAAACAACAAAGTAAAGTATTTCCACTATTTAGTTTAGAAACATGATCTTCCAACAATAAAAATTAAGCATGCATACGGAAACAAATAACAAACAAACAAAATAAAATCACACAAAACATGGGTTGCCTCCCACGAAGCACTTTTCTTTATTTACGAGTCTTGTTGCTAGACTCAAGGTCATGGGTTACTACGTGACCTCATCATTGGTTTCACTCTCTAGGTCGTCTTCTAAACCAGTTTTGTATTCCGGACCTAGTTGTAAGCATTCTTTATAGAAACCAAGCACCCTATTCTTTACATATTCTACTCCTCTACGTCTATCCTCCTCATTCCTATAATAAGCCGCTTGCTTGTGTTCTTTTTCGAAATTAGAGAGAAGGCGGTATTGCTCAATCTTGTAGGGCATTTGATAGGTAGCCTCATCATTCTCTTCCTTAAATCTAACTATCCCTAAAGTCAGATCATAACTCATCCTGGTGACTTCAACAAATGGTTTTCCAAATATTATTTGGCTTAGGCAAGCATCTATCACCGGACGAGTGTCTTCCACTATCATAAAATCGATCTCATAGGTGAGATTCCCAATAATTACATGCAATCCCTTCACTTTTCCTGCAAAATTACTTATCAGATTCTTATTGGGCATTATCCTAAAATTAAGTTGTTTCTTCATCACCCAATTGTAATAAGTCCTAGTCATGATGTTAACGGGGGATCTAGGGTCGATGTAAGCTTTCCATATATGCATGTGCCCGATATTGCATGGGTTCTCCCATTTTGATAAGGGGTGTGCCGAAGATATATGGTCTCTCGGGACTATCGAATAAATCCTTATGGTACTCCCGTTCTTCCTCGGTGGGCAACTTATCAAAGTATTTTTCTATAGGCTCTACCTCCTCTAATTCCTCTTCCTTGTTAACCTCAACTTTCCTACTCTCATCCTTAATCTCGGCTTCTACTCTAACTTCATCCTTGTCACTCTCTTCTATCTCCTTATCTATCGGCTTAATGGTGACAACATTGACAAAGTGGACATGTTTGGATGATGAGGGATCCTTAATTTGGATTCCACTATTGGTGTCCCTAGTGTCCTTCCTAGGTGTGATTAACGCTTGGTTGTTGAGGGCTTTCAACAAGTTGTCAATTTTGTTGGTCATCTCCGTCTGTTGTTGGTTAAATTCGGTTTCAAACCTAGCTATGCGAGCTTCTTGAGATGCCATGAACTTAGACATCAACCCTTCAAGGTTGTTGGTACTACCATAGTTGTTAGAAGGATTGTTGTTGAAAGTACGGTTGGATGGTGGACCGTTAGGTTGGTAACGATTAGGCGGATTGGAAGAATTGGGTTGATTTTGTTTCCACCTAAGGTTTGGGTGATTTTTCCAAGAGGGGTTGTATGAATCACCGTAAGTGTTTGGCTCGGGCTTGAAAGTGTACCACTTATCTCCCGCTTCGTCGGTACGCGAGGATGCGTAGTCTGCAAAAGCTGTTCCGGGGAGTTCCACACAATCACGAGTGTCGTGGGGACCACTACATAATTCGCATGAAGAAGTGATTTTGTTCACTTGGCTTGAAGGCTTAGGAGCTTCGTAAGATTTCATGAGAAACTTGACTTGGTCCTCAAGTTCCATGATCCTATGGTCGGGAGTGCTAGAATTGTTCGAAGGCAAAGATATTGCCTTGACCGTTTTGTTCAAATCACGGGGATCATTCCAACTTTCGTTGTCATAGAGAGCAAGATCTTCTATGAGTTCCCATGATTGTTTCGCACTAAGATCACGTAGCTTACCACCGGCCGATTGGTCAATGGCTCACCTCGTGGAGATGTCGATATGGTCATAAAAAATTTGGACTTGGAGCCATAGATCTATGCCATGATGAGGGACTTTTTGGAGTAAGTCCTTGAAACGAGTCCATGCTTCATAAAGAGATTCATTTTGACGTTGTTGGAACATCAAGTTGTCATTTCTAAGCTTAGTAGTTCTCCCCGGTGGGAAAAATTGAGCAAGGAAACGAGTGGTGAGATCATCCCATGTGGTGATGGATCCCGCGGGTAAACGCTCAAGCCATTGACTAGCTTGATCCCGTAGAGAGAACTGGAATAGGCGTAAACGGGTAGTCTCTCTAGTTTCAACACCTAGGTCTATGGAATCTACGATTTTGAGAAAGTCCTTAAGATGTTGGTTTGGATCTTCAGAACGAAGTCCATGGAATGCACATCCGCTTTGCACCAACCGGATGATGTCGGATCGCAAGGGGTCACATTGGCTCCGGTGAGCTCAATCGTGTTTCGGTAGCCTTGGTGGCTAGGTCGGGAATACTCTCCTAAGGTTCGGGGCCTAAGGGGTTCTAGTGGTGGGTTTTGCTGTGGTGGGATGACGGGTTCAAAGATGTTACCACCTTCCATGATGTTGGGTGGTGAAGAGTTACGAACAAAGACACAAAGAAATGAGATAGACTAAAGAAAACCTAAAAATAAAAATAAAATCTTGCTAGAAAGGAATCTAGCAAGTAGACCTAATAAAAAGAATTTCTAACCTAGACAATAACTATTCCCCGGCAGCGGCGCCAAAAACTTGATACGTGGGAATCGCACCAGGCTTTACCTCTCAAGGGATCTTGAGAAGCTTACAACCCCCACCAGGCAGTGTACCTGATCGTTGTAGTATCGAATAGTGACAAGTACCGAGGGATTGATCGTTCAGCTAGGAATAGTGTCGCTAGGATTAGAAAGCCTAAATACTAGTTCTAAAGGTGAAGGAAGATTATTTTTGTATTTTTATATTTTTTAGAAAGCAATTTAAATTCTCGGGTTTGAAGGATTTGGGCGGAATTAGTTGCTATTCAACTAACCCAATACTAAGATGCAATCAAAATAAAATACTAAAAATGAAAATAAACTAAATTATACAAAAGTTGTAAGCAGTAATTGGAGAAAATGTGTTTACTTAGATTTCACTACTCCCTAGACATCTTTTACACGTTAATTACTTGTTATAATTGTATGGATGACGGATCGTATTCCTTAATACCATTCATGGGGTGGCACACTTAACTCCCTAATTCTATGAGCTCTTATCTCCTCCTACACCATGCCCAGCACAACTATAGGGATTGTAAACAGTGGCTCATGCATTAAATACAACAAATAAAGACCTAGTGCGCGTCGGTTCATGTTTCTTAAGACGTTCAAGCATGTTACCAATTGGAGATATGCCAATTTTCTTAAGCCTAACATATAAATCATTCATCCAAGACAAGAATAAACAAGTAATCAACACATAATCAACATCTAGGTTTCATTAGATCTAAGCAAACACAAGATAGATCTAGCCTAGCATGATGGAATTAAGACAAGAACAAGATATAGACAACCAACACATAGACATATTGATTGAATTAAAAGAACACTTATCTTGATTACACGTGCAAGGTATCAAGGGGTTGGAACCCTTGAAAAACCTGTAAAAGTTACACCAAAATCGTACTTAGGGTTTCTCCCAAAAACTTCTCTCTTTAAATGTGAAAAATTAGAAAACTATATATAGGAAAAGAGGTCTGACGGCGTCAAGACAAAGCTTGTGACGCCGTCACCTCGCCGCTAAAACTATTCTCGGACTGCCTTGATCTACATTTGACGGCGGCAAGACTTAATCATTTCCAGGTCGTCATGACTTTTACTCTTGACGCCCTACCTTCATGACGCCGTCAAATCTCTTTTGGACCGTCATGGAATTTTGCTCTTGACGCCGTCAGGAAATTACTCTTGACGCCGTCACCTACTGTTCCCAGCATGGAAAATTAAGACTTTGGCATTTTCTTCACTTTTATGCTCTAAAAACGTCCGAATTGCTTCCTTTTCCAGATTTCACTCCCAAAGTACCTAAAATCACAAAAGGAACGATTTAGGGCAATATTTGATCAAATAAATTCGAATTCGGGTTTAAATGACCCCCTAAAAATGGACCATTTTTCGCCTCATCAGGCAAGGAAGGTGACCTTGTAGCCGAACCACTATAAATCTCTTGTCTCGCGGTTCGATCTTTCCATCTCTCATTTATTTCTTTACTTACATTATTATTGCTTTATCATACGTATATATATATATATATATATATATATATATATATATATATATATATATATATATATATATATTGTTGTTCATATTGTGCAAGACTTGATATCACATAGTATTGAATCTAAATTTTTGAAAAACAAAGAAAACTTTCGAACAATCTTTTGTAACAAATTAAAAAGACGTAAAACTATTCAACCCCCCCCCCCCCCTTCTAGTTTTCCACACATTGTATCAATTACAATGTCTTGAGTACATTTGTAGATCACAATAAAATATGTATGATCAGGGGAAATCTTGTTGTGTCGTAATGCCCTCAAGTAGACATACGCAGTCATATTTAGTCAATTGTTCATATAAACAGTTTGTATATAAATAGTGTAGTATTGTGTTGAGGAGTAGGCAAGGCGCACGGAATGTAGAAGACAACAATCATTAAAGTGGGTAAAGAGCAGTTATAGTCTAGGTTTAAATGCAACCTGGTTTTCTATAACTGTAGCTCTGATACCAATCTTTAAAACCCCGAAAATTATCGCAGCAGAAGATTGTGTCACTGGCATATTACTTCATGGTTCACAACACAAGTTAAATATAACGACTCTAAATGAGACGTTTTGAAATAAATTATCATTCGTTAATATATCAGAGTTTACAAAGAGGTCCCACAAGTTTACAAAAGGTACAACAGAAAAGTTGTAAAGTTTTTGGAATGATAATGTATGCATAGTCTTCAAAATGTTTTCCTTGCGCATTCACATGCCAGCTAATTCCTTTCGAACCTGAGATAAACATGCCAAAAAGTCAACACAAAGGTTGAGTGAATTCATAGGTTTGTAAATAGTAGTGGACAATAAAGTTCATAGTATAATTGCAATGTGCGCAATCATTATCCTGATAGTTCTTAAGCTCATGGCATGTACGACTGACTGTATATATGTATATATCACCGTACAATATATACATTAAACAATTTGCCCCGAGCAGGTACTATGCCAAATACCTAGAAATTCAAATATAGTGCATTTATGATATCCGCTGTATGATTAACACAAACGAGATTCGTCAATCCCGATAGGCCTATCCACAATATTTGCGCTCACTCGCAACAACAAGTGATTAGTGGTCCATGATAAGGGGACTTTTGGCATAAACAACATAGGCATGCAATAATACAATTAAGGCTAGCATTCAGTTTGCAAGTAATTGTCCATAATAAAAACAGTAACATGTATCTCCCCCAAAGAGTTTATAAAATAGTTAACCAAAAGTAGGGGCTATGAACTCACCATAGCAATCAGTAGTAGTTTATAACAACATATAGTGTATGGCGAGACCACGATCTTTAACAATGACCTACGAGAGTATAGTGATCTTGTCTTAGTATAGTGTACAATATAAGTGTACTAGTATATGTAATGTCATTGACTTGATGAAGATGTTGTACATATGTCTCACGTTGTGTAAAGGAGTGAGATATTTTTAAAGTATGGTTTGGCTATTAGCATTTTATAAATAACATCATACTACCATTCGGGCTATCCAAATCTAGAGGTCATGTAATGAACATATGAGGAGCCAGGACACTTTAATTCGTAATCCACAACTCGTCAATACGACACCCCGAAGAGCCCTCTTATAATAATGAAACTCAATATTATTGTAGTACTTATCATTTATAAGTAAAAAGTATTTGACGAGACAAATGTTGCATAAAACATTTGTCGTGTTTCGTCAAAGACTATTGGTAATAAATATTCGTGAGAAGGTTTAGTGTAACATTTATCAAGTATGAATGCTATCAATTTAATGATCAAGTGTGTTGTCATGAAATCGCTAACAGCGTTTCTTAACTTTTTCAAAGTCAAAAAAATGAGTAAATTAATTGAACAAGTCTCAATGACAAATTTCGGGTCATCAAATCCAAGCTAGCCGTGCGGTTAGACACACAACCTTGAGACAGAATCCAAGACCATAGCCATCGCTATGACCCGGTTAGAAAACCTTGAGACAACTTCCTTGGCATAGCCTTGGCTGTGACTCAGCCTCAAGAGATCAAAACGCCACCAAAGCTTTTTACCCATGACTGTTTTTATAGTCTAAATAGGTTTAGTTGGTTTTTATAGTCTACAGCCTTTGTTTTCACTTTCAGCTTACGTACCCGTGAGTTTTTGTATAAAAGGTCATTTTGAGCAGCTTTCATGTTTTACACTTTCAGTGGTTCGGACCAGAAAAGGGTCTAAATCGTGTTTTAATTCCAGGTCAGTAAGCTTTTTGTTCAAGCACCAAATTTAACTTGTAATTAAGTGCAGAAAGTTGGACAGCACTCTGCAGTCCCGCTACAAAGGCCATATCTTGAGTTCTACAAAACTTTAGGATACGAGGCTTTTTCCTACGTTTAAGTTTATGTCTTATCTTCATATCATAAAACTATGACAAGTTCCAAAAATGGCCAGAACTGTCCCATTTTGTCCAATGAATTATGTTAGTCAGATTTGGACATGTTTTACCATTTTGGCTCTAGTTTATTCATCGGGATGATTTATGAGGTACGCCACCCAAAAAAACGACCACAAGACATAGCTCTACCAGCTTATCTCATTGCCTTAACCTCAAAGTTTACTGAGATGATCAGTTTAATCATTCTGTGGTGCTGTTCAGAATTTTAGCTTCATAAGTCATATCTAGAGCTTGTTCTAGTTTATTTTCATGATTAAAACTTTATGTACAACATCATATCTTGTCAAAATAAATATAAGACTTGTACAAGGTATAAATTACATCAACATGAATGAAAGACTTGAAAACTAAACATAGTCTTATAAATTATTGGATGGAAAAACACTAAGTACCCAAGAAACTACTGTAAGTCTTTCAATCACCAATTAGCCTTTCAATCTTCAACCCAACTTGTGGTAGCCTATTGAACCTTGTGCTTGGACTTCTACTTCAGGCTTTTGGTCTTTTGTAAGTCTTGTGTCAAGCTTGGAAATCAACAAATCATCATTTGGACTAGGTAGAACACACCATGGTCTTCATCTTTCTTGGTACTAATTGGTCTTGAATAAAACTTATGATGGTGTTGGCTTGGTGATGGTGTACGGATGGGAAAAGAGCTAGAAAGAATATTTCTTTCGTATATGTTTCTTTGTGATGAAGATAGGAGTATAGTATGGAGGTGCTAGTAGGAGGTGTTAACTTCTTAAACTAGTGTGTTAGTTAGAGGCCACGTGGCTTTATGATTCATAACATACGACCACCCCATGCTTGAGGTGGGGAGGAGCAAGGTTGCAAGCTTATAAAGTTTACTTCATGAGGAAGTAAAGTTCAACGTAGTATAGTTTGGTCCCGGTAATTACTAATGTTAAACCGTTAAGTATCTAAACTTAAAACCGGGTAATATAAGAATATAATACTTATGAAAATGTCTAAACTTGTCAATATACCTCAACTAAGTATATTAAAAGTGTGGTAAGTCTAATAGAGGGTGTATACATTGTTGAAACCTAATAATGTATGTTTGAGCACGCATATTATGTAAGAAGTAAAATGCTCACGTAAAGATGACATAATGAGAATAGTTCATATAAAATATGACTATTGGTGAGATTTGAGTATTTTCAACATATAGACTCATCCTAGTCTTGTGTTGGTCGCGAGAAAAGTTTACACGATTAAACTTTCGTGATTACTTATAAAAGTAATTTAAATATAAAAAAAATAATAATAAGCAAATCAATTTGCTTGTTGAGTTTAATTTTTGAGCCGGTACACGTTGTGTGCGATTTTACATTTTGCGAGATATCTTCTTGTTAAATAGACAGAGATGAATGAAAACGTTTAGAGAGTAATTAATTCAAATCAGAACGAATTATTTACCTTGGGAAGTTACCGGTTAACTACCGATTACAGTATTTCAAATAGTCAAAAGTTAAAGGGCAAAATAGTCATTTTGCCTTATGAAAATTTACGGGTTGCTACACCCGAGTGCCCAACTCGAGAGTTCGTAAGCACTACACTACAATCTCCTTATCTTGGTGGAGAAGCCTTCATAACGCCGCTTACATTCTTTCCGGTACAAAGCTAAATACCGGGTTTTTTCACAAAGTAGAACCAAACCTACGCCGCCTACACTTTATCTGGTACAAGGCTAAATACTGAGTTCCTTTACAATGGAGAAACCAATCCCAACTACACCAACTATCACAACACGCCTATGGAATATAAAGGTGAATGAACTACAAGAGTCACTTCAGTGGTCTTGAGATGATGATGAAGCCTAGCAACCCTTGTCTTCAAGCTTGCGAGTCTACTGTGCAAAACATCGTGATCTCGCCTTTAATAGGAACCTAGAGAATCATTAAAGAAAAAGATACATGGATGATCCTAAGATCTGAGGTTAGAGAAGCAATATTACAGAGAGAATATGTATGTGAAAGTAGTAAGGAGAAATGAAGAAATGACTAACTATTTATAGATAATGGTGCTCTGATCAGCCGAATCCGCCGAATGAGGGATCCGACCAATGTAATCCAAGGGATCCGGTAACTATGTCAGTCCAATCCGGATTTTGGGTTATAATTCTGGGTTTTGGTTTACAATTTCGGGATTTGGGTTACAATTCTGGGTTTTAGGTTATAGGTTATGGAGTATTGGTCTTGGGTACCAAATATGATGTCATGCATGATGCAATACATATTTGGGTCATGGGTCATGGACTTACCCATTTTGATGTCATGCATGATGTAATGCACATGAGCCATGGGTTATGGGTTATGGGTCATGGGTTTTAGGTTATGGATAGTCCAAGCTATTTACTTAAATGTTTATTTAACTATGTATTTTTATAAAAGTGTAAGTAACAAATGTTACTTATTAAGTGTTTTATAAAAATGGTTTTGGCTTTGTATAAACTATTTAACTAGACATGTTTGATGGTTTTATTTGTTTAATCAAATGAGTTAGAAAACTATTGGCTCAAAACTTACGTATTTTATTTTGCACGTTAAAATGATTTTACGATTGTTATCTGTTAGCATTAAAAGTAATGTCATAATTGGGAATTGTACTAGTTTAATCATTTACTTAAACACAAGGACTAGTCTTGTCAATAGGACATAGTTTAGAGTGTTAAGTAGTATAAATACCCCTCCTAGTCCCAACTAGGAGGGTGGATGTCTCATTGTATTTCAAGGTGTGTGTTTTTTCCTTCTTTCTCTCTCTAGAAAACACATACACCTTCCATATTCTTTTAATCTAATAATATCATGTCTATTCTTTATTTTGAGCATCCCCGACCTCCTGAAGGTGTTTCTTGATCATAACAAGTGGCATCAGAGCTAACCGGGGGCGAATCGTGGTGTTTTTGGGTGAAAAATCGTGTTTTTTAAGGATCTGAGGATTGTTCATCGGCGCTTTATCGAGTTAGATTGGTGTTATCGAGTTAGTTTAGCGAGTTATGATTGTCTGTTATCGAGTTAGGGTAATTAACTCACCGAGTTAGCTGAAACATGTATTGAGTTATTTCATTGGCGAGTTAGCCAACATTTTAGCGAATTAGCTAATACCTTATCGTTTATCAAGTAAGGTTCTTTGTGTTTGATACCTAGGGAAACTATACTCAATTCATTTCTTCTTATCGAGTTAGCAGTCATTCACCTTATCAAGTTACACAAAGATACCGAGTTATAGACTTTATCGAGTTAGCAACCATACCGAGTTAGAAGATTCTTATCGAGTTAGCTGATTCTATCGAGTTACAAGATCTTATCAAGTTACAAGATTTTACCGAGTTACAAGAATTGTACCGAGTTAGAACAATTTCTAAGGTTTATCGAGTTAACAAAAAAAAAATAAAAAATAAAAAAATAAAAAAAAATTTAACGTTCAATTTTTTAGAGGAGACTAAACGTTTTATTTTTACACGAAATTCAAATTTTGGTATAACGTTGAAAATTTTGGCCCGAAATTCAAATTTTAGGCCAAAATTCAAATTTTTTCGGTAAAATTTGGCGTAAAAAATTTTTAAAACTCAAATTTTTCTGGGAACCTTATGATTGCATTTCATGGTAATTTCCAAATTATAAATAAATGTTTTTACATTTATTGTATTAACAATCTCCTCCTTTGTGTTGATGACAAAATATAAAACTAGTTTGAGTAAAAACAAAATTTGTTAATTTTGAATCTAAGTTTTTACTATTTTCTCCTCTTTTTTGTCGAAACAAAAAAAGCGCCGAAAAGAAACTAACCTGAGTATGATGAGATTAAGATAAAGAAAACGTGAAATAAAATGACGAAAAAGTATCCGTTAGTTTCCAAAGCACCCCCTTGGTGAGGTCATCAAGTAATTTGGAGAACTTTATAATGGAGTATTGCTAAATAGCAATGCTTTCATTTGACGAAAGCTCCCCCTTATTAAGAGCGTCAAGAACTCTAGGTGACTTTTGAAAATCTACAAAACTATGGTTAAAATGCAAGAATATAGCATGAAATTTTGCAGAAAATAAGCTGAAATATGTCTCAAAAATTTTTCTAAGCACCCGGATCTGCCGAATTTATTCCAGAATGGATCCGCAGGTACAAATTCAGGGATCCGGCAATCTGCAACTGTTAGTAGCAGTTTTAATGCAAAAATAAGTAATAAAATAGAGTAACAAACACTACAATATGTTAAGAAAATACGTAGCATAAGCAAGTAGATCCATGTAATAAAAACAAAAGGAATTGTGTAACAATGACCAATATCTAAAACTAAGAACATGATCTAACACTATAAGAAGTTCTAATACAACAACTAAAACTAGACAAAAACTAAAGAAAAGAGGGGTGATCACTTATGCTTGCACTTCTTTTCAAAGTTCCTAGGGGTGGTTAGGTTTGTTGATGTCATCAAAACGTTCAAGAAGATGATAGAATTGTAGTATATATATGTATTGTTATTAGAGACAAATAAACAATGACATGAAAACATAAAATCGTAGAAAGTGATATCGTAATTCTTTTGATTGTTGACACACAAAAAACACAAGTAAGGAAATTGTTGAGGCGTGTGATGCTCACACTTTCCTTAAGACAGATTCATCCTCTCCACGGTGCTTGAGAAATCATCGACGTCTATCTCCCATGATACAACAACAACAGATAACCCCGTTAGCACAAACGAGTTATCTAGGCGAACCAAAACGTGCCTTCCTTCTATTACAAACCGGATATACAAGAAATATGATTGATAACAAAAAGGAGAGGAGCAGTGTATTTCTTGGTGTATCAAAAATGAGAGAAGAGCTCTCAATATATATGTGAGGAAGATGAAAGAAAAATGGTCCAATTCATTATCACAATCAATCCTACTAATGGCTCATGAACATATAATTAAATTGGTCGTTACATATGACCAAGCATTAATCTTGCTCTAAAGCCCCATTAGTATATTTGATGACCATCAATTTTCATTCAAACCCATTATTGACCATAATTTTCCAACAATCCCCCACATGAATGAAATTGATAACGAGAAACAAATTTCAATGACTCGATGATGTAATGGAGTTTTGCAGTTGATATTTGCAAAGGATAGGTAGGTGTTAGTGTGTTACCCTTTGAACCTTCCTTTGTGAAATATACTTAGACTCCTAGCAGCCAGTAGAACTCGATGTCTTTGAACTGTCTGCTGTTTGTGGAGACGACAATATATATTCACACAAATATCTCCTTGACACTTTTTGGTTCTCATAGTTATGTTCGTTATGGTCATGAACATTAGCCTGGTTCTGTGAGAGATGTTAAGAATTGCGCCCCCACAATTCCCTTAGAAGCGACCCCACTTCTCTCTCACATAGGTGATTCTCTATTAATCATTAAAAGTTATATGCTTAACCTCATATTCTCACTGTTATAGGAATGGACTAGGAAGTTTACTAACTCCCATAAATAAATATGGAGTTTATTACTCCCCCACAATGACCTCAGTTTATATAAGTAGGTTGTCCTATTGAACCCAGATCTTGGGATCTCTAGTCAGCTGGGTTAGGTTTTCCTTCATATAAACTTTTCAAGGGCTTTAGTCCTATTCCTCTTTACGACTTGCTAATTAACTCTCACATTTAGCACTTCACAAGCGGATCCATAATGTTATTCTATGACATCACATTTGTCAATAGAGATAACTCATGTTGAGAGTAGTTGTCGTATCGACATAATATATCTATACAAAATCGAGTTTTGTTGAACTCTTTAAATATATCATGCTCCAGGTAATTCTTGAATATTCCAACTAGGCAAGAACTTTATGTTTGTTGAAGTCTTTTTGAACTCTAGCTAGGCCGAAATCCCCCACATGGAATTTATCTCAAGAATTTTGTAGAAAGGTTCTCCCTTTCAGTATATTAATCTTGTTTATAAGATTTTTCTCACATGGATATGACATCAAGATCATTAGTAATTTGTCATCTCACAAGTTTCATACTAGTGTATGCATACTTTTTGAATGTTTTATGTTAATTATTTTCCGTATCATAATTAACAGATTCCAAATCTAGCATGCTATAGACCAAGGAATCAAGCGTATGACAGAAGATGCATCATTCTGATTACTCATAGCTTCATCTACTAACATTCTTCTTTTAGACAAATCACCACCTTAAATCACACATGTTTAGGAGGATCCAATAAGTTATATGTGTAGGTTCTACACTTATAACATGTCATTCCAATTCACTTGTGATTATATATATAATCACATTTAATCTCTTATCATTATATGATTGTTACAATTTATTATGTGATTATAATCACATAAAATCAATGTGTAATCATTTTACACAATCAAACTATGTCCAACTTAGCGAATGGACAATAGCTCACATTGGACGACAATCACACCATTCAAGTTAGTTACATAAACCAACGTAATCGTAGTCATCTATATGTTGGTTCTTTCTTGACATTTCATAATGTCCGACACGGTTATATTCAACACATATTCATTTCTTACATATGACAAACCGTTCGATTATTAGCAATATGAGTTATAGCAAGTCTTGACGATTATTCATCTTTCTAGAATAACAAGTAATTTGATTATTTGCACCAAATTTGCAACATCCAAACTTCTAATATTCGATACAAAATCGAGCAACTTGTTAGTTGCATAGTGCTACAACACCGCATCAAACAACTTTAAATAGGCACTACTTTGCCACAATATTTTGAACCAAATGAAACAAACAATTTTGCTTTGAACATTGCATAAAATATCACATAATGCTGCATTAAAACAACCCAAAATGTTGTAACAAACGACTCAAATGTATGCAACCAAACAACCCAAATTTCTAAACAAGAAAACCTAAATCGCTTAAAAAATGTGTGCTTAAATACAAACTGTAATCAAATAATTCTTCCGTTTAAGCTCAAACTTTATAAAAATCAATATACGATGTTACCTAATCATTGAGAAAAAAAAATTGGGTGCAAACTCATTTATTTACTATGTGAACAACATCTTTTTCCATGACTATTTGTGACAACAAAGTTGTCTAAAAAGAATTGTTGTACCAAAATACAAGTTGTGATTAAATGGTTTACCCATTTAAGTTCAAGCTTTCCATAAATTCAAGTTTAATGTCTTGGACACGCACTAAAAAAAATTTTGGTCCAAAAATCTTTTGTTTACTATGAGAACAACACATGTTCTTGCGACCACATATCTTGAACAACAACGTGTCTAAAATATTTTCAATACAAAATTAGAAAATACGATTGAACAGCTTACCCATATTTTCTATAGAAATTTTGGGTTAAAATGCATACGTTTACTATGCAAGCAACGCATTTTACCACGAGTGGACAACTGTGGCAACATATATTTTGGAGCTCAAATAACACCAAAATTCGCATTCCACAAGAATGAATTATATCCCAATATCCGATAATGAAATCAATACTAGTTACACAAACCAGTACAACGACAATATTTCATCCAACACGCTTCGAACACTCTATTGTTGTATCAAAACGTAAAAATAGACGAAACAACAACAAGATAATAGTTTATCTTTGATGTGAAATTTCAGAAAAACTATTCCTCAGTCTTTCATGATATCAAAATCATGTTAGCAAGTTTGAAAAAAAAAACGTACAACAATCGTTACATGATATTGTCATTTATTGATTGATAGTCATTAGTATTAATGCAAATAAATTTCAACAAATGAAATATGAACGTACATAGAAGCAAACCTTATTACTTCATTAATAGTCATTAGTATTAACTAGTTGGAAAACCGCGCGTTGCCGCGGGGTGTTTTCCGAATAGGGAAAGTGTAATAACGGCCGGTAGTTACTTAACGTCAATTTAGTGACTAAGGACTAACTTTGCAATGGACGTATAACATGAAAGACCAATCATGTAAATTATGTGAGGACTAAATATGCAACGAACTTTTGAGATGAAGGACCAATTTTGTATGGATTTTTAAAGAAAATGTTAAAGATAACGACCGTTAGCTAACAGCCGTTAAATATCTAACGGCCGTTAGTTATTAACTAACGACCGTTAAATCCGACCCGCCCCGCCCAAACCCGACCCGCCATAAAATGGTTTCTATAGTAGCTTGGCATGTGAGGTTGCCAAAAGCAATCCCAACAAATGTATATATGTTATAATACATAGACGTTTATCAAATGATCATGCTTCAAACGTCATAGAAGCAAACCTCATAACTTCATTATTTCTTACCATTTATTTTCATCAATAAATTAACCGACTAGTGCCTTGCAGTTTACATGTTGTATTTGACCATTCACTACAACAATATTAATACATAAGATTGATGTTAAACCACCAACTTATATTGACCAAGGAATGGTCAATAAAGTCAAATAGCCTAGATCAATGCTCCGGGTAATATAGTGTTTCCCCGGGTCGTTATGTCCCGACGAGGTGTGAATGGTTATAAAACGGTTCTGTGATCGGGTGAATTTGGATAGAAAGGGGTTTGTGATTGATTAAGCTAAGGAATCTACAAAGAAAATAGCTTAAATAAGCTATATGAATAAAACTGGAAGCTAGGAAAAACCAGAAATGATTTAAACCTAAAAACGCGTACGTTACGTTTAAATAAAACGTAGACGTACAAAATAAAAAGTGAAAAGTGAAATCTGAAAACACCCAGGGGGTGAAAATGACTTTTTTACAAACTAAAAGGTAAAAGAAAATTTTTAGAAAAAGAAAATAAATTTTAACCCTAATTAATTATTTATTATTATTTAAATACTAATTAATACTAATTATTAATATTTAAACAACTTTAAATATAATACAATATTATTTAAATACTAAAAAGGTGAAAATAAATTTCCAAAAATTATAAAATAACTAAAAACAAGTTTTAAAAATAAAGATAAGTATTTTTGTCTTTTTGTGAATTTTCTATTAATTAATACTACCTCCGTCCCAAAATTATAGTCCACTTTTGACTTTTTCGGTCTTTCTTTCTCAACTTTGACTTTAAATATTTTTGTTTGTGTTATACAATAGTTGATAAAAATTATACCAATGAAAAATACATTTAAAACACAATCCATTCATATATTTTGCATCAAGTACTATGTAATATAAACAAAAATATTTAAGGTCAAAGTTGAAAAATAAAGACCGAAAAAGTCAAAAGGGGACTATAATTTTGGGACGGAGGGAGTAACTAATTAATTACTAATTAACTAATTAAACTATTTTAAATTAAGAAAAATACTAAATGAACAGTAAAAATTCTAATAAAATTTCTAAAATTATTTTATAACATATAAAAACTATAAAAAATATAAAAACTAGGTTTTACTTAATAAAAACTAATAATGCTATTTAATTCTAATTATTAATTAATAATTAATAAAACTAAGATTAATTCTAATAAATACTAAATAGTAAAATAAAAATCTGAGAAAATTATTATAAATACTTTAATATAAGAGTAATTTAATAAAAATATAAAAAAGCTAAGTACTTAATAAAAATATAAAAATGAAAATTAAAATTAAATTACATTAAATAGAAACTATCACTTAATATTAAATTGTTTTTTCTTGATTTTTCTTTTACCAACCTATTTTATAACTAAAAATGAAAGACTTTTGTGAAAAAAAACTTTTAGTAACTTAAAAATAAGCACAAATGAAAGCAAGAAGCCAACAGTTGACTTTTGTTGACCAAAATGGAAAATAAGCTAAAATGGCATCAAGTGGGACCCACCCTTGGTAATTCTGATTCAAATAAGTAAAAGGGACATGTTAAAGAAATAATAAGCAAGTGGGGGCCACATAATAAGCTAATAAGCTGAATTAAGCACATCCAAAAACAAAATGAACACATAATTGGGACAAAGAAATTGGGCAGATTTAGGTGGGACCCAGGGGGTTTGAGGTCAAATGGCTGGTCAATCCATGGTGCCTACCAGGGGGGGGGGGCTGAAAGGAGCTGAGTTGTGGCAATGGGAACCACTGAGGTGGCCAGAAAACCACCACCAAGTGGTAGTGGTGGGTGGTGGTTCTGTCCAGCAGGGGTAATGCTCCCCCTGCAGCCTATTTTGAGGCAATGTAGGGCCCACAGAAAATTTGCTAAAAATATAAAAATGGTGAGACACTAAAGACTAGCTGGGGGACTCTAACTAGGAACAAGTCTCACATCTCCAATCCAAACACAAAATTCACTAAAAATCCTTGAACTTTAGGAAAAATCTGAAACCATACAATTGACTTTTTGCAAAAACTTGATAAGTTGACTTTCTTGAGTTTCTAATAAGCCTAACTAATTAAATAAGTTATACTAAGATGGAATGAGGTTAAAATAAGCTAAATTACCAGATTTTAAACCAAATGGGTGAGTTTTGGAACTTAAAAACCTTGACAGTGGACTGTTATGAACCTTGGAATGGATTTTGACTTTTACTTGTAAAATACCTGTATTTAATGACCTAAATATGCTACAATAACCTAAACTAAGATGTAACAAACAAGGTTAATAGCAAACATGAGCTAGAGTACCCTAAAACCTACTGAACCAAACACCCATTAACATGGTCTATTTTGAGTTTTCAAGACCACAGGCTAATTCAAGCCATGATACTAATCCCTGAGGTTATAATTTAACATACTAAGATAAAATAGACACTAAAGTACCAATAATAACAACTACAAACCATTTATCCTAGGTTATGCCAAATTGACAGTGCAATGCAATTTAAGACTAGAAACTAAAAGCAATCTAGCAAATGATTACCAACTAACTTAAAATCAATTAAAACATGTCTGATAAGCATAAAAATTAATAAACTACACAGAATTGAGAACTTCTATAGTGAAATGCAAAAAACAAGAAAACTGCTTACAAAGGATTTCCAACTGAGAAATGTGAACCAAGGTACCAAGTTACTTCCTAGGTGTCTCCCATGAGACTTTAAACCATAACACTCCAAACTAACCAGCAGCTTGCCTTTCTTCTCCTTCTTTTTGTGATTTCTTTTTATTTTATTTTCTTTTTGACACTATTTTTGTTTCCTTTGGAGCTAAACTAATTGAGATGATTTAAAGTCTTTTAGAAACTGATGAACAAGCTCTAGTGAATCTTAAACAAACAAGAAACATTAACTTTACCAAATTTATAGCTAATTGAGAACTTAAAATAAAATTGACATGAACTTTATTTTAAACTAGAAACTGAAATTGAGATTAAGAGTGATTTAAATTACAATGAAGCTTTTGATTACAACCTTTTAGAACCCAATATTACTACTGAAAACAAAAGTACTAAAATTGATAAACTAAAATTACATTAAAACTAAACTAAGCTAACTACTCTTACTAACTCCTCCATCTGCTTTTCTTCTTGACTTTTATAGGTCCTGAGGTGTTGTAATATCTTTCCCACTTCTTTTTCAAGCCGTTGGATGGCTTGCTTTTGATCCCCATCGTTCAAATGATTTTGGCGCGAAATGGAAAAAGGGCAGAATGAGTGGGGTTTGGTGTGGGAATTAATGAGGAGGGGGGATGTATCGGTGTAGGTGAAGTTATTAATGAGGTTTGGTGAGGTAACATGGAGGAGGGGGGGACATGGAACCTGGAAATGGGGGATTGAGGATGGGTGAATAGTAACTGGGGGATGAGGGTGTTGTTTGACCTGGTCAACGACCAGGTTTAATATATTAAAGGGGGTGGGCTTTGTTTGGTGGGCTTTGGGATGGATTATTGGATCAGGGGTGGTTTTGGGTTAAAAGGGTTTAGGTTTAGTTGTAATATTAAAGGTCCATTTGATAATAGTAAACAACAAGGACCAATTGTGTAAATTACCAAAAGATGAGGACCTGTTTTGCCATAATTCCAAAGTACTCACAAGGACCAAAATTGACAACATTTGAATATTACAAGGACAGAGAATAATATTTTTCCAAAATAATACACCCGGGGACCAATTTTGCAAATTTCCAAACTCCGGGGACCAAAAGTGTAAATTCTCAAAACTTTTTACCCAAGGACTAAAAATGATTTTTGTAACTTCCCAAGGACCCAAAATGATTTTTCATTCAAAATTATCCCACCAGGGACCTTTTCTGCCAATATTTGAAACTCCAGGGACCAAACTGTAAATTTCCAAAACTTTTTCAATTTTTCACCAAAGGACAAAATATGACAACTTATGATTTCAAAAGGACCTTTGGTGATAAATTTCTATATTTTGAATATCCAGGGACTAGTTTTGTAATTTTATGAAAGTTGGGGGACTGAAACTGCCAATTTTGCAAACTTTGTGCGTTTTTCATCCGTTTTAGCTCATTTTGCATCTAAAACATATAAATCACAATTTAGAAATATTTTTAGTATTTTGATGCATTTCTGAGTGTTTTTGTATGTTTTGCAGTTCAGATTAGACCAAAAATGATGAGTGTTTGAGCACTCATCAATCCCCCACACTAAACTATTGCTAGTCCTTAGCAATAACTGTTTTGAAAACTTGATGGATTTGAAACTCTTTACCAAAAGCCATCACTTCTGGAGTAGCCAGGTGTAAGAACTGTGGCACACCTGATAACCGTATGATTTTGAGCAAACCACCAGCTGTCAACGGATTTGATTTGTCTTCACCAGGAGCCGTTTGCTCCTGGACTAGCCAGCTCTTGATGGAATAGTCAACATCTTGGTGAGCTGATTACCAATTATGGATTTTCCACGGCCTTTACCACATGCCATAATCTTGCGGGCTAGCCAACTCATTTGTTTTTGGGGAGTTGAGGAACCATACAATTTTGGGCAAATTGCAAGCCGTAAACGGATTTGAGATGTCTTTACCAAGAGCCGTTTGCTCCTGGACTAGCCAATCCCTTTTTTCGGTTAGACAAGGCGGACTGATTACCACAAAAATTTTGAAGCACTAGTGAAAAATTTTTAAAATTTTTGAAATTTTGGCTAAAACGGGGGTATTATATGGTAAAATGTGATAAAATTCGCTAGAATAGCGAATACCCCCCACACTTAGCATGAATATTGTCCTCAATATTCAAAGTCCCGGCTATTATGCCGACATCTTGAACGTAAAAGGGCAACATTACAAGCTAAGCGTGGAAAACACCATTTTGTATTTTCACTTCATAAGTAACCATAGCATGGGGGACTCCCCCACACTTAGGGTGAAAACCTTATAAGCATGCTACTGTTTTTGTTTACCGAGTCGCTAGCTTGACTCGACCCCGAATTCATTTGTCCTTGGGGAAGCATGATGTGGAAGAAGCAATCTCACTCGGACTTTCATTCAAAATGTTTGGACAAACATATGAAGCACGTGAAAGTTCCACACCGATGAGATAAGTATCCGACTCAAGATAATGATACATGAAAATGCCGGGATCAAATATAGTGTCCTCATTCCCGAAGGAGTGAAGAAGAGAGGAAGTCACCTTGTAGGTGAAGAAAAAGAAGAAAACCATGATGTAAATCAGGATTTGATTTTCTTCCTCGAAAGCAGGCTCCGTAGCCTGAATTTGGATTGCAAAGGGTAAGCTCGTAAATATCCCGGGAGGGTGGGTGGGAATTTGCAAATTCTCATGATTGAGAGCATTTCTCCCCGGGCTATCAAACTCCGTAGGAGTCATGAGATGATGAGTGAGTTCACCGGAGAACTACTCATGAAGAGAATTATTCACAAGATGTGAATTTGTGAACTCATGTTCCATTGTGGACTCATCACAATGCTCGTCAAAGATTGGATTGTTAGAAATCATAGTGAATTCATATTCGAATTCAAATAGAGGATTGGTGAGAGTCGTGTTGAATGTTTCGGGAACAAAGAAATTAACATTCTCTATTGGACTGCTGGGATCAGAAGTGAGTGACGGATCATGATAAAGGAGACTTTCAATTTCTCCCAGATCGGCTTCGAAGTCAAGGAGACCACCATCACCTTCTAATGAAAGTGGATTGATGTGAGTAAGTTCATCGGCGAACTCCTCAAGAAGATGATCAGCATCAGTTTGTGGAACTGATGCCTCAACATACTCGATGTCTCCATAAGATGTGCAATCATCGCTAAAATCTGAGAAAGTCTCAAATTGATCTTTAGGACACTCAATAGATGAAGGAATATCACATACATGATCCAAAGTTCCCTGTGACTCTCTCGGGATTGGGACAAGGATCTCAACACTAGATTTTATTAATTCGTCCGATTCCTTATTAGGAACAGTGCTAAGATGCTCATCCCCCATGTTTAGAGAGTGAGTGTGAACTTCGGGTGTGATAACAACATACTGAGGGAGATGAGAGGAGCTAGCATTCATGGAATTTTCAAGTTCCATTTGTTCAACGGCTAGTAATTTCCCCGTCTCATTATTTTCTCCCTGATTTTCCGTGGGAGGAATCACAAATGATGAATCTGATGAACCCTTATAAAATTGAAGGATATCAAGGGTGTCGTCATTATCACTATCATCATCACAGTCTAGAAGAGCAGCTTGACAAAATTTTGCACGTGTTATAGCTGCTTGTTCTAAGACAAGTAATTCATCCATACTCAATTCGTTTTTAGCCTCTCGTTCTTCAGCAAGTAATTCTGCCATAGATTTCTCACGAGAGTCTCGAAACGGTGTAGTAACCAACTCCTCCTTAAGTTCTTTTAAAATATCAAGAGCCTTTAGTAAAAGGTCTTGCTCGGTTTCTTGAGGAGTTGTGTGAATCATATCGTACTGTGGAGGTAGGTCTGAAAATGAAGAGTCGTAATTGTTACAAGGAAATGGATTCCTTGTTTGACAATCCGAGCTAGAGTGTGGACCTCCACAATAATCACAACAATAAAACTGATGTGGCTGTGGGTTGTATGTGCTAGAATTACAATTGCTATCAGGAGACTGCTCATAGGCAAGCATGTTTCCCGATTGACAATCATAACTGTAGTGTGAACCACCACAGTACTCACAACAGTAAAACTGCTGAGACTGATGGTATAGTAACTGATGGAATGACTCATTCATGCCATGGTAGGAATAGGGACTCTGGTTATAGACAGACCCGTTTCCTGACTCTACCATGCCACAACTGGGGCAATTGCCACCATTATAAGGATTACCACACCAATGGCAAACCAGAAGGTGTGGGTGAGACATAGAAAGAATCAAATGGTTTGGGAGGGGTAGGGATGAAGAATCAAAGATGTGAGAGGGTGAAGGAGAATGTTTTTGGATTTTTGGAAAGACATTTTGTACAAATGATAAAGAAAATGTTTTTGTGTTTTTTGTGTTAGTTGAAAACTGAGTTTAAAATTTTTTCATGAACGGTTTTGTTTTTATATGAAAATAAGAAGAGAATATGAACAAGGGATGGATTAATGTACAATGGAACGAATTCCAAAATCACTAATCAGAAAAACCGTTTAGAAAAACGCACACAACCTCCCCGGCAGCGGCGCCAAAAATTTGATTGATGTTAAACCACCAACTTATATTGACCAAGGAATGGTCCATAAAGTCAAATAGCCTAGATCAATGCTCCGGGTAATATAGTGTTTCCCCGGGTCGTTATGTCCCGACGAGGTATGAATGGTTATAAAACGGTTCTGTGATCGGGTGAATTTGGATAGAAAGGGGTTTGTGATTGATTAAGCAAAGGAATCTACAAAGAAAATAGCTTAAATAAGCTATATGAATAAAACTGGAAGCTAGGAAAAACCAGAAACGATTTAAACCTAAAAACGCGTACGTTACGTTTAAATAAAACGTAGACGTACAAAATAAAAAGTGAAAAGTGAAATCTGAAAACACCCAGGGGGTGAAAATGACTTTTTTACAAACTAAAAGGTAAAAGAAAATTTTTAGAAAAAGAAAATAAATTTTAACCCTAATTAATTATTTATTATTATTTAAATACTAATTAATACTAATTATTAATATTTAAACAACTTTAAATATAATACAATATTATTTAAATACTAAAAAGGTGAAAATAAAATTCCTAAAATTATAAAATAACTAAAAACAAGTTTTAAAAATAAAGATAAGTATTTTTGTCTTTTTGTGAATTTTCTATTAATTAATAACTAATTAATTACTAATTAACTAATTAAACTATTTTAAATTAAGAAAAATAATAAATGAACAGTAAAAATTCTAATAAAATTTCTAAAACTATTTTATAACATATAAAAACTATAAAAAATATAAAAACTATGTTTTATTAAATAAAAACTAATAATGCTATTTAATTCTAATTATTAATTAATAATTAATAAAACTAAGATTAATTCTAATAAATAATAAATAGTAAAATAAAAATCTGAGAAAATTATTATAAATACTTTAATATAAGAGTAATTTAATAAAAATATAAAATAGCTAAGTACTTAATAAAAATATAAAAATGAAAATTAAAATTAAATTACATTAAATAGAAACTATCACTTAATATTAAATTGTTTTTTCTTGATTTTTCTTTTACCAACCTATTTTATAACTAAAAATGAAAGACTTTTGTGAAAACAAACTTTTAGTAACTTAAAAATAAGCACAAATGAAAGCAAGAAGCCAACAGTTGACTTTTGTTGACCAAAATGGAAAATAAGCTAAAATGGCATCAAGTGGGACCCACTCTTGGTAATTCTGATTCAAATAAGTAAAAGGGACATGTTAAAGCAATAATAAGCAAGTGGGGGCCACATAATAAGCTAATAAGCTGAATTAAGCACATCCAAAAACAAAATAAACACAGAATTGGGACAAAGAAATTGGGCTGATTTAGGTGGGACCCAGGGGGTTTGAGGTCAAATGGCTGGTCAATCCATGGTGTCTACCAGGGGGGGGGGCAGAAAGGAGCTGAGTTGTGGCAATGGGAACCACTGAGGTGGCCAGAAAACCACCACCAAGTGGTGGTGGTGGGTGGTGGTTCTGTGCAGCAGGGGTAATGCTACCCCTGTAGCCTATTTTGAGGCAATGTGGGGCCCACAAAAAATTTGCTAAAAATATAAAAATGGTGAGACACTAAAGACTAGCTGGGGGACTCTAACTAGGAACAAGTCTCACATCTCCAATCCAAACACAAAATTCACTAAAAATCCTTGAACTTTAGGAAAAATCTGAAACCATACAATTGACTTTTTGCAAAAAATTGATAAGTTGACTTTCTTGAGTTTCTAATAAGTCTAAATGATTAAATAAGTTATACTAAGATGGAATGAGGTTAAAATAAGCTAAATTACCAGATTTTAAAGCAAATGGGTAAGTTTTGGAACTTAAAAACCTTGACAGTGGACTGTTATGAACCTTGGAATGGATTTTGACTTTTACTTGTAAAAGACCTGTATTTAATGACCTAAATATGCTACAATAACCTAAACTGAGATGTAACAAACAAGGTTAATAGCAAACATGAGCTAGAGTACCCTAAAACCTACTGAACCAAACACCCATTAACATGGTCTGTTTTGAGTTTTCAAGACCACAGGCTGATTCAAGCCATGATACTAATCCCTGAGGTTATAATTTGACATACTAAGATAAAATAGACACTAAAGTACCAATAATAACAATTAGAAACCATTTATCCTAGGTTATGCCAAATTGACAGTGCAATGCAATTTAAGACTAGAAACCAAAAGCAATCTAGCAAATGATTACCAACTAACTTAAAATCAATTAAAACATGTCTAATAAGCATAAAAATTACTAAACTACACAGAATTGAGAACTTCTATAGTGAAATGCAAAAACAAGAAAACTGCTTACAAAGGATTTCCAACTGAGAAATGTGAACCAAGGTACCAAGTTACTTCCTAGGTGTCTCCCATGAGACTTTAAACCAAAACACTCCAAAATAACCAGCAGCTTGCCTTTCTTCTCCTTCTTTTTGTGATTTCTTTTTATTTTATTTTCTTTTTGACACTATTTTTGTATTTTTGTTTCTTTTGGAGCTAAACTAATTGAGATGATTTAAAGTCTTTTAGAAACTGATGAACAAGCTCTAGTGAATCTTAAAGAAACAAGAAACATTAACTTTACCAGATTTATAGCTAATTGAGAACTTAAAATAAAATTGACATGAACTTTATTTTAAACTAGAAACTGAAATTGAGATTAAGAGTGATTTAAATTACAATGAAGCTTTTGATTACAACCTTTTAGAACCCAATATTACTACTGAAAACAAAAGTACTAAAATTGATAAACTAAAATTACATTGAAACTAAACTAAGTTAACTACTCTGACTAACTCCTCCATCTGCTTTTCTTCTTGACTTTTATAGGTCCTGAGGTGTTGTAATATCTTTCCCACTTCTTTTTCAAGCCGTTGGAAGGCTTGCTTTTGATCCCCATCGTTCAAATAATTTTGGCGCGAAATGGAAAAAGGGCAGAATAAGTGGGGTTTGGTGTGGGAATTAATGAGGAGGGGGGATGTATGGGTGTAGTTGAAGTTATTAATGAGGTTTGGTGAGGTAACATGGAGGAGGGGGGACATGGAACCTGGAAATGGGGGATTGAGGATGGGTGAATAGTAACTGGGGGATAAGGGTGTTGTTTGACCTGGTCAACGACCAGGTTTAATATATTAAAGGGGGTGGGCTTTGTTTGGTGGGCTTTGGGATGGATTATTGTATCAGGGGTGGTTTTGGGTTAAAAGGGTTTAGGTTTAGTTGTAATATTAAAGGTCCATTTGATAATAGTAAACAACAAGGACCAATTGTGTAAATTACCAAAAGATGAGGACCTGTTTTGCCATAATTCCAAAGTACTCACAAGGACCAAAATTGACAACATTTGAATATTACTAGGACATAGAATAATATTTTTCCAAAATAATACACCCGGGGACCAATTTTGCAAATTTCCAAACTCTGGGGACCAAAAGTGTAAATTCTCAAAACTTTTTACCCAAGGACTAAAAATGATTTTTGTAACTTCCCAAGGACCCAAAATGATTTTTCATTCAAAATTATCCCACCAGGGACCTTTTCTGCCAATATTTGAAACTCCAGGGACCAAACTGTAAATTTCTAAAACTTTTCCAATTTTTCACCAAAGGACAAAATATGACAACTTATGATTTCAAAAGGACCTTTGGTGATAAATTTCTATATTTTGAATATCCAGGGACTAGTTTTGTAATTTTATGAAAGTTGGGGGACTGAAACTGCCAATTTTGCAAACTTTATGCGTTTTTCATCTGTTTTTGCTCATTTTGCATCTAAAGCATATAAAACACAGTTTTGAAATATTTTTAGTATTTTGATGTATTTCTGAGTGTTTTTGTATGTTTTGCAGTTCAGATTAGACAAAAAATGATGAGTGTTTGAGCACTTATCAACATACTCCACATGTATATCATTTCTCAAAGGCGACCTTAAGCAAAGGCCATAAAGTGATTCACATATTTTATATATCTCTCAATAAATAACATGTCATTTATTGGTAATCTTCAATGCAATAAAACTCATAAATAGTTGAATGATAAAGAAAACCTTTGGTCTAGTTCAACAAAACTATAACCTTGTTTCATGATTTCATTGGTTCTGTAAAATAAGGATTCAAAACTAGTATCAACTTTACCAGTTACCTGTTCATTTCTTTAATACACCTCAAAGAAAATCTTAAGCGACCACTTAAATATACTCATCTGGTCCTTCCGTAACAAGGTTCATGAAATTATTTAATCTAGCACAGTAGCACACACGATACTCGTATTTCTTTTGAAACCAATCACGGACTATTCTAAACTCACAAAACTGAATATACACATATAGTACGGCAAGGATAAAGTAGTCCAGCTAGAACTATATCTTAATTTTCCATTAACTTATAACAATGAACAATCAATGTTAACAATACATAATGAAACAAAATATTCAATTTGCCTAAATAGGGAGACCGTCCAAAAAAAAAATCTTATATTTAAGAATATTTTGATGATGTTTTGTTAATAAGGACTTGCAACATTCTGTTTTTTTAGTCAATATTATATCATTGCTACTTCAATGAGTAATCAACCTCTTAAAACAACAAACTGTTTCAACAAAACAATATTAAAAGAGGGATGCTACATCCACTCAAAAAATCCACATAAATCACCCACACGCTGAGGTGGCGTTCACTGATTG
Organism: Artemisia argyi; assembly: GCA_030686995.1. Taxonomy (NCBI): domain Eukaryota; kingdom Viridiplantae; phylum Streptophyta; class Magnoliopsida; order Asterales; family Asteraceae; genus Artemisia; species Artemisia argyi. Next base: position 15,821,770 of record CM060679.1, read on the forward strand.
GTGGAATGAGAGAGGAGAGAGAAAAACTATAATAAAGTCCACAAATCAGTGAGTGACACCTCAGCGTGTGGGTGATTTGTGTGGATTTTGTGAGTGGATGTAGCATTCCTCATATTAAAATGTTTTCGCGTCGTTAGTTTATTCATTTTTTTTTTTCGTAATCGTCTCTTATAACAAAAAATATTCTGTCTTAAGATTGTACTATATATATGTATTGCTATTATAGACAAATAAACAATGACATGAAAACATAAAAGCATAGAAAGTGATACCGTAATTCTTTTGATTGTTGACACACAAAAAACACAAGTAAGGAAATTGTTGAGGTGTGTGATACTCACACTTTCCTTAATGTTGATATAAATAATGCCTAAAAACACTATTAACATATATCGATATCTCTATGTTTTGATAATCACAAATCAAAACGTAAACTCATTGAACTACAAATTATGATGTAAACAAGTATTTAGTCATAAATATTTGCTTTAGCATCCATATCACTTAAGGTATAAATAAACAAAGTGTCTAATGCATTTTATGATCAAATGAATTTTTATTTTTACAAACCTTTCATTTTATTAAAGTGGGACAAACATTTTTAAACTTATACAAAACAATTTTGTATTTATAAGAAATGTTTTATTCAAAATAAATAGTTTGAATTCAAATTTTAAACCAAAAAACGGCTACATTCTTCAGGAAAAACCTCCCCCACAAAAAGACAAAAAATTTGAAGAAAAATATTTTTTTATTAGGCGGCCCCCTTAATTATACTAGGCTGTCCCCTTAATTATTAAGGGGACCGGCACCCAATTAAGGGGACCGGCCACGCTCCCAAACAGTATTTTTTCCCTTATAAATACTGGTTTATTCCACAGATTTTTCTCATCTTTTGCACCCTAAAACTTTCTATTCTAGATCTCATTTCTATTCTCTAAAATCCTTTGATTATACATACATAAATCTTTGTTTTAAAGTGATCCAAACCTCTACCTTTCAAGTGCAAGAGAGGAATACTTCAATCCTTCAAGAGAAGAAGTATTACAACTTGTTGTGACCTCCACATCCAAGTTGTTAGAGCATCATCCATTATATCTATTTCTTTGTGTAACTAGTTGTAAATATTTGATAGAAGATAGATTAGCAAGGTATGTAGATAGAGTGAGTGTGTAGTAGATAGTTGTGAAGTAGAGAAGTTAGGAAGTAGATAGTTGTGAAGAAGATTGTTGTGAAGTAGATAGTTGTGAAGATAGATAGGTGTGAAGAAGTAGTGTTGTGATTAAGTAGTGACTAGGTGTGAAGAAGTTGTGTAGAAGGTGTGAATAAGTTGTGACGAAGTTGTGGTGTGTATATTGGTGTGTAAGATTTTCTCCGCCATAAGGGAGCTTGTTGACATAGTGAAGAAAACTCTCGAGTAGGTGACTTGAGGAGTGGAGTAGGGCAAAGAAGGTGTCCTTGTAGCCGAACCACTATAAATCCTTTGTCTCGCGGTTAGATCTTTCCATATCTTACTTATTATCTTGCTTATATTGTTATTACTTTTGTAGACGTAAATGTATATATATATTTGCTCATATAGTGCTAGTATTGATTTTACTTAAAGATCAAACGAAAGTTTCATTCACAAAATAAAGTTTTTACAATCAAACTAAAAAGGTAACATACATATAATTGATCATTTCGATCAAGTAAAGTTTTCATACAAAATATAACTAAGGATTATAAAATAAACGATTACTTACTTATCTCTCGTATATAGCTATAAATGTTTATATTGTGCATATGTTTATTTCACATACTTAGCTTATATTATTATTGTCCATACTTAGATATAGTTGTTCATATTGTTCAAGATTTGAGTTCACATAAAATTGAATCAAATTTTTAAAGCAAATAAGGTTTTAAAACTAAACTAAGTTTTCATAATAAAATTAAAAAGACGTAAAACTATTCAACCCCCCCCCCCCCCTTCTAGTTTTCCACAATTGGCATCAGAGCTACGTTAAACAAGATTTTTAAAATATACTGTATATTAAAACTTGTATCGTCTATGGAATCGGAAAAAAATTTAGAAGGGCAATCTATGCAAAGACCACCACTATTTGAAAGTGATGGTTTTCTTTATTGGAATAATAGATTCGAAACTTATGTGAAATCAAAAGATCTTGATCTTTGGCATGTCATTACCTTTGGTGATTTTCCCCCTATTCAATATAATTTTGAAACTAAAATGGATGAAATTGTATCTTTTGAAAAAACAAAATGATGATTTGAAAAATAAACTAGAAAAAAATAATGAGGCTAAAATGGTTATTTATAATGCGTTACCACGCAAAGAATATGAAAAAAATTTTATGTGTAAAACCGCAAAAGAAATTTGGGATTCTTTACTAATCACTCACCAAGATAATAGTCAAGTTAAAGATAACAAAATAGATCTTCTTGTTCAACAATATGAACAATTTACGATTTCGGAGGAGGAATCAATAGATAATGCTTTTGCTAGGTTTAACACTATCATCACAAGTTTAAAAGCACTTGATGAGAATTTTTCTAGTAAGAATTTTGTTAGGAAATTTCTTAGGGCTCTTCATCCAAAATGGCGAGCTAAAGTTACGGCGATTGAAGAATCGAAGAACTTGTCAACTCTTCAACTTGATGAGTTGATCGGCAACCTGAAAGTCTACGAAGCAATAATAAAGAAAGACTCCGAGATGGTCAATTAAAAAAGAGAGCAAAGCAAGTCAATTGCGTTGAAAGCTAGGAAGGAATCTAGTAACGAGGATAGCTCAACCTCTGAAAGTGATGACGAAGAATATGCGATGGCCGTAAGAGACTTCAAGAAATTCTACAAAAGGCGAGGAAGATTCGTTAGACAACCGCATGATGAAAGGAAAGCAAACCAAAGAAATAAAGATGACAAAAATGGCAAAAGTGATAGGAAGTGCTTCAAATGTGGTGATCCAAATCATCTCATCGGAAAATGTCCAATGATGTCAAGAAATCAAAATCAAAAGGCTTTTATTGGAGGAGCTTGGAGTGATAGCGATGACGATGAGAAAGAAATCACAAATGAGGAGAAATGTCTTATGGATAAGACATCAAGCGAGGTACGTTCCGAAACCGAATACTTTAGTGATGAAAATTTATCATTAGACGAAAAAGACCTAGATAGTGAATATAATAGGTTATGCAAATTAGGTCAAAAGGTTATAGCTAAAAATAAGTTACTAAAACATATTAATAATCTATTAGAAAATGAAGTACTCGAATTAAAAATTAGACTACAACATTTGGAAAATGGAAAAGAAGTTTTTATAGAATGTAAAACATACATAGAGGTTAATAATGAAAACGAAAAACTTAAAGATGAAATTTTCAAACTTGACAAGTTTAAAAATAGTAGTAACACACTTAAGAAAATAATAAGTGTTCAAGAAACTTCAGGAGATAAAACCGGTCTAGGATTAACCTCAACTAATGTTTCAACTAGTGAAAATAAAAGTATAAAGTTTGAATGTGAATCTAGTAAACAAAAATCATTAGAATCAAAACCTAAGTATATACTTACAAAAGATAGAAAAATACCCATTGCGAATGATGAAAAAGTAAAAACTTTTTATAAACCATCCTTAAAGACCGAAGTAGGATCCTCTAAATTTAAATTAAGATCTAAAACTCCACCACCGAGAAAACCAAATAATCTTCATACTCGATCTACAACACCTCAACCTAGAAGAAACCAAAATAGACAAAACTACAATAATACTAGTCATCAAATGTGGAATTATCAACCAAGTTACAATCCTTGGGGAATACTATCACTATACATGCATCCTAGCCAAATGTTGAATATGTTTGGATCAAACAACTTTGGACCAATGAGACAATGGGAACCAAGTGGCTAAGCTGTCAATCTTGGAAGAAGTTAGAATATCATCTACAAATGACTTCTATAAGTCAACATGGTCACTTGAAGTGCTTGAAGATATTCCATTGAAGACTAAAAGGTACGCGTTTCTTTTAAGTTCATCGCTATAATTTGCATGCTTAGATATATGATTAGTTAGATTAATTCTTAGCTATACATATATGTGTACATAATAGCTTATATTCTTATAACCTAGAAACATCATTGGTTGACTCTCCTAGGAATAAGATAAAATTGTTCATTGCCGAACAAAATAGAAAATTGAAATCTTCTATAGCCACTATAAGCAAACTCATGGTGATGAAGTGAAATGAGTTAAGTGGATCGATCGTTAATATAGAAGTAGGATTAAATCCCTCACATAAGAAAACTATGGATGAAACAAGCTCTCGTAGACTATGACATTAAGTTAGATAAGCGTGTGAAAACAAAGGAACTATAGATGTTAGGTTATACCCCATTCAACACTCTCGCATCTAACATATAAATTATCATCTTCATTTCCTTTAGGATCATATGATATGTAGAAACGATAGCATGAGATAATAATAGGCTTAACCAATCCTCTTGAGCATGAGATCTTTAATAAACGTTTTTTAAAATATTTGATTTATGATATTTGTTGTCAAAAATCTAATATCTCAAAAAATATGCAAAAACCTCACATTTTGGAAAATAGTTTTGTTTTCACTATCAATATCCACAATTTTGTTTTGATCAAAACTAAAGATTGGGAAAATATTCTTTACCGTTCATTCACACATTTTGAAGTAAAAACCCAATCTATTTTATTCAAATAACTCTCACATCTAAGTGAAAACTTACTTTCAAACATTTTTGAATAATGCTAAAAACGTCTCTTTTAAAATCATGCATGGTGATCTCATATTTGTCATCTATATTTATATAAATGACACTTATAAGTGAACTAAATCAAATCAAGAGGACCATGGTTTGTTCAATAAGACTTTGTTTGTAACAATTCTAGAAATCCATGCTATCATAACTACCCACTTATTGCACATTGATACACATTAGGATTAATCCTCCTAGTTATGTAGTTATGAAATACTTGATGTTGCTTATTGTTTCCTATCACTTATATTTTACTTGCTTGATGAGTATGTTTGCATGCTAGATGAAATTGCTTGTTTACTTAATCTCTTTGATTAACATGCTTTGGCTACATAATTGCCTACATAATTAGTATATGCTTAATTGCCTCAAAGAGTTGGACTTGTTTGAAACCAAAAACACAACCTTTCTGCAATTCACTACCAAAAACCCTTTTCTGGCAATCTGGGAATCACCAGATGGGCGGCCCCCTTAAATCATAAGGCGGCCCCCTTAATTATTAAGGGGACCGGCCTCCAATTAAGGGGACCGGCCATCTGATGGTCGAAGGTGTTGTTTCCTTTTTCTACTTTTTAGGCCATTTCATCCTACACTTCCCAAAATTCATAAACCTATTTTATCCTAAACCTTCTATCAAAATTTATACATCCTTAATCCCACCAATCCTACATTATAAACACTCTCATTCCTCTCAATCTATACTCATCTCTTCATGACCTCTCCCATTAAACCAAAACCACCAAATAACCCGTTTGGAGAAGAAAGCCTAACTTCCATTAAAAGCCCGTCAAACCAAATGATGTTGTCAAACATCCAACACCAAATTCCTCCTATGTCTTCAACATTACATACCTAACACCTCACTCTCCTTCTCACCAACATTACATATCAAAAACCTTTACTCACCCATGTCCTTCTACATTACACTCAAACCTCATAATCTTTTCATAACTCAAGCGATGTTGTTCATAATCAACCAACACCTAAACCTCACTCTCACACAAATGATCCATTTAACAACAAATCATCCATTCGTGCTTCCACTAATGCTCCTTCTTATGATGAGCATGCACAATCCCAACCTCATTACCAACAGTTTACATGTTGCTCATTCAATAAAAACACCATCCACTCATGAAGCATCTCTTCCACCCATATCATGTTTTCATGATTACCCAAGCTCAAACATGTCTTCACCACCAAGAGTATCACCACCACATCCTACAACTTCACATGCCATTCCTATGTTGCATGTTCAAAGCCTCACCCAAGACAACTATCATGCTCCACCACCATCACCTTCCTCCGAACACTTAATGTTCGTTGAGGCTCTGAAAGAATCCCATGAGCTTAGTGCACTTTTAGCCTCACATCTTGCTCAACACAATTTGGATCCACCTTCATCTAGATCACCCTCATCACCACACAACATAAATCAACTTGAGACGCATGTCAACAATTGACCTTGTTGCATCTTTCTCCTAAAAACCATTGCATTCAATGAACACTTCACTTAGATTGAATATCTTCTCGCTAGATCACATCCAATACCCTCACTTGAACAACATCCAAAACCTTAATCAACCTCTTCCGCTACAAACTCTCCACAACCAAACTCTCCAACATTCATGACCCAAACATATACCTCCATTAATCCAACAACCTTACCCTAACTCAACCATCTTCATTCCAAACACTCCATCATCAACCATCTAAGCATACTATATGCTTATGATTTTCACTTTCAAATACGAATCAACCAACCTTTTGTTACAAGCAAGTCCGATGGCTCTCTTTGGCAAATTAGGATTTTTAACATAATCTCTTTGAATTAATTGTTATGTATCCTTAATATTTGTTTGCTATGCTTGTTATTCGTATATTGCATATTCTTCTATATATGCTTGTGCTTCTAATATTTCTCTTGCAATCATTCCATATCTCGATCCCTTGGTGCCATCGAACGAGGGGGAGTTTTCATCCCGTCTAACTTCAATTATGAAGCTAGCCGGCATAACCTTTTTGATTCTACAAAAAGGGGGAGAAGTGAATATAAACTCACTAAGTACTTGTCTAAAAAAATTAATTTTTAGACTTAGTAAGTTTAGGTTTTGTAATCATCAAAAAGGGGGAGATTGTTGATATAAATAATGCCTAAAAACACTATTAACATATATCGATATCTCTATGTTTTGATAGTCACAAAACGTAAACTCATTGAACTACAAATTATGACGTAAACAAGTATTCAGTCGTAAATATTTGCTTTAGCATCCATATCACTTAAGGTATGAATAAACAAAGTGTCTAATGCATTTTATGATCAAAGGAATTTTTATTTTTACAAACCTTACATTTTATTAAAGTGGGACAAACATTTTTAAACTTATACAAAACAATTTTGTATTTATAAGAAATATTTTATTCAAAATAAATACTTTGAATTCAAATTTCAAACCAAAAAATGGCTACATTCTTCAGGAAAAACCTCCCCCACAAAAAGACAAAAAATCAGAAGAAAAAATATTTTTTTATTATGCGGCCCCCTTAATTATACTAGGCGGTCCCCTTAATTATTAAGGGAACCGGCACCCAATTAAGGGAACCGGCCATGCTCCCAAACAGTATTTTTCCCCTTATAAATACTGGTTCATTCCACAGATTTTTCTCACCTTTTGCACCCCAAAACTTTCTGTTCTAGATCTCATTTCTATTCTCTAAAATCCTTTGATCATACATACATAAATCTTTGTTTCAAAGTGATCCAAACCTCTACTTTCAAGTGCAAGAGAAGAATACTTCAATCCTTCAAGAGAAGAAGTATTACAACTTGTTGTGACCTCTACATCCAAGTTGTTAGAGCATTATCCATTATATCTATTTCTTTGTGTAACTAGTTGTGAATATTTGATAGAAGATAGATTAGCAAAGTGTGTAGAGAGAGTGAGTGTGTAGTAGATAGTTGTAAAGTAGAGAAGTTGGGAAGTAGATAGTTGTGAAGAAGATTGTTGTAAAGTGGATAGTTGTGAATATAGATAGGTGTGAAGAAGTAGTGTTGTGATTAAGTAGTGACTAGGTGTGAAGAAGTTGTGTAGAAGGTGTGAATAAGTTGTGACGAAGTTGTGGTGTGTATATTGGTGTGTAAGGTTTTCTCTGCCATAAGGGAGATTGTTGACATAGTAAAGAAAACTCTCGAGCAGGTGACTCGAGGAGTGGAGTTGGGCAAGGAAGGTGTCCGTGTAGCCGAACCACTATAAATCCTTTGTCTCGCGGTTAGATATTTCCATATATTACTTATTATCTTGCTTATATCGTTATTACTTTTGTAGACGTAGACGTATATATATATTTGCTCATATAGTGCTAGTATTGATTTTACTTAAAGATTAAACGAAAGTTTCATTCACAATACAAAGTTTTTACAATCAAACTAAAAAGGTAACATACATATAATTGATCATTTCGATCAAGTAAAGTTTTTATACAAAATATAACTAAGGATTATAAAATAAACGATTACTTACTTATCTCTCGTATATAGCTATAATTGTTTATATTGTGCATATGTTGATTTCACATACTTAGCTTATATTATTATTATTCATACTTAGATATAGTTGTTCATATTGTTCAAGATTTGAGTTCACATAAGATTGAATCAAAGTTTTAAAAGCAAACAAGTTTTTAAAACTAAACTAAGTTTTCATAATAAAATTAAAAAGACGTAAAACTATTCAACCCCCCTTCTAGTTTTCCACACTTAAGACAGATTTGTCCTCTCCACGGTGCTTGAGAAATCATAGACATCTATCTCCCAGGATACAACAACAACAGATAACCCCGTTAACATAAACGAGTTATCTAGGTGAACCAAAACGTGCCTTCCCTCTATTACAAACCGGATATACAAGAAATATGATTGATAACAAAAAGGAGAGGAGTAGTTTATTTCTTTGTGTATTGAAAATGAGAGAAGTGCTCTCAATATTTATGTGAGGAGGATGAAATAAAAATGGTCCAATTAATTATCACAATCAATCCTACTAATAGCTCATGAACATATAATTAAATTGGTCGTTACATATGACCAAACATTAATCTTGCTCTAAAGCCCCATTAGTATATTTGATGACCATCAATTGTCATTCAAACCCATTATTGACCATAATTTTCCAACAAGAATATGAAACGTACTTCATCATGAAGTTCATGAACCAATGTTTCATTGTGTTGAAAATGGTTGCATAAGTTTCCATGTCTCGGTGGTTGTGGTGATGGAGGTATGTTTGAAGTAGATGGACCTAAATGAGAAAGTTGTGGGTGCACAATGGATGTTGGTGGAGATATGTGTGTAGGTGGATAAGGTAGAGATGTGTCAACATCTGTATTTTCTAGTTATGGTGATTGATATCTTGAAGTATGAGGTGTAGTAAAGGAGAGTTGTATTGGTTCATGAGGAGAAACTCTTGTTGGTTGGGTATAAATAGGAGTGATTTGAGGTGTTTGTTCACTAGATGGTTGAGAGATTGGTTCAAAAGGCGCAAGTGATGGTGTTGTCTCAATGAAAGCAAGTGATGGTGATGGTTTGATAGGAGCAAGTTGTAGTAGTGTCGGTCTAAGGGAAGGTGGAGTTTGAATGTAGTTAGGTGAGGGTTTCTTAATGGGTGAAGATTCGGTTGATGAGATTTCATAAACAATGCGAGCGATTTTTCTAGGAGGACTTCTAGTTGAGGAACGAGCACTTGGTACTTTCGTCATGGTGAGAGTTGTTTAGAAGATGAATTTTCAGCTAAGGAAGATGATGTTGAGGTATGGGATATGTAACACCCCCAATTCATGGATGCAGCGGAATTCAAACTGGGTGTTACTCGACGGCACAATAGTCATAATAATAGAAAACGAACTCTAATTGAGTCATTTTAAAAGATTTATCATTCAAATTATATAAATATCAGAGATTACAAAATGAGGTCCCAGATGGTTCCATGTTTACAAATTATATTAAATGAGTTTTTGAATGATAATAAAATTTATAGCCCTCTTGAATATCCGTGCCCTTCCGTGCCATCCTTGATCATCATGGACCTGAAATACATGCTTAAAAGGTCAACACAAAGGTTGAGTGATATTCATAGAGTTTGTTTAATGGTTGAACATAATATGTTGGTAGTGTGAGTTAATTAGACTCGAAAATGATGGGCTACGTTGTTATATACCCATAAAACGTATTATTACACTAAGCTCATGACACCAAAACGTTAACGGGTACCAATATCAATTGGCGGAGTTATCCCGGTAGGTACTTTGCCGTCATACCTATGTCTCAAATATTAATGCATTTGTTTGAACTTAATCAAAACAAATGGGATTCATCAATCCCAATAAGCCTATTCACAATATTCGCGCTCACTATTACTAGTGATTAAATGGTTCATGATAAGGGATATTGGATTGGCAAGGATGGTACTTAGTAATAATAAAATAATCGGATAGCATATAATTTCAAAGCATTGTGTTCGGTTTAAAATAGCATGTATTCCCCCCAAGGGTTTGTAAAACAATTAAGTAATGGAAAGTGGGGCTATAAACTCACCTTAAGTTAAATAGCAAGTAGTGAATGTGATGGTCGGATCGCGAAGGTTTCTACGAGCAACCTATAATAGAATGTTGCGACTTAGGATTGGAGTAAAGAATATGAAGAATTACCTATATATGTCTTGCATTTAGTCCATGATGTAGTACTTAGTATAGTGTAAGTCTTTGAAAAGAAATGGTTTATGAAACATGTATAGTTTATATATCGCTTACTACCGTTCGGGCCGACATAATTCAGAAGTCATGTAGTAAACGTTCGAGGATCCAGGGCACTTTAATTCGTAAATCCACATCTTATCTCGACGGCTTACTTAATGAACTTCTCACATGAGGCTCCCTACTATTGTAGTATTTGATAATATATATATATATATATATATATATATATATATATATATATATATATATATATATATATATATATATATATAAGTTTTGACCCGAAAAGTTATATGGCTAATATTTGAATAAACTTAGGAAAGTTTACTTTTGGATGAAGATTGTTATTAGAATGAGTTTCTTAAATCTTGTATGACAAATACTTGTAAGATCTCATGGTTCTTTAGACGGAGTAGATCCAAATTGCATGTTTAAGTTATCGCTAACTCTTTAGCTCATGTTTTCACCTAAGTAAGGTTATATGGTCATTAGTCATGGCCTTGCCGTGACCTTTGGTCATTGTTCCATGGTCTTGAGACTCAACCTTGGCCTTAGCCATGGTTGTGGTCTTGGCTTTAGGTCATTAGACCTCTTGGTTTCATTTAATCATAACTATTACATGGTCATTTGGTATAAAAATGGGCTGTTAAGAATTTGAAGAAAAATCTCACTCGTTATTGGTTTTCTGGATACGTGCTCCTGAGTTCTTGAAGAAAACGTGATTCCGGACAACTTTCGTGCTTTAACTTTTTCGTGAAACGGACTAGAAGGGCCTCTTTTTGCGTTTTTAATTCTGATACAGAAGGTTTTTTAGGCAGTTTTGCCGCAAAGTTTTGGTAACTTCAAATGGTCATAACTTTTTACTCATGTACTCATTTTAAGTGGTTCAAATTGCTATGGTTTCCTTGTTAAGTCTTCTAATACAATATGTAATTGTTCAATATCATGTTTATACCATTTTGGCCAGATTTCACCAAGAAAGTTACTAGTTTACTTGTTTAAATAACATAAGTTAACATTTATATATCAATACTTGTTTTACCCATTTTTATACATCATGAACATAATCACAAGACAAAATATAGTATGAATGAACTATAAATAGCATGGAAATGATATTGAATCAAGAAGGTATGTTAGGGTTTGCTTACAAATTTTGGCTTTCAACAAAGAAAGGTAAGTAACATGTAAGGTAAGGACTTTGATTGACTTATGCTTCACCCTACTTCACTTCAAGCAATCTTTCTACACTTGTATTCTTGAAAGAGAGATGATGAAAGTTGAGGTGACTTGAGTAGATTCAAACTCAAGAGAAATCACCAAAGTTTATAGGGTTTGGAAGTATTTTTGATGAATCAAAATTAAACTAGGGTTTCTATGTTGTTGTAGCACTTGAATCTTGCATAAAATTGGAAGTAAACTAGCTAAAGTAAGGGTGTTTGTGTGTGTTATGTGTGGCGTACAAAGAAGAGGAGAGGATGGGGCTTTTATAGTAGCTTGAGGAGGTTAGGAAATAACTAGGAAGATGCATGAGGAGGTGCAAGAGTTTAGATATTATGGAAGCTTAGTTGATAAGTTACTTACACATGTATGCTACCTAAAGTCCTTAAGACTTATCACAAGCCAACAAGGCTTGTAATAGCCAAAATACACGTTCATATGGGATAAGGGGTGACTAGATGATAAGTGTTGATGTTATCTTGCTTACTTTGTGTGTTTTGGCTCCGTAAAATGCTAACCGTAAGTTATTAAGCCACGAAACGTAAAACCGGGTATCGTAAAAATGTGAAACTTGAAAGAATGACTAAACTTGTCAATATACTCCATAATAAAATATAAAATGAGTGGTAGGTTCCATTGGGGTGCTAAAACTGGAAACACGGGTCTAAAACGCGTAATACGTAAAACGTACGAATATTGTGTAAAATTGAGAAAAGTAAAATGTTACTTTTCTAATATGATAATAATGATTTAAAATGACTTATAATGTCTAGACTGGGCTCAGTCTAGTGTCGGTTAGTATTTAATGTCTTTTGGACATAAACCGTAAGCCTAAAAATCAAGGAATGATTTTTGGTCAAAGGAGGTGGGAAAAATATGTTGACTTTTTCCAAAAATGTGAAAACTCAAATTGTCTTAGAAACGCGGTGCAGGTATAGGCTAAGGTTACGGCTAAGTAAAAGTGCTTAAAAGCGAAAATTCCTATTTCTCACGGCCGAGGTTTATTTGGTCACATTTTTCTCAGTCATGATTAATTCTCAAATAAATCATGAGTGTATCAAACATTTTTCTGGTGCGGGGAAAATTAACGCGGTCGAGTTTCGTTGTGCGTAGGATTTTTGAATGACCTTTTACCCTAAAACGTGTAGTTCCTTAATAATTTTCGCGAAAATGATCTGATGAGTGTCAAACTTTTATTTTGCCATGGAAATGATTTATCATACGAGAATATTAAATAAAAATCAAATGTCAGAAAAATGAATAGGAAAAGTGAATAGTAAAAATGAATAGTGAAATTTAAGGAATAGAAGTTAACCTGAAAATGTGAATTGTTACAGGATAGAAGCACAAACACAAGTGATTAAATAGTGAAAGATTATACAAGAAAATTAAATGCTTGGTCCACTAGAAGCCTCCAAAATGCAATCATTTGCATGCACAATTCAGCTAACTGTACTCCAAGTTACTTGGAAAACAAATTTAAGACAGTGTTGAGTGTTGAAATTGAGAAAGGGGAGTTAAAATGCAAAAACTCATTTTTCAATTGTCTCTGTTTGCCCGGATCCACCAGATCCTTCCTAAAACGGATCCGGCTAGCTCTAGCCAAGGGATCCGACTAACTGAGATAGAAAATCAAAGAAATGATTAAGAATTGACTAACTCTAGCCTATGTAACTTGAGGTAGTAAGTGTAAACAATTGTCCTTAATGGTGGTGTCCTGAGCACTTAATCCAGTATGAGAAATGTGGCTAATGATAAGTTTTATGGAGACAAGAGAACTAAAAAGGGCTCATAAATGATGAAGGATTTGCTGAGTTGACTTTAAGAGTGATCAATGGTGATAAGAATCAGAAAGTGATTTAAGAAAATAAATAGAAAAATTCTTAAAAATTATAAGAAATGAAAATTTGATTTTAGAGCATTTTAAGGGTAAAATGGGTAAAATAATTTTAAGATAAATATAATTAATATGAAAACAAGTGAAGTAAGATGATAAGAAGGTGTAAGCACCGGAGCGGAAAAATGGTGACAGTTTTAGAAATGATAAATCAAAAACATCTTAGAAAGATCCTAAGTCATGTATGATAGGATATGGAATTTACTGAGACTAAGGATAGCTTAATTATGACTAAAAGATTATAAGCAACTAATAATAAGGTTTAGAAGGTGAGAGAGAGGTAAAAGATATAATCTGCAACTCTGTTTGGCCACTTCTTCTAGATCCTTTTGAAAAGGGATCTGGCTTGTTATATCAAATGGATCCGGCATCTAAGACCAAAAACTAGACAGTGGGCACGCAAAAATCTCACCTACTTATTGAATTTCAAAACTTATGTTTCTAATATTAATTATAGATGAGTTCTAATCTAGAATAGCAATGAGAGCAAGTGAAATACGCAAATAGGCAATCAAACGAGATAAGGCCAACTTTTGATATATTATCAAAAGTGTTAAATTTTCCTACTTAGATGTTTTTACCCTTACAAATTTTCATGTTTTACCCATCATACCATCAGTTAATACTACCACATGACTAGTGATTGAGGCAAAAGCAGTCAACTAAAGTCAACCACGAATGTGGTCAATATAGTCAAACTCCTTAGGCTCAATGCTCCGTGGATAGTACAGTGTTTCCCCGGGTCGTTATGTCCCAACGAGGTGTAATGGTATAAAAACGGGTTTATGATCGGGTGAATTTGAATGGGAAGTAACGAGATAATGATTTGGATTTGTTTTACACTACTGGAATGATTAGGAATAACAGTATTAACAATTACGGGAAACAGATGTGTATAAGTAAATCAAATTAAAATCAGACACGATTGCGTGCTGGGAAAAAGGTGAGTTTTAAGCAAATATAAACTACAGGGGGTGAAAATGAAACTTTTACAAACTTAATATTAAAAGAAAATTTAATTAAAATGAAAATTATTTTTTTGATTATTTTATTATTTTTTTATTAATTAAAACTATTTAATTACTTATTACTAATATTTAACTTATACTAAATATAATATAATATTAAATTAAAACTAAGAAAATGATAATTTATTTTTCAAAATTCTAAAATAACTTAAAGATAATATAAAAACTTTAAAATATGTCTTTTTGTCTTTTTGTGATTTTCTATTAATTAAATACTAATAATATTAATTAAATATTTAAACTAATTTAAATTACTAATAATACTACAAATGACTTAGAAAATTAAGAAATATTTTATAAAACTAATTAACCATCACAAGAATCCTAAAAAGTAATAAAAAATTTATTTTATATGTTTTTAAACTATTTTACTAATTATTAAACTAAATATTAATTAATTACTAATTAAACTCATTAAATTATAAAAATTAGAATATGAACAGTAAAAATTCTAGAAAAATTCTTAAAATTATTTTATAACATATAGAAGCTAGTAAAAATATAAAAACTAGGTATTACTTGATAAAAACTAATTATACTATTTAATACTTAAATATTAATTAATTATTACTTAAACTATATATTTAATTCTAATAAATACTAGATGACAATATAAAAATCTGAAAACATACCCAAAAATACTTTAACATAAAAGAAAATTAAGAAAAATATAAAAATGCAAATTACTTAATAAAAAGCTAAAAAGCAAAATTAAAAAGATAATTAATATTAAATAGAAACTATCACTTAATTTTAAATTGGTTTTTTCTGAATTTTCTTTTGGAAATCTATTTTATACTTAAAAACAATGTTGCAAAAATCGTGAATCGGTCCCGAGACGGTCGGGGGCCGAGTTGCGATTTTTTCCCGATTAATCGGCCGCCTCGGCCAATTAATCGGCCGATTACCTTGGAATTTCCTCCAAGTTCCAAGGCCGAGGCCGATTAATCGCCGATTAATCGGCCGCCTCAGCCGATTTTTGCAACACTGCTTAAAAACAAAGAAATTTTGTAAAAAAAAAGTTTTCTATAACTTAAAAATAAGCAAAATGGACACAATAAGCTAAAATAGTTGACTTTTGTTGACTTTTGAAGGAAATAAGCTTATGAGGGGTCCACAGGGGTGAAAAATGGTTCAAATAAGTTATTTGGACTGGTATAAACTAGAAACAACAAAATACACCCCTGAATAAGCCAATAAGCACAAAAAATAAGCACTTGGAATCTTGGTTTCAACACAGAAATGGGACAGATTTGGAGTTGATCTAGGGGCCCACAAGGGTGTTTAAGCTCAAAAGCTTGGTACCACTAGAAAGGTGGCCAGCTTGTGAGTCCAAAGAACCAAGGGGGTATGTGGGGCCCACTGAGGTGGCCTGTGAGACCCACCAAAGTGGTGGCAGTGGGTGTTTCAGCAGCTGCACAGGGGAGCACCTCCTCCCTGTAGGTGTGTTTGGGGCATGTTGGGGCCTACAAGAAAAATTGCAAAAATAAAATGACAATGGGACTTTAAGTTTAGCTGGGGTATTTTACACCCAAGAATTTTCAAAGCCTAAAACTTAACACAAAATTCTGCAAAATTCCTCGAAAATTTTACTTTCTACAAAAAAGTGCAATTTTAACTTTTTAAGTGAACATGGAACTTTGACTATTTTGAACTTTTAATCTAATCTAATGATTGAATATGATATATTATGCTAGTATGAGGCTAAAAGAAGCAAACTTAACTACTTATGAAGTGATATGATGATCTTGGTGCTAAAACTTCTTAAACGATATAAAATGAAATGCTATAAAAGACTATTTTGACTTTTCCTCACACAAAGGCTGGTTTTTATGGTTTAATTATGCTATTAGAACCTTTAGTGACATGTCATAACAACTAAAAATACCAAGATCACCTAGGAACATAGTGTATGCTACTGAACCAAACACCCCTTTAAGAAAGGGTAAATGAGATTTTTTTTTGGGTAAAGGGTTGTACCCGGTGAAAAATATTAATAAAAAGAATGAACTTACAAGAAAGAGTAGCTATGAGAAACTCTTAACAATGGAAACCTACGTGCTTTGAACAAGGTCAAAACACGATAACCAAACTAAGCTAGAGAAAATAAAAAGAACTTACTTAACTTATTCCTCTAGACCATGTGACACTAAACAATTCCCATTAGCTTCCATAAGCCAGCTTCCACGTTTCCATAAGCTTGCCCACTCTTGCATTCCTTTTGAACTTTATAGAAGCTATCTTTAACCTTACAGAATCAAGAATGAACCTAGCCACCTGCTCAACTTTCTGATCTCCTTTCCCATGCACTCTGAAGTTGCGTTCCCTCCATAAAAAGTACGAGGTTGCTGCCAATAGAAGGCGTACAACAATACCTTGCACAGATTTTTGCTTGGAGATAGGAAGGATCCATAGAATGATATCATCCCATTTAGATGACACTCCTGAAAAACCAGCCAAGTCCAAAACAGTTTGCCAAACCTTAGATGAGAATGTGCATTCGAAAAACAAATGTCCGTGGGATTCTTGTTGCGCCTTGCATAGCGGGCACCTAAGTGAACTTAGGTCAATATCATTTCCCACGTCCCATTGTTTAAGCCGATCTTGAGTTTTCAATCTTTTCCTCATAACTAACCAAAGGTGTATAGCATGTCTTGGAATTCCATAGCTTGACCATACAAGGTGAAACCAATCTTTTTCGCTATCCCGATGTCTGATGGTTTGCCAAACCTCTCGAGTAGAGAACTCTGTAAGAGTACCATCATAGGCTCTCCAAAGCACCTTATCAACCTGAGCTTCATTAAGAAAAGGAACATTTATTTGAAACAAAGTCGGATACCTATGAAACCAAGCAATGGGCCACGCCCAATCTCCTTTAGAAATAGCATGCAAAACATTAGCTTGAAGATCAAAACCCGCGTTCGTAACAGCATGATACGAAACATGATTCATGAGAGGACATTAAGTATCCCAATTATCAAACCATGCTGATGTGTTTCGGCCATCCCCAAGAACATGCCAAAAATGTGGACGGATAGTATCCCGAATTTGGAGCAACTTACGCCATCCCCAACTCACATTAGAAGCCAAATCCACATCCCAAAAACTCCTATTTTTCAATTTATACGCATGAATCCATTTCACCCATGAAGATTCCTTGTTAGTTATAATTTTCCATACATGGGTAGACATCAATGCAACATTAAAATCACCTAACTTACGAATGCCAAGCCCACCTTCGGGTTTAGGAAGACAAACATCATCCCAAGAGACCTTCGCTTTACCACGCTTCATATCACCTTGACACCATAAGAACCCGCACATTAATTGTTCAATATCATTCATAATACCAACAGGAAGAATGAAAACGGATGCGCAATATATATGCATAGGTGATAAGACCAAACTAACAAGTTGAAGCCTCCCTGCAAAGGAAAGCCATTTATTCTTCCAATCTCCAATTCTCTTACGAACTCCTTCAAGATACTTAATTGGGAGAGTACTTTGTTCAAATGGCATGAGTTGAAGAATAGAAGCTCTAACACGGTCACTTATATTACATAAAAATATTGTGCTCTTCGGGATACTAGGAACCAGCCCCGAGACGCCTTTAAACTCTTCAAGAGACTCCATAATGACTTTAGCTGAATTGATATCACCATGAGCGAACACAATAAGATCATCTGCAAAACAAACGTTAATAATTTTCTGTTTGCTACATCGATTATGATATGTAAAGCCATCATCT
Organism: Artemisia argyi; assembly: GCA_030686995.1. Classification (NCBI taxonomy): domain Eukaryota; kingdom Viridiplantae; phylum Streptophyta; class Magnoliopsida; order Asterales; family Asteraceae; genus Artemisia; species Artemisia argyi. The sequence goes on from CM060679.1 coordinate 15,840,207, forward strand.
TCCCGAACTCTACATTTCAGAATAAGAGTTAGAATTTCCATAACCAACGTGAATAAGTAAGGGGACAATGGATCTCCTTGACGAAGTCCACGCTTCCCTTTGAAATACCCATGTAAATTACCGTTGACGTTTATGGAGAATGAAGTGCTTGTGACACATGCCATCACCCATTTAATCAACTTCGAATGAAAACCAAAGCCTCTCAGAATATCTTCCAAAAAGTTCCAACTAACCGTGTTATATGCCTTTTGAATATCAATTTTGAAGGAACATCTAGGAGGGCCTCTATCCAAGTGATAATTATGCATCAATTCTTGAGTAAGAAGGGTATTGTCTGAGATACTACGACCAGGTATAAAAGCTGATTGATTGCTACTAACCACATCATCCAGCCTGTCCTTAATCCGATTAGTAATAATTTTGCTAATGCACTTATAAATGACGTTGCAACATGAAATAGGACGAAAATCATTAACACGAGTAGGGGTGGATACCTTAGGAAGCAATGCAAGGATCGTGTGGTTAATCTCTTGAAGCAACTTCCCATTTGTGAAAAAGTCTCTAACCGCCTTACAAACATCTCCACCAACAACCTTCCAAGCTTTCTTGAAAAAGACTGAAGTAAAACCATCTGGACACGGGGCTTTATCATTTCCAATGGAGAACATTGCACCCTTAATCTCAGAGTCAAGCACTTCACGAGCCATATTTTCAGCTTTAAACCGACTCAGGCGTTTGACAAACAAGCCCTCGGCATTCAGAACTGAAACTTGTCCTTCAACACCTAAAAAGTTCACATAATGGTAACAAATACATTAGGAACAGAACTACCTTCGCGGACCATATTATTCTGGTCCGTAATACAATCAATACAACCCCTACTCACTCTAGCTTTCACCGAACGATGAAAATAAGCTGAGTTAGATTCACCGACACTAAGCCATTCAATTTTTGCTTTTTGATTCAAGAACCTTTCCTCATCTAAAGAGGCCTGATTGAAAGCCTTTAGGTATAAAGCTTCCTCTCGCGAAGAGCAACAAAAGAAGGGTCTTTATCAAGAGCCATTTGAACCTCATCTAACGCGTGACGAAGACGATTAACCCGCTCATGAATATTTCCTTGAGAATGAAGTAACTTTCGGATAGGTTTCTTCAAGAACCTCATTTTCTTGACAAGTTTAAACATGTTATACCCACTTACGCTCATGTTCCAATGATCATTAACCACTTCATAAACTCCGGTTTATACACTAGAAAATTGTAGAATTTAAACGGCTTAGGCTTTTCCTTCGATACCTTATGAATTTTCAACACAGCAGGAGAATGATCCGATATATGCTAGGTTGGAAGATAGCATACGAGCCCGGGTACTCCTGATTAAACCCAATATTACTCATCACTCGATCGATCTTCTTCAATATTCCAAACTCTGCTTTAGGCTTCTGATTCCAAGTATAATGCAATCCTGTACTATTCACATCCTCAACTTCAATATCAGTAACACATTCATTATATTCACGCATAGATATATTAATATCCTTGGAGCCATAATATGTGTCTTCAAGATACAATCCCGCATTAAAGTCCCCCATGATAACCCAAGGCCGACCATTCACAAACTGCTTATGAACTTTTAGACTATCCCACAACTCACGACGAGTTTCATAAGAATTGGAAGCATACACAAATGAACAATAAAGGGCTTTACCATCAGGTTTCAGGATTACATGAGTATGAATAACTTGGCTTGAAAATGACAACACCATAAGGTCCACAATTTTGTCATTCCAACCAATAATGATGCGAGAACCCTTTGGACATAAACTGCCATTCGACAGCCATTTCCACTTAATACACACTTTGTCACAAACACGTTCCAACTTCCCTATATCCACATGTGATTCCAAGACTGCACAAACATTCAAGTTATTATCGTTAATTACCTAACGAACCTCCAACTGTTTAGGGGTGCGGTTCAAACCCCTGATGAAGATGTAAACAATAAAACTGCTTCCTAAGGACATATACTAATGTAATAAGCTTATAGAAACAAAAGAAGATCAATTATAACAACTAATGATCTTGGACAAAGATTATGCTAAAATGGCAGTCATGAAATGAGATTGAGCACAAAGACTTCTAGTGACCAAGCTATATCAAATAAGCAACTGTATAACTAACATACACCAAAGAAACACAAAATTACATAGAAAAGTGTTACTTAACCATTGCTACAGTAAAAGGCTAAAATATGATAAAAGTGCTGACAATGTGATCAAACTGAGAAGTAAAGTATCAAGGACTCAAACCACTGCCTATAGCCTCCCATGAGGCATCTAATACCATTGCAACCCAGATTCATCCATGCTCCAAGCTTCTTCTTCCATATACACTGATTTTTTTATTTATGACTATTTTTAGTATTTTTGATTATTTTTTATTCTTGACTAAAACTGAATATAATGCTAAGTGAAATTTATGAAAGCTTAATAATGATTAATATGAGCTTAAAGGACTAGGAAACAACACCATTTAACAATTCTAAATGAAATTGTCAGTTTCATTTGAAAATGCCAAATATGATTTTTGTGAACTAAAATTGAAATTAAAATTACAAGAAGATCAAAATACATTCAGAATGCAAAATACAACCTTTGAATACTAATTTTAACAACTGAAATGAAATTACACTAACTATAATTTAACTAAACTAAAACTAATCTAAATTAACTACAGCCTCTTCTCTAATGCTTCTTTCTTTTTTATAATGACTTCTGGGGCTTGTGGGACCCACTAGAGCATTTCACGTCACTTTCCTCATCCTTTGGATCACTCAAATTCATCTGAGCCATTTATTGGCATTTTGGCGGGAAAATGGGTACAAGCAATTGGAGTTAAATAATGGCAGTGGGAGGTGGGTTTTGGACTGAGGCATTTGGAAGGAGTGTAGGGGTGGTAGAGGTGATGATGGAAGGTGGTATGGGGGTGACAGGTTTTGCAGGAGCAAGTTGGGGGTAGTGGTGTTTATGGTGGGAAAAAGGGGAGGGTCAAAGAAGGGTGTTGACCCGTTTTTATTAATAAAACGGGGTGGAGGATTGGGTTTGTTTGGTTTTGGGCTTGTAGGAGTGAGTGGGTTGGATTGGTGATAGATCAGGCTTGGGGTTTATTTTTGGTGGATTTTGGATTTGGATCAAAATAATAATAAGGGTCCATTTGGTTAAGAGTTATCACAAGGACTAATTTTGCAAAATTCTGAAAATGGAGGGGCTGAGTTTGGAGACTTTCCAGACTTGCTTCAAGGTTCATTTCTGCCACATTTCAATAGTTCAAGGTCCGTGAATGTAATTTTTAACTTTGGTCCTTCAGGGACTAAAATTGCCAACTGTTAAAACTTGAAGGACCAATATTGTAAATCTTTCAAACTTTTTATCTAAGGACCAAATTTGACAACTTGTGAGTTTCCAAGGACCAATGTTGACTTTTCTTCCAAAATTTTCCACCAGGGACCAATTCTGCCAAGTGTGAAACTCCAGGGACTAAACTTGTAAATTCTCAAAACTTTTTACCCAAAGACCATTTTTGATAATATTTGGCTTTTAAAGGACTTGGGTTGACTTTTCTTTCTAAATAAATGCCTAGGGACTAATTTTGACAAGTTTTGAAAGTTGGGGGACTGAAACTGCCTAATATGCAAACTTTGTTCGTTTTTCATCTGTTTTTACTCATTTTGCATCTAAAACATATAAAACATAATCTTTGGAATATTTTCAATATTTTGATGCATTATTGAGTGCTTTTAAATGTTTTTGCTGTTCAGATTGACCAAAAATGATGAGTATTTACACACTCATCAATCCCCCACACTAAACTATTGCTAGTCCCTAGCAATATAAAATCAAAAAATTACCTGTTTTGAAAATTTAATGGATTTTATGTATCTTTACCAAAAGCCATTACTTCTGGAGTAGCCAAATGTTTTAGTTCAAATAAGAACTATGGTACACTGATAACCATATGATTTTGAGCAAACCATAAGCTGTCAACGGATTTGATTTGTCTTTACCAGAAGCCATTTGCTTCTGTACTAGCCAACTCTTGATGCAGCTATTAGCATCTTGGTGAGCTGATTACCAATTATGGTTTTCCACTGCCTTTACCACAAGCCATAACCTTGCGGGCTAGCCAACTCTTTACTTTTTAGGATATGGTGAGTTGAATACCATACAATTTTGGGCAAATTGTCAGCCATAAACGGATTTGATATATCTTTACCAAGATCCGTTTGCTCCTGGATTAGCCAGTACTTATGTGGTTTAGACAAGGTGGACTGATAACCATAAAAATTTTGAAACAAAGTGAAAAAAAAGTTGCCAAAAACGGGGGTACTAGAAGGTATAATGTGATAAAATTCGCTAGAATTCCCCCCCCCCCCCCCCCCCCCAACACTTAGAATTGAATATTGTCCTCAATATTCAAAGTCTTGGCTATTATGCCGACTCTTTGAAAGTAAAAAGGCAACATTACAAGCTAGATGTGGAAATAATATTTTTCACTTTATTTATCTATACACATTTTTTTTTTGAAATTTATATAGATGGTAACAACAGCATGGGTAACTCCCCCACACTTAGGGTGAAAACCCCATATACATGCTACTGTTTTTGTTTACTGAGTCGCTAGCTTGACTCGACCCCGAATTCATTTGTTCTTGGGGAAGCAAGATGTGGAAGAAACAATCTCCATCGGACTTTCATTCAAGATGTTTGGACAAACATTGAAGTACGTGAAAGTTTCACACCGATGAGATATACTGAAAGACCCTGGCTTTAAATAGTATAAACTATAAGCGGTGATGCTGGGGTCAAAGATAGTGTCTTCATTCCCGAAGGAGTGAAGAACATGAGAGGTCACGAGATAGGTGAAGAAAAGGAAGAAAACCATGATGAAAATCATGACTAACTCGTCATCACCCATAGGAGAATCCATAATTTCTATTTTATGAATCTCATTGTTTAAGCTCACGTGATCAAGACATGTCCCGGGTGTGTCATGATCAAAATGGAAATTATCATACTCCGGTGGAGATATGATATGAGTGAGTTCACCGGAGAACTCCTCGTGAAGAGAATCAATCACAAGATGTAAATCTGTGAAATCTTGTTCCGGTGTGGACTCATCACAATCCTCATTTTGAATATCAAAGAGTGAATTATCAGAAATCAAAGTGAATTCAGATTCAAATTCAAACAGAGGATTGGTGAGAGTAGTTTTGAATGCTTCGGAAACAAAGTGATTAACATTCTCTATTGGACTTTTGGGATCAGAACTGAGTGACGGATCATGATATAAGAGACTTTCAATTTCTCCTAGATCGGCTTCAAAGTCAAAGAGATCATCGTCACTTCCAGTTGGAAGTGAATTGATGTGAGTGACTTCATTGGTGAACCCCTCAAGAAGATGATCATCATCAGAATGTGGAATTGATGCCTCAACATACTCGATGTCTCCATAAGATGCACAATCTTCGCTATAATCGGAGAAAGTCTCAAATTGATCTTTTGGACACTCAAGAGGGGAAGGTAAATCACACATATGATCAAAAGTTCCCTGTGACTCTCCTGGGATTGGGATAAGGTTCTCAGCACTAGACTTTATGAATTCGTCCGATTTCTTTTCAGGAACAGTGCTAAGATGCTCGTCCCCCATGTTTAGAGAGTGAGTGGGAACTTCGGGTGTGATATCAACAGACTGAGGGAGTTGAGAAGGACTAGCAGTTATGGATTCTACAAGTTCCGTTTGTTCTACTGCTAGTAATTTAGTCATATTCTTTTCTTCCTGCGATTTTTGGATTGGTGGGACTTCAACTGATGTGCTCGATGAATCTTTTTGAATAATAACAACGTTATCTTCATCATCATCACTGTCATCATCGTCATCAAATAGAGCAGTATTGCAAAGATTGGCACGTATTTTAGCTGCTTGTTGCTCAGCCAGTAATTCTTCCATGCTTTTTCTAGAATCTCGCTCTTCAGCAAGTAATTCTGCCATAGTTTTCCCACGAGAATTTGGAATGAGTGGAAATTGTGGGGGTGTGGATGTGTCAAAACCGGAAGGTTGACATTGAAAATCATCATGAGGACCCCCATAATACGCACAAGAGGAACTTGGAGTATGGCGGAGCGAAATATTAGCTAACTCCTCCTTAAGTTCTTTAAATTTCTCAAGAACCTCTAGAAAAAGGTCTTGCTGGATTTGAGGAGTTGCTTGAGTCATTTGGCATTGTGGAGGTTGGTTTTAATACGAATAGTCGTGATTGGTACAAGGAAATGAATTCTTTGTTTGACAATCAGAGTTAAAGTGTGGACCTCCACAGTACTCACAACAGTTGAACTGATGTGGCTGTGAGTCATAGGTGCTGGAGTCATAATTGTTATCAGGAAACTGCTCATAGACAAGCGTGTTTCCTAATTGACAATCAGAACTGTAGTGTGAACCACCACAGTACTCACAACAATAAAACTGCGGAGTCTCATGGTGTGGAAGCTGATGGAATGAATCAGTTGTGTCATGGTAGGAATAGGGATTCTGGTTATAGACAGACCCGTTTTCTAACTCTATCATGCTACAACTGGGGCAATTACCACCATTATGAGGACCACCACACCATTGACAATCAAAAAGGTGAAGATGAGACATAGAAAGAATCAAATGGTTTTGGAGGGTAAGAAAAGGAGAATCAAAAAGGTAGGAGGGTAAAGATGGATATTTTTGGAATGTTTGATAAACATTTTATAAGAATGAAAATCTTTTTGTGTTTTTATGTTCGTTGAAAACTAATTTTAAAATGTTTTTGGGAACCGTTTTATGAAAATATGAACAACGATGGTAAATATACAATGAGCGTATATCCAGATTCACTAATCTGCAAAAACGCGCACAACCTCCCTGGCAGCGGCACCAAATTTTGATTGAGGCAAAAGCAGTCAACTAAAGTCAACCACAGATGTGGTCAATATAGTCAAACTCTTTAGGCTCAATGCTCCGTGGATAGTACAGTGTTTCCCCGGGTCGTTATGTCCCAACGAGGTGTGATGGTATAAAAACAGGTTTATGATCGGGTGAATTTGAATGGGAAGTAACCAGATAATGATTTGAATTTGTTTTACACTACTGGAATGATTAGGAATAACAGTATTAACAATTACGGGAAACAGATGTGTATAAACATAAATCAAATTAAAATTAGACACGATTACGTGCTGGGAAAAAGGTGAGTTTTAAGCAAATATAAACTACAGGGGTGAAAATGAAACTTTTACAAACTTAATATTAAAAGAAAATTTAATTAAAAAGAAAATTATTTTTTGATTATTTTTTTATTTTTTATTAATTAAAACTACTTAATTACTTATTACTAATATTTAACTTATACTAAATATAATATAATATTAAATTAAAACTAAGAAAATGAAAATTTATTTTTAAAAATTCTAAAATAACTTAAAGATAATATAAAAACTTAAAAATATGTCTTTTTGTCTTTTTGTGACTTTCTATTAATTAAATACTAATAATATTAATTAAACTATTTAAACTAATTTAAATTACTAATAATACTACAAATGACTTAGAAAATTAAGAAATATTTTTTAAAACTAATTAACCATCACAAGAATCCTAAAAAGTTATAAAAAGTTTATTTTATACGTTTTTAAACTATTTTACTAATTATTAAACTAAATATTAATTAATTGCTAATTAAACTAATTAAATTATAAAAATTAGAAGATGAATAGTAAAAATTCTAGAAAAATTGCTAAAATTATTTTATAACATATAAAAGCTAGGAAAAATATAAAAACTAGGTATTACTTGATAAAAATTAATTATGCTATTTAATACTTAAATATTAATTAATTATTACTTAAACTATATTTAATTCTAATAAATACTAGATGACAATATAAAAATCTGAAAAAATTACCTAAAATACTTTAACATAAAATAAAATTAAGAAAAATATAAAAATTCAGATTACTTAATAAAAGCTAAAACGCAAAATTAAAAAGATAATTAATATTAAATAGAAACTATCACTTAATTTTAAATTGGTTTTTTCTGGATTTTCTTTTGGAAATCTATTTTATACTTAAAATCAAAGAGCTTTTGTAAAAACAACTTTTCTATAACTTAAAAATATGCAAAATGGACACAATAAGCTAAAACAGTTGACTTTTGTTGACTTTTGAAGGAAATAAGCTTATGTGGGGTCCACAGGGGTGGAAAATGGTTCAAATAAGTTATTTGGACTGGTATAAGCTAGAAAAAACAAAATACATCCCTGAATAAGCCAATAAGCACAAAAAATAAGCACTTGGAATCTTGGTTTCAACACAAAAATAAGACAGATTTGGAGCTGATCTAGGGGGCCCACAAGGGTGTTTAAGCTCAAAAGCTTGGTACCACTAGAAAGGTGGCCAGCTTGTGAGTCCAAAGAACCAAGGGGGTGTGTGGGGCCCACTGAGGTGGCCTGTGGGACCCACCAAAGTGGTGGCAGTGGGTGTTTCAGCAGCTGGCACAGGGGAGCACTCCCTCCCTGCAGGTGTGTTTGGGGCATGTTGGGGCCCACAAGAAAAATTGAAAAAATAAAATGACAATGGGACTTTAAGTTTAGCTGGGGTATTTTACACCCAAGAATTTTCAAAGCCTAAAACTTAACACAAAATTCTGCAAAATTCCTCGAAAATTTTACTTTCTACAAAAAAGTGCAATTTTAACTTTTTAAGTGAACATGGAACTTTGACTATTTTGAACTTTTAATCTAATCTAATGATTGAATATGATATATTATGCTAGTATGAGGCTAAAAGAAGCAAACTTAACTACTTATGAAGTGATATGATGATCTTGGTGCTAAAACTTCTTAAACGATATAAAATGAAATGCTATAAAAGACTATTTTGACTTTTCCTCACACAAAGGCTGGTTTTTATGGTTTAATTATGCTATTAGAACCTTTAGTGACATGAAATAACAACTAAAAATACCAAGATCACCTAGGAACATAGTGTATGCTACTGAACCAAACACCCCTTTAAGAAAGGGTAAATGAGATTTTCAAAGCATAATGAAGATGTAAACAATAAAACTGCTTCCTAAGGACATATACTGATGTAATAAGCTTATAGAAACAAAAGAAGATCAATTATAACAACTAATGATCATGGACAAAGATTATGCTAAAATGGCAGTCATGAAATGAGATTGAGCACAAAGACATCTAGTGAACAAGCTATATCAAATAAGCAACTAGATAACTAACATACACCAAAGAAACACAAAATTACAGAGAAAAATGTTACTTAACCATTGCTACAGTAAAAGGCTAAAATATGATAAAAGTGCTTACAATGTGATCAAACTGAGAAGTAAAGTATCAAGGACTCAAACCACTGCCTATAGCCTCCCATGTGGCATCTAATACCATTGCAACCCAGATTCATCCATGCTCCAAGCTTCTTCTTCCATATACACTGATTTTTTTATTTATGACTATTTTTTAGTATTTTTGATTATTTTTTATTCTTGACTAAAACTGAATATAATGCTAAGTGAAATTTATGAAAGCTTAATAATGATTAATATGAGCTTAAAGGACTAGGAAACAACACCATTTAACAATTCTAAATGAAATTGTCAGTTTCATTTGAAAATGCCAAATATGATTTTTGTGAACTAAAATTCAAATTAAAATTACAGGAAGATCAAAATACATTCAGAATGCAAAATACAACCTTTGAATACTAATTTTAACAACTGAAATGAAATTACACTAACTATAATTTAACTAAACTAAAACTAATCTAATTAACTATTGCCTCTTCTCTAATGCTTCTTTCTTCTTTTATAATGACTTCTAGGGCTTGTGGGAACCACTGGAGCATTTCCCATCACTTTCCTCAGCCTTTGGATCACTCAAATTCATCTGAGCCATTGATTGGCATTTTGGCAGGAAAATGGGTACAAGCAATTGGAGTTAAATAATGGGAGTGGGAGGTGGGTTTTGGACTGAGGTGTTTGGAAGGAGTGTAGAGGTGATGATGGAAGGTGGTATGGGGGTGACAGGTTTTGCAGGAGCAAGTTGGGGGTGGTGGTGTTTATGGTGGGAAAAAGGGGAGGGTCAAAGAAGGGTGTTAACCCGTTTTTATTAATAAAACTGGGTGGAGGATTAGGTTTGTTTGGTTTTGGGCTTGTAGGAGTGAGTGGGATGGATTGATGATAGATCAGGCTTGGGGTTTGTTTTTGGTGGATTTTGGATTTGGATCAAAATAATAATAAGGGTCCATTTGGCTAAGTGTTATCACAAGGACTAATTTTGCAAAAATCTGAAAATGGAGGGGCTGAGTTTGGAGACTTTCCAAACTTGCTTCAAGGTTCATTTCTGCCACATTTCAATAGTTCAAGGTCCGTGAATGTAATTTTTAACTTTTGGTCCTTCAGGGACTAAAATTGCCAACTGTTGAAACTTGAAGGACCAATATTGTAAATCTTTCTAACTTTTTATTCAAGGACCAAATTTGACAACTTGTGAGTTTCCAAGGACCAATGTTGACTTTTCTTCCAAAATTTTCCACCAGGGACCAATTCTGCCAAATGTGAAACTCTAGGGACTAAACTTGTAAATTCTCAAAACTTTTTACCCAAAGACCATTTTTGATAATATTTGGCTTTTAAAGGATTTGGGTTGACTTTTCTTTCAAAACAAATGTCTAGGGACTAATTTTGACAAGTTTTGAAAGTTGGGGGACTGAAATTGCCAAATATGCAAACTTTGTTCGTGTTTCATCTGTTTTTACTCATTTTGCATCTGAAACATATAAAACACAATCTTTGGAATATTTTCAGTATTTTGATGCATTATTGAGTGTTTTTAAATGTTTTTGCAGTTCAAATTGACCAAAAATGATGAGTATTTACACACTCATCAACTAGGAAATTATATTATAGGCATAACTTGTTTAAAGAACAAAGTGTCAACTTGTTTGAAACATCAACCAAGAGTTACCAAATGCAATCACCTCACAACATCCATCACCTCTTCACTTCTTCTTTTTGCCCATGAGAAAATGAGAAAGGCATTTAAACATTCCTTTGGTTTGTTAGAATTCTTGTAAAGGACTTGGAATGCTAAGAAGTTGATCAATGAACGAGATAGGATCAAGTTGATAGTTTTAGATTGGGTCGTTTTGGATCAACTTCGACTTCATTAGAAGAGTCGGGGGGAGGATGTGGCCTTTTACCTTCAACCATGAACCTCTTAGCATGTCTCTCGGTAAGAGGTACCATGACATGATTGGCAAGAAAATGGTCATCCTCATGGGTGAAGGTTGCATTACACGAACGTATCTTTTAAGGCGAGTGAGTAGCATGGCATAAGGAAGAATCACTTTGTCAGCTTTTAAGACATTGACCATTCTTTTGGCAACATAGTAAGCGAGGTTGAAAGGTGTTTCTTGGATGAGACAATAGATCATGTAGATAAGACAAGCATTGGGGTGATCCTTGTTTTCGGCTAGACAAATGACATTTTCTCTAAGAATTTCTTCCCCTTTCTTGTAAAGTGGAAACATCTCAGAGAGGACCATTTGGAATGGATATCGATGAACAGGTTTGGAGTTTTGGGTGACACGAGTTGGTAAAATTCTTTCGATAAAGACAATGTTTCTTACCACAATGGGGTCATGAAGAGGAGTGTAGTAAATTGGATTTAGATCAACCATTTGGTTAAGCTTGGAAAGAGACCAATCACTTGAATACATACAAATACCTTGAGAAAGAAAACGAAGGATTTCAGAGAACATGGTGAGGGGTAGAACAATGGTTTGATCATTGATGATAAAAGAGAGAGAAATTGTTCCATCATTATTCAGAATGATTCGGACACTTTTGTAGAACTCTAGAACGAACACGGGACACATTTGTTCATTGATTTCAAGAAGACAATCGAAGGTGATTCTTGAGAAAACTTCAGGAATGTTAGTGTCATCATGGAAGGATTTATCAACAACACGTCCTTCATGGAAGAGACGCTTTTGAAGCACTTAGAACGCTTTTCGGTTGTTGGGAGAAAGGCCTTCTTTTCGATGGTGCCGAGGAATGTAGTCGACGGTGTCGTGGTGATCTTGTTGAGTTAACTTAGGCATGTTAAAACCTAGAGCAAAACGTAATGCAACGAAATAAGGAATGTGCCAATGGATCATGTGTTTGTATGAGTTTACGTATGTAAGACATACTTTCAAGAGTTTTAAATCAAATATGGGTTTTGAGAATTATCACAATATGGTTGCAATACATTAAGAGTTTTAACATGTCCTTTTTACTTGTATTAACAATGCTAAACATATTTCTTAATCCTTTATGATTATGATTTAGAAAATCATCTTATTGTGGTTTTGAGAAAATCCTTTTGAGAAAAATGTAATTTCTAACTGGATAGTTATCTTAGGTGATTAATATACACAATGTGATATCAATTAAGAGTTAATTGTGCAAAACCCATTTGGATCAAAATTAAGAGTTAAAAACCTAGAGTTTGATAAATTATAATGTAGTGAAACTCATTACTTACAAGGATGATTAGTTCACAAGGAAAGATGAAGATTTAGCTCCAGGAAGAGTGGGAATGAGTTTTAGGTCGAATTGAGAGGAGTAGAGTAAAGTAGAAGTGCACAATGATCATCAAACATATACCCTATTTGTTGATATGCCGGTTTCACCGGATCCTTTGAAAAATGAATCTGGCACCTTATAGCCAAGGGATCCGGCTATTCAGTAATCACACAGGTTAGTATGTTTGTTTTTTTTGACGTAGAGTTTTGATCCTAATTATTGTGAGTTCAATGTTTATTAATATAAATTATGACGAGACACTCAATGATCCTAAGTCTATGGTGTGGTTGAGAGAGACAAGGATTTGCGTATATGAAATATCCAGAGCTACGTAAACAAGAAATAAAATGAACACGAGATAAAGTAAACAAAACAAATGTCATATTCCATTCATTTCAATGCATAATGCAATACAAAGGATTGGAAAACGTAAATTCTCAGCACAAAGTACAAGGTTCCACGCGTGAACTTGATCATTGGGTAGACGAGCGTGACGAGAGAAATGATGATGATCATAAGGATGACACTAAAAAATTTTAGTGGAGATTATCTTCTTCTTTTGAGAGAGTTTTTAGGAGTTTGAGTATTAATTTAAATCTTGAATTGTAAATGAAATTAAATGCCAGGGATTAGATAAAATAAGGTTTTGAAAAGATGGATTACTGTAGCTAGACGTTCAAGTGGTATGGGAGATCGTGAAGAGGGATTTTTGAATGTTGTGGTTTGATATTTATACGTATTTCACATTAAGGTTAGATAACAAAGATTTTAGACACACCAAATCATTTAAGACAAGTATGATTCTAGAAAAAATATACTAACGGAAAAAAATGTATATAATTATGAAAAATTAGCAAGGCTATTTATAAATATATACCACATATAAGCAGAGAAAATTCTAGCTAGAAGCAAGAAAACACTCATGAGAAAAGTTATTTAAATAAGTAAAATACTTTTTCTTTTCTTTAGAAACTTCTTGAGACCATTTTCAAGAAATATCTTCATAAGCTTTTTGACAAACGATTATGATAGATCCTTTTAGTGTGTCAACTTCAATCTTTGTTAGATGAAGAAGTATACGAAGTTTCTATCATGAAGATACTGAAAAGAAAATATTTAAGTTAAGTATCTAATAAATTAATAGGATGAATATTGAAAGTAATATAATCCAAACTATCAATATCTTAATTGAGATTTTAAAATATAGATTTAAGGTTAGATAAAAAGATTTTCCTTCTTTATAGTTTTCAAACATTCACTCATCATTTTCAAGTTTTTAAAGTACAATATACTCTAAGAAACTTGGTAAATAGCTCTAATGCCAACTGTAGAAAACTAAAGGGCGGGGGGGGGGGGGGGGGGGGTGTTGAATAGTTTTACCAATTAAAATTTTAGATCAACTTATGTCAATCTATTTTGATGTGTGGATATTGATAGTTAGATGTGAATAGAATATACTACGAGATAGAGAAAGAAAGAAACAACCATAACACGAATATTTATAGTGGTTTGGCTACAAGGTCACCTTCCTTGCTCTACTCCATTCCCCGAGTACCCAACTCGAGAGTTTGTAAGTACTACACCACAATCTCCTTGTCTTGGCAGAGAAGCCTTTACAACGTCGCTTACATTCTTTCTGGTACAAAGCTAAATACCGGGTTCTTCTGCAAGGTAGAACCAAACCTACGTCGCCTACACTTTATCCGGTACAAGGCGAGATACCGAGTTCTTCCACAAGGTAGAACCAAAACTACGTCGTCTATACTTTATCCGGTGCAAGGCTAAATACCGAGTTCCTTTATAATGGAGGAACCAATCCCAACTACACTAACTATCAAAATACGCCTATGGGATATAAAGAGGAATCGACTACAAGATTCACTTCAGTGGTCTTGAGATGATAATGAAGCCTAGCAACCCTTGTCTTCAAGCGTGCGAGTCTTCTATGCAAAACATCATGATCTCGTCTTTAAGAGGAACCTAGAGAATCACTAAAGAAAAAGCTATATGGATGATCCTTAGATCTAAGGTTAGAGAAGTGATAAGGCGAAAAGTGTACCACTTTTAGGGGGCCATTTAAGCTTGAATTCGTGATTATTTGATCAATTATTGCCCTAAATCTTTCCTTTTGTCATTTTAGGTACTTTTGAGAGGAAATTTACAAAAGGAATCATTTTGGACGTTTTTGGAGCAATTTAGTGAAGAAAACGACAAAGTCTCAAAATCCTTGCTGGGAACAGTACCTGACGGCGTCAAGACTAAGCAAGTGACGGTGTCAAGCTTGGCAAAAGAGGTGGATATGGAAAATACACATGACGGCCCAGAACAATTTTAAGGCAATTTGGTCTGACGGCGTCACCAAGGCCGTCAGGGTCAAAATAAATGTGACGGCCCAGAGTAAAATTACACATGACGATGTCAGAAGTGGATCTACGCAATACGAATTTTATCTTGGCGGCGAGTTGACGGCGTCACAAGCTATAACGTGACACCGTCAATGTGTAAAATCTATATATAGTTTTCTAATTTTCATTCATTAAGTGTGGAACCAAGGTGTAAAACCCTAGATGAATTTTTTGTAATAATAAGGGTTTCAACCCTTGTTCCATTCATGTTCAATTGAAGATAAGTTTTCCAATAATCATACAATATGTCTATGTGTTGTGTGATTCTATCTTACGCTTGTCTTCTTTTTAACATGCTAGGCTAGGTTTTTCTTTTGTGTATTTAGATGTAATGAAACCTAGATGTTGATTATTGGTTGATGGTTTGTTTATAATTGTTGTGGATGATTGTATTCGATGTTAGGCTTAAGAAAACTAGCAAACTTCCAATTGGTAACTTGCTTGAACGTTTTAAGAAACATGATCGGAGGTGTACTACGATTTATTGGTTGTATTTAATGCATAAGCGAATTCTAGTGATCCCATGTTAGGAGCTTTTAGTCGGCTCGACGTAGGAGTGAAGTAGGAGCTTATAGAGTTAGGGAATTTCGTACACGGCCCTACGACTGGTATTAAGGAATATAACCCGTCATCCATGCAATTGTAACAAGCTAATCAACCGGTAAAAGATATCTAGGGAGTAACGAAATCTAAGTAAACACATTTTCTCTTATTATTGTTTACACAACAAAATTAGTTTTATTTTATTTTGATTGCATCTTTAGTTAATTGGGTTAGTTGACTAGCAACTAATTCCGCCCACTCCTTCAAAACCTGAGATTTTACTTGCTTTCTTTAAAATATAAAAATATAAAAAGAATCATCCCTCACCTTTAGACCCAGTTTAGTAGACTTTTTAATCCTAGCGAACACTATTCCTGAGTTGAACGATCAATCCCCCGGTACTTGTCACTATACTATACTACAACGAACAGGTACACTGCCTGGTGGGGATTGCAAGCTTCCCAAGATCCCTTGAGAGGTAAAACCTTTTGCGAGGGTGCAATTCCATGCATCAAGAAGCAATATTATAGAGAGGATATGTGCGTGAAAGTGGTAAGGAGAAATGAATAAATGGCTAACTATTTATGAATAAAATGGTGCTGTGATCCGCCATATCCACCAGATTCTTTGCCAGAGGGATTCAAGGGATCCAGTAACTGGGTCAGTCCACTCCATATTTTAGGTTACAATTTTGGGTTTTGGGTTATGGATTATAGAATATGGGTCACAAGTACCCAATATGATGTCATGCTTGATGCAATACATACTTTGGGTCATGAGTTATGGACTTTGGGTCGTGGGTCATGGGTCATGGACTTTACCCATTTTGATGTCATGCATGATGTAATGCACATGGGCCACTGGTTACGGTCATGGGTCATGGGTTTTGGCTTATGGATAGTCCAAGCTATTTGCTTATATGTTTATTTAACTATGTATTTTTATAAAAGTGTAAGTAACAAATGTTACTTATTAAGTGTTTTATAATAATGGTTTTGGCTTTGTATTGGTTTTATTTGTTTAATGAAATGAGTTAGAGAACTAGTGGCTCAAAAACTTACGTATTTTATTTATCATGTTAAAATGATTTTACAATTGTTATAACAAAACATAGAAAGATCGTAAGATATAAATAAATGTTTTTACAATTTATTTGTATTAACAAAGAGGAAAGAACTCCAAATTTTTGAAGATAAATGTGAGAATACTTTGCAAAATTTTAAAAGAAACCAAAAAAGAATTGAGGAGTATAGAGAACATATCGAATATTCTAGAAAATACACGTGTAGCAAAAATCGGCCTAGGCGGCCGATAAATAAGCGATTAATGCGAAGTTTAGAATTCCTTAGTGGATGAATAGCACATCATAGTAATGATATGTAGACGTCCTATGTGGATGACTACTATGAGTACATGACTCATTAGATGCTTAATGCAAAGCATAGACATCCTTGGTGGGTGAATGGCACATTATGATAAAGATGTGTCCCTAAAATAGGACCAGACATCCTATGTGGACAATTAGCAAGCAAATGGCAATCATGTTACATTTAAGCATGGTGATAAAGCATTTAGTCCCCTTGAGCAAGAGAAGATGCAAGAATACCTTCCTGTGTGGAATTAGAAGTGCTAATAAGCACAAAATTAGCTAAGCGGGAGAAACTCCTATGAGGCAACCTTTAGTAATATTGCCATGTTATATTTTTATTTTTTATGTGTTATCTCACTAAGCTATATGGTTACGCTTCTTCATTTATGTTTTCCTTTTAGGTGAGATTAGCATTTTGAAGTTATAGAGGCAAGAAAGTCTCGGGATAGCTTCTGGTGGAGCTCAAAGGTAAACGAGCTATTCCGAAACCCTCTCTAATACCAAGAAACACCTTAGGAAATATTTCTATTTTATGGTTTGTAAAACGCATATTTGCAAGTAGCAAAACTTAGTACATGTTATGTTTATGTAGTAAAAGGGGGTGTTTGGTATAGAGCAAAATCTACCAATTTTGACCCATTTTTCTCTTCTATGTGTCTAGATGGATAATATGTGTCATGTAAAGTTTTTACAAGTTAATGTATGTGCTTTGTGTTTAGCTTAAATCAGATTTGAGTCAAAAGGGGATCATGTGCATGAAATCAGCAAATTGAACTATTTTAGATACAAATAGGTCTATTTTAGAGTAAAACCTCCCTTAATAGTGGTCTGCAGGGAATGGGTGTTTTTCAGGGTACAAAAAGGGCCCAGTTTAGACTATACCAACCTAGTGAAAAATAAAATAAAAAAATCCTCGTGTAGGTGTTTGAAGTTGGTATTAGAGCATTGGTTTAAGGGATTTAAGTATCCATCGTAGATTGGTACTTAGACTTAAACCTAGGCTCTTGGTGACCTGTAGAGTTGTATACGTTTCGCATGTGCATATACTTTCAGAAATAGTACAACATATATTGTCAGCATGTAATGTATATATAGTATTGTTCATGAATTTAGTATAACATAATGACAGTGAGGACTTAGTTATTTGATGAAATTATCATGACACTTGGCTTATGTAGTAATAATTGCATCAAATAACAGGGATTTACCAGCATTAGGTCATACTTAAAGTTGAACCTGTTTGGTAAGTGCAAGCAAAGGATTTTATGATCTATGTATACCATGATAAGCAATGATTCAAAATTAGTGATTAAATATATAGTGAGTCTGAGAGATCTATACGAAGAGATCTTTCCTTAGTGTAAATTAAGAAACACATCAGAAATCCTTATCGACATATCAGATCCACTTATCAGTTTACAAGCTTATTAAGATTTACCTGAAGACCATCCCATACGTGAAGAACATCTCCAAACATCATCATTAGTTACATTATCGATTTAATCGTTGTTTTCATCATGAACTCAATACTATTATTGTTTATTGCTACTTTTGATATAACTACTGAGATTTTGGGCTAACACCCTTTGGTTTTAACCAATTTTATGAACACTATGTTTGTTTACTTCGATTTAATGCACTTTTGTTAGATATTTTATATGTTTATTGCTAGACCCGTTCGTTTACTTGTTTATTGTATGCATTCTATTGCTAGACCATGAATCGTTAGATGACCAATTTGTGATTCATATTCCGTATCATAGTGGTTAGGGTTAGTAATACAATAACCTTTACTTGCTTTGCCATTAAGACTAGAGGTGGATTAAACCATAGGGTTAGATGAATTATGACTAAAACAAGTTAGTTAACGTTTATTCTCTTATAGATGACCATTCACGAGAGAATATGTAGATACTATGACAATTAGATCTACCAAGATAAATTGTATAGGGTTGTTGACAAGCTTAATGCGTGATTGAGTCTTATTAACACTATGACCATCGGGTTAATGGTTGATATTCATAGGACTAGGTAACCGTGACCATATGACATAACATGTATTAGATTTACTAATGAAAGTATCATTAGATTATTACACTTGTAAACGAATCAAGCAGAAATAGTAAAATAACTTGACTAGCACGTTCTTCCTTTATTGATTACAACTTCGTGTTAATTTATCATTAAGTTATTTTATAGTTTAGATCATTTAGTGTCTAGTTTAAGTAGTATTTCCACAAGTTTAGCATTAGTCAATTCGCTCCCGGTGAATGATCTTGTACTTACCATTCCTAGCTATAACTGATCGGGGTAAATTGTCGTTAGTGTTAGTCTATTGGTTAAGTCGGTTCATTATAAATTTAAGACTAGATAATAACACATTAGATACCCATGTCACTCTCCATAGTCATGTCAACCTTCATTCCTCCTATTCATAACCCTAGGACCATTAAATCTTTCTGTTGGTCCTCCAGCAAGAACCCTGTAGTCATCATCTCTTTCCTATTCTAAAAATCAATAAAATCATCATGTCTCTATACTTGTTTAGGAGATTGGCCATGACCATGATTATCAAAGAATCCATCATTGTTAGGATGTAATATTGTAGCATGATGGTTACCTTTACGATTTGAGTGATTACCATCACCTACGATCGTGAATTGTAATTCATTGATAGTAAGGGACATATTCGCGGATTTGGATGCAAGATCATTGATTGCACGATCCATGTCTTCGGTCGACTGTACCCAACTAGTAGTACGGGTTTTTGGATTGTCTCCATCTTTCGTCATCAGGATACCAACAGGCTCTGATGCCAACTGACGTAAAACAAGCATGGATAAAGCCCCAACAAGGGTTGAACATGATCACAAAGGATTTTAAAGACTTAAAAGTCGAAGTTTTATTGATAATGGAATAATAAAACAATGCTCCCCCAAGCACTATATTTATAGGGAAATTAATCTTGGGGAAAAGTCATCTAAATAAAGTAAAAACCAACCTAAATAATAAAAGTAATCCAACACTCGTAGTCTCTAAGATGTAACAATGAAAACTTGTTTACGGTGTAAAATCTTGAAAGCTGAGATTAATTCTTATTTGAGAGCTATAAGACATAACAAGAATCATAGTGTTACTTCGTAGCGAAAACTAAAAATAAAGAAATTGCAAGCCGTGGCTTCTATGGCATAACAAGGGTCATGACATTACGCCACAAAGAAGAGAAGTCACGTTTTCTTGATTCTAGTCTGTTTATCATGCTTCAATCGCTTTATATACTTCTCGGCTAGCTCTTCCATATTGTCCTCATCTAGTAGGATGACATGCATGAGTAATGTTTAAAGCTAAAGGTTTGCTCGTTAAAAAAAAAAATGTATGTCATAGTAATGCATAGACGATCCACAATATAACATTATATATTGAGAAAAGACACAATTAGTTGGTGGAAAGAAAGGAATATAATGATATTATAGGAAGAGTGACCTTTTGTAAGGGCACAAATGCACAATGGCACGTAGGTTTTGACCTCAACATCAACCTCTCTAGTTAGTGTTGTTTTTAGTGACCAGGTACAATGAATCTTTTGACCCATAAATCTAAAACCATACTATATAATCATTTCTACTATGCCCCTCATATTCTCTTAAATTTTCTTCCTATTTTGAGTCCAATCATATTTTAGTTTTATTATAGTAATATGGAAGGAGTCTTGTGGTTTCAAAGATCTATGACTATTTCTCTCCTGCTTCTATCAGGTATGTTTTACCATCTTGTATTTTTATTTTAAAAAATAGTTATACTACATGTGTATTGGTTGTTGTTTATTGGTTGCTCAGATGAATCAGAAAACGATATATATAATAGGAAATATATGAAATATTTGTCGTTTGTTTATTTATGGTAATTTAGGCATTACCCGGAAGTAGGCAACACTTTCATGGTTAGTTGCTCACAATATGAATAAATATGTTTTGGAATTACAGAAAAACAAATTAGTAAATAATAAAAAATAAAAATAAAAAGCTTTTTGCAAACTAATGTTTTGTGATTCATTTCATGACCTTGAATATTTTTGGTGAAAAACTTAAGATGTTTCTACCACTTTCTGTCTTCTATATCTGTTTTAAGCTTTTTTATGATGATGGTTGTTGAAATAAACCAAAACACACACATACACACGTGATCTGTGTGCTGAATTTTTATATATTTCGAAACAATATTGGAATTTAGGATTCAGTTCTTATATTTTGGCGTTGCTTGATAATAAGAATGACCTTTATAGGATGCAACTTTTCGGGTGTTTTTGTAGCAAAATGCAAAAGGCATTGCATCCTATCAAGAGCAATTCTAAACAAAAAGATGGCATCATTTATGCAGTTCATGTGCAACGTAACTAGATAGCCTTAGCCCTTAGGGCCTAATCCTTACAGAACATGGTGATAATTTTTTGGGTTAGTTATTTAAAATAGCAGCATGTTTAATTATTTCCTCGTGTTAGAATGGATCATCGTGTTTTATATAATCAACATAGAACTGTTGCGTTGTAAACATGTGTCTACTCTCAAATAAGTAGCCTCTCACTGTATAATTGGTTTTGCATGTTACTCCCTCCGTCCCAAAATATAAGTCCAGTTTGACTTTTCTAATTAAACTTTGACCTTAAATATTTTTAGTTGTGTTATATATTACTTGATGCAAAATATATAGATGGATAGTCTTTTATATGTATTTTTATTTGGTATAATTTTTATCAAGTGATATATAATATAAACAAAAGTATTTAAGGTCAAAGTTCGATACAAAAAGTAAAACTGGACTTATATTTTGAGGCGGAGGTAGTAATTATTAACCTGGCATTTTCTTGTTATTTCTGTCACCTTGTTTCTTGTTAACGAATTAGTGATGACATGTGCATGCTATTTCCTCTCAGAAGTTAACTTCTGTCAAATTTGAACGATTAAATAAAATCATTGGCCAATTCACAAATGCATATCCAAGATAAATATCCATAAATCGGAAGATTTACATGTATCCACAAGTAACCAGTAACCATATGTAATAATACTATAGAAATGGTTTGTCTAACAGATGCCGATAAGCTATGGTTAACTAAACTCAAATTTTCCATTTAATACACATTAATTTTAACTTATAAATTACTTTAGTTACATCTGATTTTTATTTAATGAACTCAATTTTATTTCTTCTTTTTTTTTTGCTCTGAATTAATGCCCTGTGGGCAACCGTTAGACAAACACTAATACAAATACCACCCAAACAGAACAAACAAAAGTAAAAATTAAAAATATATGTAGGAAGTGATACAAAAACAGATCAAACAAAAAATGCCGAAACCACTGGTTTTCTCATAAACTAATTCTTCCATATTTATTGATGAAGTGAAAGTGTCTCATGAAATATTGTTGCAATAACATTAAAAATAAGTAGCAAGAAATACACCAAACAGACAAACAATCACACCTATCTACATTTTTCCAAAATTGTTTTAACTATGATCCAAACATAAAAATATAATGAGATTTGATTGAGTCATCATCGTGGAAATCCGACTAGGTACTACTATCATGTATAGTAGTAGTATATATGCTTTAAGAAAGCTAGAATGAAAGAAGGGTAAAAAAGATTTGTGCATGTAAAAGTAACCAAGTGGGAGAGAAAAGAGTAGTGGAGAAAATAACTAACAATTTCAATTCTTCATTTGAATTTAGATTAAAAAGACATTATAACTTCTAGTTGCAGTATCGAACTCTTTTGAGACAACCACTTTAGGTGTTAGTGCTTACGAATCCGTAAGAAAGGTCGCAATCATCTTTCAAATGACGAACATGCTTTGCATAAACCGTGCAAACAAAGAATGACGTGTTCACGTTAAATCTGTTAATTAAATAGATAAAAACATGTCAATGTCATACTACTACAAAATACTAGTCGTTGTCGTTGCTGAATTATCGAACATCCTTTAAAAACGTCAATGTCATAGTTATACAAAATGTTACCGTAGTTATTGTTGAATTATTAAGCAACCTTTTGCCGTAAAGATATGGATAATTACGTTATGTTATTTTATTTTATTTTTATTATTTATTTATTTTATACCTGATCTTTTGAATTATAACCTTTGTGTGCACTTTATAATTAAGCATTTCGAAACTATCATCCAATAAAAATCATTCAAAAGAGATATTGTCATGAAAAGTATTTGCTTAACGACAACCTTTAAGGCTGTTGTTAGCAAAACACTAATAGTAAAAAAGAAAAAGAAAAAATTTGGTTACACAACGTACACTCGAAAAAATGACAAGTTACTTGTCTGATAATTATCTCGTAAAGATATCGAGAACTGGTAGATTTTTCATTTCCATCAAAAGTTTTTCGTCATAAACTCATAATCACTATTTATATCGACATTTATTATATTTTTTGTATAATGAAAGTTTATAATAAAGTTAATGGATGCCACAAGTTTGTCGTTTTTAAAGTAGATCCCATGGATATTATTCTCTTGTCTGAAAACACAAGAGTCTTTTGCCACTAGAAAAGAGTCAAATCTCAATATCTCATTAACTGGAATAAAGTAGTGTCCAACTATTATTTATTTTTTAATACTAAATTACAAACCATTTTTGTTAGCTAGCTATTCTTAATCATTCTACCAATATTAAAAAATTGAGTTTTGAATCTACCTTTATACTCTCTATAGATTATAGATCATTTGTTTTCTAATGTATAGTTACTGCATAGCCTCTTCATATATTTTTCATTCTAGATACTTATCTTTTAGACCTGTTAACCCGTTAAAACAAATCATATGTTAATGTTTCAAAAAATGTTTATATAAATAAATATAAAGATTTTTTTTCATCTAGCTTCTTGCTATTTTTTAGTGAATTATCAATTATCATTCAAAAAGAAAATTAAAATTTGTGTCTAACTTGATTATTAGTTACTGACGGGTTAGAAATACATCTTCTCTTAACAGAAAGATGGATACATGAAGTTAACTTCTTGTTGATATTTTCAGATGAAGAAATAATAAGCTATGGTCACGATATGCTTCAAAAGGCTAGCCTAATCAATCTCGATTTGCATAAAATGGAACCAGCGGACACAAGTTAACGAATATGCGATTGTGCTTGCTATCTCGAATAAAAATGAGTTTCGAGTTCCCCTTTTAAACTTCAAATTTCCTGATTCCACTATTACTTCTACTACTTGATATGAGAAATCATATGGTTACAGCACCATTTCAATGAAGAATGTGATTTTCACATTTTAGTATTCCATTATATGTTATCAATACTTTGTAATTGTTGAGACCGTACCCACTGGTGATAAGAAAAGGGTTTCATTGCATGTAACCGAACATCGTTTCATTTATATTTTATGAATTTATCATTTGCTATGTTTTATTTTGAGAAAAATAGATTTGATCACTATATGGATTGTTGTCAAAAATATCCTATCAGGCAACTGATTAGATCTCTTTCATTTTTGTTAGTGGGCTTAGCCACTGTCTCATCTCACTCACTCAATCACTATAAAGTACAACATGTTAATTGCGCAAAACACTGATCACAACTTATTGTTTGTAGTTTTTAGAAGTAGATGATGACCAAGTTTTTGAGTGACTGAATCTTAAAATTGAGGCTTGAAGTGTGGTTTGTGATTTAGTTGGGGATATGTACGTTCTATAATATAGATAAACGATATTTTTTCCCCCTGGAACTGAGATACTACTCCGATAGAAATCTGGAAGTTTCGAATAGGATACTGTTGAGCCACTAAGACTTCGAAAGTAGATCGATACATATAGCATGATGTTGATGACTTTGATATGACACAAGTTATAAAATAAGCCAGGTTGAAGTTTACTCTTAAGATTGGGTGTAACATGGAGGTCACTCATGCATTGCTAGAGCCACCAACGATG
Organism: Artemisia argyi; assembly: GCA_030686995.1. NCBI lineage: Eukaryota > Viridiplantae > Streptophyta > Magnoliopsida > Asterales > Asteraceae > Artemisia > Artemisia argyi. Next base: position 15,865,143 of record CM060679.1, read on the forward strand.
CGTCCACCTATAACCCCCCCCCCCCCCCCCTCCGCGCCGCCGCAAACACCCATGCGTGCTTTGTGATAAAAAAAAGGAGAAGTCGGCCTATCTAATGAGCGACTTGTGAAGTTGGTTGTTGTGTGTGTAAGTTTTGATGTTGATTTTTGTGGGTTGTATTTATGTATAAGTGAGACATGTTTGAGTGATGATGTTGATGATTTTATTACACCTTGTTGGCGGTGTACTAAAAAAGTAATGTGGCATTGAGTTAATTCACATAGCCGTTTATTAAAGTAAACATTTCCAGTTTTAGATTTAAATGATATAGAGTAAATTCCATAAATTGTCCTTGTGGTTAGGCAAAAATTGCGTGTTTCGTCCTAGAACGCAAAAAAAAATACACCAATGGTCCCTGTGATTGTCCCAATTAGGTTGATCGGTCCTTTGAACTTTTTTTCCTTCCAATTGAAAGTTAACAACACAGGCATTTTTGTCATTTCATATACAATAACACCTCAAGGACCATATTTGCAACACCCTCCACCATCTCTTTCCCAGAACATCACTCATGTTCATCATCATCTGAAGCCCTAAAATCAAAATGAAAACTCAAGCTCAATCCCTAAATTAAACTTAAATTCAAGCATAAACCTTAAACCAAAATCGAAATTCGAACCTAACCCTGAATCGAAACTTAAATCCAAACCAAACCCCTAAATCAAATTTCAAACCAAACCAATAGCAGAGACAGCATCGCCAAGGCATCATCAGTAATTCCCGCCTTATCATCCATCAACAAATCAATTAAAAGAGGTATTACCCCTGAAAGTATAACATGTACTTTGTTTACACCATAAACTGCAAGATTAAACAATGTTGTTGCAACATCTCTTTTCCCAACTGCAGTTCTATCTTTTAACAGCCCCTACTAAAGATGGAATTGCTTTTGGATGACTACCGATAATCACTTTATAATCATCAATTATCGATAAATTGAATGTTGTTGCTGCTGCATTTTCCCTGACCTCCATGTTTTACCTGAACCCAATACATCTACAATGTTGTCTGTTGCTCCTGCAACCACTATTAACACCTTGTTGTGGTCAAACATGCAATTTTGTCAAATATGGAAAGGTTTTAGGACCACTGATGAGGCGAAAAATGAACCACTTTTAGGAGGTCATTTAAGCCCGGAGTCGAATTTATTTGATCAAATATTGCCCTAAATCGTTCCTTTTGTGATTTTAGGTACTTTGGGAGTGAAATCGGGAAAAAGAAGCAATTCGAACGTTTTTGAAGCATAAAAGTGAAGAAAACGCCAAAGACTTAATTTTCCATGCTGAGAACAGTGTATGACGGCGTCAAGAAGAAAATCTTGACGGCGTCAAGAGTAAAAGTGGTGACGGCCCAGAAGAAACGTGAAGGCGTCACCCAAGGCCGTCACGTGTTAACTTGTCAAAACTTGCGCGCGGAGTAGCTAATATTGTTTTGGTCATAACTTTTGCATACGAACTCGGATTTAGGTGATTCAAAAGCCCACGCGAAGAGGACGAAGAGATCTACAATTTGGTGTAAAAATGGTCATGACGACATCAAGAGAACGAGCTGACGCCGTCAAGATGGGCTGACAGAAAACATGCCTATAAATATAACATCATAACTTCACTTTTTGTAAGCCCTAAACCCTAAGGTCGATTCTTGGGTTTAGGTGGGTGTTTTTCCAGCAACTTAGAGGGTTTCAATCACTCCATAAACATCTTGTAATGGTTTGATGATTCTATCTTAATTCATGTCTTCAATTATCATTATTGTTGCTTGTTCTTTATTAATTATGCTTGGCTAATTCACCTTGTGTCTACTTATGATTGTGTGAAACTTGTGTATAATTGATTAGATCTCATTGATTTCTTGTTGATATTTATGTCTATCTCCATCAATGAGGGCTTGTTGATGTGTGTGTCTATCTCCATCAATTAAGGCGTGACAACTTCAATAGATCTAGTTGGTTTAGTTTATAATTCTTGTTTTCTATTGATTCTTGTTTTGATTGAATGTCTCATCAATGTTAGGCTTAAGAAAACTGGCAGACTTCCATAGGGTAACATGCTTGAATGTCTTAAGAAACATGAACCGATGTGTACTAGGTTTTTATGGTTGTATTTAATGCATGAGCGAATTCTAATGATCCCATGTTAGGAGCTTCTTAGCCGGCTCGACATATGAGTGAAGTAGGAGCTTATAGGATTGGGGAAGTAAGTACGCCACCCCATGAATGGTATTAAGGAATACAACCCGTCAATTAAAACAAGGTGTAACAATTCAATAGGTAGAATTGGATAGCTAGCAAGGAGTAACATATCATAGGTAGACATGCTTCACTTATCTTGTAGAACCTTAGTTTATTTTCTTGTTTATTAGTTTAATTAGTAGCTTTTGGGTTAGTTGATTAGCAACTAATTCCGCCCACTCTCCCAATACCCGAGATTTTTACGTGCTTTTCATAAAATATAAAAACATAAAAAGAATCATCCTTCACCTTTAGACCTAGTTAGATTAATTTCAATCCTAACGACACTATTCCTAGCTGAACGATCAATCCCCCGGTACTTGTCACTATACTATACTATAACGATCAGGTACACTGCCTGGTGGGGGTTGTAAGCTTCTCGAGATCCCTCGAGAGGTAAAGTCTGGTGCAATCCCTACGCATCAAGTTTTTGGTGCCGCAGCCCGGGGAATAGTTATTGTTTAGGTTGAATTTGATTTTTATTATGTCTACTCATTAGATTCCTTTTTAGTGAGATTTTTATTTTCTTTTTATTAGCTTTCTTGTAGTCTATCTTTTTCTTTGTGCCCTTTGTTTGTAAAACCATTTTCATTTGTCTCCATGGCGGATGAAATTCCATTTAGATCATTAACTATAGAGGAACAATTAGTTTACTCGGATCGATTTGCCTCCTGTTGTTCCAATGAATTTTTAAGTGATCTTAGATATATACAAGAGGAGATGGGTGTAAAGTTAGATGGGTTTGATGAATTTTATGCATGTGTGTTTTCTATTAGACGATCATTATCAGGATCAATTCTTTTTAGTGAGACCCTTTGGATGAATTTTGAGAAAAGCTTCCTAACCATTACCCATAAGTTCAACGAATTGGTGGATTCGTATGAGCGAGATGACCTAGTTTCTAAGAACATGAACTTAAAATCAAACCAAGATTATGAGATGGTTAGTGTTGAACTACCTAGTTGCATGAGCGGGATAGATTTCATTAAAACATACGACACACATGAGTTTAGAGTTGAGCCACCAAGTTGCATGTCATGGTTAGGCACTATCATAATACAAGATGAACACATAGGTGATATTGATGTGATGGAAGAGATAGTAGAAAACCCAAGCCCACTAAGTACCCCACAAGTCCTACCATCATTTGAGGCACACACACCGCCCGTGACTTACCCGGAAGAAGTAGAAGAAACTTTAGGAATTCCGATGGAGGTAGAACCCTTGGACCAGGCACCACTTGAGGATATAGGTTTGAACACTTGTAGTGATAACCTTACTCCTAGTTCTAGGGAATTTCCTAATGTTGATGAACCGGAACCTCAACCTTTACACAACTTTACATCCTTAGATATACATCTAGGAGACAAAAGAGGAACCGACCCACCCATCAACCAATATTATCCGGGTAGTTTTAGGATGAAGGAAGCCATTCACTCACCCCCTTCACCTCACATGGCATATTTCTACCCTAAGGGTGTATATCGCTACTTCCACCCGCACTTAATCCTAAGTGTAGGGAAAACCTCCCCTATTTCCATTAAATAAGGGTAGAGTCAGGCTCGTGACTCGAACAAAAACAAGCGCTTATTGGGAGGCAACCCAAGCTTTATTTGTTTGTTTGTTTGTTTGTTTGTTTGATTTTATTTGTTTCCGTATGCATGTTTTATTTTTATTGTTTGTGGCTCATGTTTCAAAGTAAATTGTGAAAATGCTTTATTTTGTTTTTAACTTCGTCTTAATTACATATAAAGGTATTTTGCAAAAGCTAAGTGTAAGGGGAGACCCAAATTTGTTTATAAGAACGAAATTGAGCATGATCCACAACAATATTAAATGAACATGTATATTAGTAATTGTTAGAGTCAAATGCTTGTATCGAGTCATAATGATGTTTTGCAAGATTTTCCAGGAAGTAGGACATAAGTTTTTCCAGAAATTTTCCAAAAACTTAACATAAGAATTTCTGCAGGTCACTTCTGACGACATCATGAGTTTATTCTTGACGGCGTCACATGTAAAAATCTGGAAATTTTACCAGTTTTGTTTTTCTAACGGAGTCTTAAAGTTTTTGTTGAATTATTAGTTTTATAATCTTTAGGAAATCTGCAAACTTCATTCCACAAGCATTATATCTTATTTTGTTTTCTAGGATTTAGTAACATATGTAGATTGCCGCCGATTTTATGCAAGGTTGCCTTGTCTGTTTTCTCAGGATTTACAGGTTATGTATAACAAGACGATGATTTAGATTCTGGATGGGAAGCTTTGATTGTTCATTTTCTTGGAGGAAGATCTAACCTGGCCACCTTATTATCCGTACCGACCGAATCAGGGGAGTATTTGATTTCATTCTTTTTACTTATTTCACTTTTACATTCTTTACTTGAACATTGGGGACAATGTTCATCTTAAGTGTAAGGGGAGGGTAAAATGATGATACCTTACAGATACACTTTCGCTTGAGTTTGTTTGTTTGATAGTAGATGTGTAATAAAACTATGAGAAATACTTGTTAGTGCAATTTTAGCGCCAAATTTAAAATTTTTTACAACATTTAGGAGCGAAACTTTAGCCATAGCAAGCGTCTCATGGATAGGAGATTGTATGACTAGCATAAAACCGTACCATTCAGAAAAATTTTTCACCCAAATATGTGAGGTTCGCCTTTAGATTTGATAGGAAAAGCATTTACTATTAGTGCTTATGAGTGTACCGGTAGCATTTAGATTCTAGAACTTGCGTTAGTGATGCATCCCGAGACCGCTAGTGAGACTACATTCGTGTAGTAGGATTTACTACATGATAAGAGGCATTAGGATCACCCTTGTGTTAAACCCGTATCATAATTACTTGACCATTTAAGTCATATTACTTGGCTAGTTAAGTCAACTAATTTTTCCCACACCCTTAGCGTTGTACTCATTTTTAGTACACGAAACCCCTAGTACACCCCTACGAGCATATCTTTTCATTTCTAACTTTAAGCATCTTACTTAAAGAAAGAATTTGTTACATCCCACTTAAATGTACACCCAAATTGCCTTAGCCTTCCGTGTATGCACTCATCTTTAGTGCATTATTGTTATTTGTTAAACCCTAAGTTAACTATCTAATTGATTACATGATTGCTAAGTCGAGTCATATCCTTGTATATATTGTTTTGGGATGATTGGGACTCATGGGTAAAGTACTATTGCTATGGAGTAATGGGGAAGAACATAATATTATTACCCCCATATGTGCGTTAATCTTAAAAGTACTCCAAGTGTTTTGATTAACTTAATTCGAGTCATTAGATTAGTTTATTGTAAAGTATGTAAAAATTCAAGTGTAAGAGAAATTTACATTCCCTATGATGTATTATTTTGGATGGTAGGGTAAGAGTGTATGCAAAAAAAAATAATAATAATAAAAAAAATAAAAAAAAAAATCAAGAAAAAGAAAAGAAAAAAATAGAAAAAGAAAAAAAAAATAAAAAAACATACGGACTACCATCTCTTTTTATTCTATGTTCATTTTATGTTTTTGTTATTTTTCATTTATTAGCTTAAGTCGAGTCTAGTTTTGGCTTAACAATGCCATATTGTACATGTAATTAACCAAGATTATTAACTCGCCACCAGTAAAGACTGCCTATATCCAACAAAACCGTGTATTTCATATCCCTACACCTAACGTTACAACCCTTTAAAAGACCTCTTTGATAGTTTATCCTAGGTGCTTACGCCATGTGGTGGAGGTTTGATCCTTTCCCAAACCTATGGTAATCTATTTTGCTATGACAGGTAGTGAGAGATGTTTTCCATTTCCATATTGTGATATTACTTTATTACACCCGAGAGATGTGAGTATCTAAACACTATTTGTGAGGTGCTAGTGTATGACATCCGTGCTTGTCTTTGGTCTTTAGTGGAACGATTATTTGTTGTAATTACTTTTATATTAGTGTTAAATGACCCCTAACTTGTATTTTGATTAGAATAAAAGCGCATTTGCTTGAGGACAAGCAAATCTCAAGTGTAAGGGTATATGATGAGGCGAAAAATGAACCACTTTTAGGGGTCATTTAATCCCGGAATTGAATTTATTTGATCAAATATTGCCCTAAATCGTTCCTTTTGTGATTTTAAGTACTTTGGGAGTGAAATCTGGAAAAGGAAGCAATTCGGACATTTTTGGAGCATAAAAGTGAAGAAAACGCCAAAAACTTAATTTTCCATGCTGAGAACAGTCTATGACGGCGTCAAGAAGAAAATCTTGAGGGCGTCAAGAGTAAAAGTGGTGACGGCCCAGAAGAAACGTAAAGGTGTCACCCAAGGCCGTCACGTGTTAACTTGTCAAAACTTGCGCGCGGAGTAGCTGATATTGTTTTGGTCATAACTTTTGCATACGAACTCGGATTTAGGTGATTCAAAAGCCCACGCGAAGAGGACGAAGAGATCTACAATTTGGTGAAAAAATGGTCATGACGGCGTCAAGAGAACGAGCTGACGCCGTCAAGATGGGCCGACAGAAAACATGCCTATAAATATAACATCATTACTTCACTTTTTGTAAGCCCTAAACCCTAAGGTCGATTCCTGGGTTTAGGTGGGTGTTTTTCCAGCAACTTAGAGGGTTTTAATCACTCCATAAACATCTTGTAATGGTTTGATGATTCTATCTTAATTCATGTCTTCAATTATCATTATTGTTGCTTGTTCTTTATTAATTATGCTTGGCTAATTCACCTTGTGTCTACTTATGATTGTGTGAAACTTGTGTATAATTGATTAGATCTCATTGATTTCTTGTTGATGTTTGTGTCTATCTTCATCAATGAGGGCTTGTTAATGTGTGTGTCTATCTCCATCAATTAAGGCGTGACAACTTCAATAGATCTAGTTGGTTTAGTTTATAATTCTTGTTTTCTATTGATTTTTGTTTTGATTGAATGTCTCATCAATGTTAGGCTTAAGAAAACTGGCAGACTTCCATAAGGTAACATGCTTGAACGTCTTAAGAAACATTAACCGATGTGTACTAGGTTTTTATGGTTGTATTTAATGCATGAGCGAATTCTAGTGATCCCATGTTAGGAGCTTCTTAGCCGGCTCGACATAGGAGTAAGTAGGAGCTTATAGGATTGGGGAAGTAAGTACGCCACCCCATGAATGGTATTAAGGAATACAACCCGTCAATTAAAACAAGGTGTAACAATTCAATAGGTAGAATTGGATAGCTAGCAAGGAGTAATATATCATAGGTAGACATGCTTCACTTATCTTGTAGAACCTTAGTTTATTTTCTTGTTTATTATTTTAATTAGTAGCTTTTGGGTTAGTTGATTAGCAACTAATTCCGCCCACTCTCCCAATACCCGAGATTTTTACGTGCTTTTCATAAAATATAAAAACATAAAAAGAATCATCCTTCACCTTTAGACCTAGTTAGATTAATTTCAATCCTAACGACACTATTCCTAGCTGAACGATCAATCCCCCAGTACTTGTCACTATACTATACTACAACGATCAGGTACACTGCCTGGTGGGGGTTGTAAGCTTCTCGAGATCCCTCGAGAGGTAAAGCCTGGTGCAATTCCTACGCATCAACCACCATGTAGTCTACAAGAACTAAGCAATGTCGCCCAAACATCATAATTTCGCTTTTCAGGCATTAACATTACAAACGACAATGCCTCATTTAACTTTCCTGCTCGACCTAATAGATCAACCATACAAGCATAGTGCTCCATGTGTGGTTTCATGAGTTGACCTTGCACCTGTAGCCCAACTTCAACGTCGATAACAAAAAATAAGCTCCGATAATACTCGCAAACGTAGACATATTCAGCTTAAAATCCAATATCTGCATACGTATATAAACCTCAACCTCCTTCTTAGCCGTCTCAACTGTAATAACCGTGGTTTTGGCAGGTCAGTTTGATTGATAGTCTTGACTCGGTTGACGTTTATTTGGTGTGTTCTAGGTGATTTAAGTGATATAGGTGAGTTTTAGCACTAAATCCCTTAGTGTAAATGGTTTTATTGTGATTTGGAAAGTTTGGAATTTTGGAAAGTTCATTTTGATTTGTAGTGTAGAAATGACTTGTGTAGTTTTGGTGTTTTTGTGTTTTTGCGTAACGAGTCTTCGTTCAAGTGTTTGTGCATTAGCGGGTTACGAGGAGTTTGTTTTTATGAGTTATGTTTCAAAAGAGTGTGGAATTCTATTTTTGGAAACTTTATTTTTGAAAATTATATTTTTCCGGTTTGTCGTAAAACTGAGGTTTATCGCGTAAGATGCTAGGATTAGCTACGGGTGTTTATAAAATATGAAAAATATGAGGTTTTGAGTGTAATAAATAAATTTAATAAAAAAAATAAAAAAAATATATATGTATAGAAAAATCGGCTAGAAGGGATAAGGGGAAAAAGAATCCCAATTTGAGTCCAAATATGACTCTTAGGCCCAAGGAATCCTAGTTCAACCCAACCAAACCCAACCCCTACCCATATAAGCTATACCAACGACCACAAAGCAATATTTCTGCAAATTTGAGTCGATCACAAGGGCAAGAGAAGAGGGGAAAAATTAGGGTTTATAGTTTTGAAGCTAAAATCAAGAATCAAGGTAAAATCTTTAAACCCTATGTTCAATTGTTTAATTATTGATTATATTCATGTAATATAAGTTATGATGGATTAGGGTTTGTGTTAACTTCTGTAAATTAATGTTATTAAACATGTTGGGATCAATAATTAGTAATAGTATGATGTTTGGTTAAGAGGATTGAGAGTAAAACATGTTAGTTATTAAGTTAGGGTTTGGACAGAAAAGTAGTGCTGTAAAGATGCGAGTGTAATTAACAGATGGTGATGAGTTAAGTCACGATTTTTTTGTCTAAATTGAATTTTAATGAAAAAGCTTTCCAAAAAGTCCAGCCACGATTGATTTCAAGATCGGGAAGTTGGTCTTTTGATTTTTCTTTGTTAAGGTGTCAAAGCTGTCAAACCGGGACAGGTTTTGGGTAAAATTTTGAGGGTGTTTTGTGATTGTAAAAGTGGTATTTAGACTAGACCTTATGGAATAGTTAAGTATTAGGTTATAATAGACTACCACGAAAAGAATTCGCGATAAAAACTTGTGGAAGTATTTTATGTTAATCAAAACTTTTTAGTGTGCGTTCAGATCCGAATTTGAGTAGTTGACAAGTTTGATTTTCTTTTGAGTACTTGTGTATGTTATTGGTCCATGGCCTTCTGGGATTAGCTTCTATGCTTATGAGAGACCATGGTAAATTTTTGGTGTAAGTTGTTGAGCCTTATTTGTGGTGATTTTATGTGGGCGAATGTACCCAAAAATTCTGCGTTTTCTGATTTTAAAAGTGCAAGGGATTTAGTGAGTATTAAGTTATGATGGTGGTTAGTATGGTGTCTAGGAGATCCATGGTGGGTCATATGAGTCTTAGACATCCATCATATGTGTATTACATGAGTTGTAGCTTTTAGCTTGACGTTGTGTGACGTGGACTTATTTGTGTTGTTTAGATTTGTAATTTGTGTTGTGGAAGCTGCAAGGTTTGAGATGAGTTCATAGTCCCATATTTTTTACTTTGTTTTTTAAACTTGGGATGGGAATGATGCTTGTCTTAAATGATTTGAGTTACTGTGATTATGTGTGGTTTAAAAGCTTGGACTTATAATGTTATCGTAATAATGCTATGTGGTACATGAAAGTGTGATTCCGATTAGGTTAGCGACCTAATTGATGATGTGTGATATGTGATTCCGATTAGGTTAGCGACCTAATTGATGCTGTGTGATTTCCAATTGGGAGGATGCTTATCATGTTGCTCGTGCATGCGACCCAATTGATGATGTGTTTTGGAGCGGGGGTCACGTTTCGGCCCGATGGTTGCCTTTTTGTGTGATGATTGGTTTATGGATACATGTAGCTTGTATGATAACTATATTTATTTGTCCAGCTATATTTTATGATCACAGTAAACTGGTTGCCACGAGAGTTATGTGTGTCTTAAACCTATGAATCTCACCAACATTATGTTGACGTTTTAAGCATCATTTTCAGGTGAGCATTCTAAGGCTATGATAGAAGAAAGCGATTAGACGAGACCTTAGTTGCATTGGAAGTGGTTTATCTATGCGTTTGGAGCTTATGTTGTTTTTTTTCGGGTATTGTTATGACACTTTATGTCTATACTTTGCCATTTTTATTGCATGTAGTTATTCTCTATATAGACACCATGTGTTGTGATGATATCCATGAAGTTACACCCTCGCGTTTCTGCCTTGGCGAGGTGTGACAGATTGGTATCAGAACCTTGATTATAGAAAATTAGGTGGTTGAACCTAGACTATAACTTAGGAGTCCCTCATATAGTTGCATTTAGGATCTATGTGTAAGTATAGTATTTTATATGTCTATTTTCCTATATTTATGAGATGTTTTATTGAGTTTCGGACGTCTATTCTATTCCCTATACGTAGTATTGTATATATCGATTTTATTATATCTTCTTCCTGCGTAAGATGCTTCGTTGGACAACCGTTGTCGCTATCGGTTGCGAGAGAAGTGGTAGGATGAAGCGGATTAACCGCAGAATCTGAGTTCTCACTAGCATCTATTTATGTTCGGACAAGGAGATGACGTTAATGGGAAACGTTGGTGGAGAAGAAGTGGAGAGGTTTGGAACCACGATGACTTCTAGAGATGGACCCATTACCAAATACCCTTGGTAGTGTCCTCACTTCACATAGGAAGGAGAGGTGGTTTAGTCTAAACCTCGTGATTTATATGCACTTGTGAATCATACGGAATTGGAAGAAAGAAATAGAGATGGTTTTGCATGTTGTCGATTACCTCAACATGTAGGAAACAGGAATGGGTGATTGAGTAAAGATGAAGGGGAGTTAGGATGGAATGGTGTGGATTCGGATATAGAGTCCACAATGAGTAGTAAGTTGAATTGATCTGAGTGGGGAGATAAGTGCGAGAGTGGAGTTGAGCCATTATGCGACTTCTTTTGTTTTGTGTTATGTTTTGGATTTTGTATATTGTCTTTTGCTGTCTAGAGCCATGTTGGAGCGTGATTGTTTGCATGATGTGTTGTCATAGGAAGGTGTACACTTGTGAAAGGGGGCATAAATAATTATGGTGGCAAACATAATTATACATGCGTCACAACACAAGTGGACTTGCAAGTATGATGGCATGGATTGCATGGTGTATTAGGTGCTATGTGGTATATGTGCGTTATCATTGAGATGTGTGGTTTTGGAAGTAAGTATGCGTGTGGAATAGGCTTATAACTATGGTCGCGAACTTAATTATAAGGGTATCACACATGTGGGCTTGTGACCATTATTGCATTGATTAATGTTTGTTGTTATATGTTGTGGTAGATGGTATGTGATATCATGTTGGTGATGGCTGTATGGTTAGAGAAGTATTATCTTAACCGTTTGGGCAGTCGTTATATGTTGGGGTGTGTAGGTGGTAAGATTCCATCCTACCTATCATATGTTGATACCTCAATTATCGGTGGGTACTTATGTTGTGGTATTTAAGTTGATTCGTTTGCTAGACGCTCCGTTTGTATACCTAATTCTTTGGTTGGCATTCCCATTCGTACCATGATGGTACAGATGCCATATTCTCTCTATTTGACGTCGTGATAGGTGTTGGGTAATCGAATTCGTTTTTGTTGGATACTGGTTCGTTTATTTGGTTATTCCATACATTCATTCCTCGGATGAATGTTATATTATTCTTCAAGTATTGTTGGTTCGTGACGAGTTGGTGCGGATGTCTAATCCCTCATTTACACACACCAATTGAATTTCGTGATATGTTTGGTGACATGTTAGTATCAGTGTTTTTCTATGATTTTGGTTTGATCGTTGTACGAATGAGTCTGTAAGTTTATCGTTTGGTTTGCAATGCATTTGCGTGAGTGTTAACTGGTATGAGATTCGTTTGATGATTATTTTGATTATGTGATTCTCCTGTGTTTTTTTTGTATCCAGTAAAGGGGTTGTGTTGGAGTCCTTATGGTATTTTAAAACTCGTTTTGGGTATTTCAAGGTCATTTGTTAGAAACCATTATTTTTATGGTCAAAATGAAGTGTGGAAAAAATGGTTATGTTGATTTCTTACATAAAATGGTTTATATATATTTAAAAAAAATGTATAAGTTTAAGATATGTCTTGTGAAAAACGGTGTTCATTTGTTTTTGAGAAGGTCGAGTACGGGAATAAGAACTATCTATGGTTCTCATTTACCAAAACTTGTTATGTATTTGGTTCATCGAGTGTTTCTTTCGTTGAGGTATGCTTGTGGTTGTTTTATGGGTACGTATTTATATTTTCTTTGTTGGGTTTTCATGAACATTTTATGTGTGTCTACTTTTATTGGGGGAAAATTTCTCATTGTGTTTTTCTAGCTTTGATTTTGATATTCGTTACTTCGCTAGTCGGTAATTCGTACCCCTTTTGAGTTCGTTGATATACGTTTTAGTTCAACCGGTTTCATGGTTCGCGTAGTTTACTTAGGATAGATTGTCGTTTTGATTATCAATTTGTTCGTTGAAGAAGAAGAGGGTGTTTTCCAAGTTGTCCAAGTGAGAAGTTCAGCTTCAGGATGTACGTTCTTCAAGCATCGCGGAGGTAGAAGAACCATATGAGGAACTATGTGATACGTGACTTAGAGTTGGGGAGTAGAACTTGGAGATGATATTGGTATGGAGCAGAAAGTGTTATCTACACAGATCATAAGAATCTTTAGCATATATTTGATGAGAGGCTAATATATGTAGAAGAGAAGTTGGGTGTGGAATTTCTCAGTGACTACGATTGTCTGATTCGCCACAGTCAAGGAAGGGCGGACATCGTGGTAAGAGCGTTAAGCTAGAGTGAATGAGTGAAACTTAGATGTTGAGAGCAATGATTATGATAATTCATTTCGGAGTTAAGAGGATGATATTGATAGCCTAGAGAGAGAGGTGCAAGAATGAGAACATGTAAGAAGAATGATTACTTGGTTTAGACCAGTAAATGGAAAGGAATGAAGATGGAGGAATGTATTTTGTGGACCAGATATTGGTTTCATTGAGAGGAAGCGTAAGGGAATTAATCATGCAAGGTATGTGATACATCCGAGAATGGATAAGACGTATTACTACCTTAGCAAGAGATGTATGGAGGAGTTGGCGAGACTTTTTCGCTCGGTGTGTTGGTAAAGAGCCATGGGGTGCCGCGTTGATCATCAAGAAACATGATGAAATACTTACTTCGCGATAGTGGTAAATGTGTTGTAGAGTTTTGAGAACGCGTATGTAGATGAGTACGACTTATCATTCTCTAATGAGTAAACTAAGTGAGCGTACAAATCGGGCGTTGGAGAGCTGAGAACATGGGTGTGTTTGATTTTGGAGGAAGCCAGGGTATACATTTACCCTTAGTTGACTTCTCATATATCAACAATTATCATTCTAGTATTGAGTATGTGTCGTGTGAAAAGTTGTATGGAAGGTAATGTAGCTCACCTGTTCTGTGGGCAAAGGTTGGAACAAGCCAACTAATTGGTCCTGAACTAGAGCGGAAGACTACGAATAAGGTTTTCTGACTAAAGAAAGACTTAAGGCAGCAAGAGATCGCCAAAAGAGTTATGTGGATTATTGCCGTAAGCCCTTAGAGTTTGGGGTTGGTGATATTGTGAGTTTAAAATGTATCTCCTTGGAAGGGTGTTGTGCGTTTCGGTAAGAAAGGCAAGCTAGCACCGAGATACGTAGGACCATTTGAGATTTACGGAAAGGATTTGATTTATGGCATACTAGTTGAAGTTAGCTGGGGAATTAAGTGGTGTACATGATACGTTTCATGTATCTAATTGAAAGAAGTGTTTGGTGGATGCTAGTCTGCATGTGCCAATAGATGAAAGTAAGGTTGACAAAACTCTTCGTTTTGTTGAGAAACCTATGGAGATTATGGATCGAGATGTTAAGGGCTTGAAGTGTGGTAAGATAGCGTTGGTAAAGGTATGATGGGATTCTAAGCATGGTCCTGAGTTTACTTGGGAACGTGAAGATCCGATGAAATTTAAGTACCCAAATTTGTTTGCTGATGTGGTTGGTGTAGTAGATCATTTGTAGTTGGATTTTAGATCATGGAAGTTAGATGCGGGGTATTCATAAATGTTTGTTTTATGGGTATCTGTCATTTGTGAGTGCGTCTAGCGGTTACCATTTGGCTTTTCATTTGGTTCGGGGGTATCGTACCTACCTGTGAGAAGTCGTTTTGATCATTGGTGTTATTGATCGGGTAGTGTATCTATTTGCGTGTATCGTTGGAGTGACGAAATGTTTTTCTATCGTGTGAATTCGAGTATTTAGTCGGTTCGCATTTTTGCGATTCTTTCTCTGTGATTTTATGGAGTGGTATTATTCCGCTTAAATATCCATAAATTTTCTTTTGCTGTTGTGAGTGGTGACTAGAGTAGTTGAAATCTCGGGACGCGATTTCCCTAAGTGGGGGATGATGTAACAACCGTGGTTTTGGTAGGTCAGTTTGACTGATAGTCTTGACTCGGTTGATGTTTATTTGGTGTGTTCTAGGTGATTTAAGTGATATAGGTGAGTTTTAACACTAAATCCCTTTGTGTAAATGGTTTTATTGTGATTTGGAAAGTTTGAAATTTTGAAAAGTTCATTTTGATCACATTTGTGGTGTAGAAATGACTTTTGTAGTTTTGGTGTTTTTGTGTTTTTGCGTAACGAGTCTTCGTTCAAGTTTTTGTGCGTTAGCGGGTTACGAGGAGTTTGTTTTTATGAGTTATGTTTCAAAAGAGTGTAGAATTCTATTTTTGGAAACTTTATTTTTGAAAATGATATTTTTCCGGTTTGTCGTAAAACTGAGGTTTATCGCGTAAGACGCTAGGATTAGCTACGGGTGTTTATAAAATATGAAAAGTATGAGGTTTTGAGTGTAATAAATAAAGTTAATACAAATATCGCCTAAAAACGTTATTTATATTTTACGATCTTTGCTAAGTTTTGTTAATGACAAAGTATGAAGTTTAGCTATAAGTAAATCATCACTTTAAGTGTTTAAGTCTTGTTTAACTAAGGTTTACATTTCCTTTTAAACAAAACATTGTTTTTATTTCTTAAATTAGAAAGTGTCTTGTCACATCACATTTATTTCTTAAAATAGTAATGTCACATCACATTTAGGGTAAGCTTTGTCCATATACATTTATGGTAAGAAAGAGTGTTTGACTAACCTTATGCTTTCTTACAAGTCTTGTGTTTGACTAGAAGTAATGTGATGTGACCTTGTTTGGTTTGGAAGATTTATTGCAAAAACCAACTGCAAGTCTGGCGGTACCCTGGGGATACACAGGCGGAACCCTTCTGAGGGGTCCGCCTGATCCGCCAGACCTGCAGAATGGTTTTCTATAAATACCAAACCATTTGTTAGTTTTGAGTCACCCCTTTAGGACATATTTTCACATACTCTCTCAACTAACTCAGTAACATTTTGATTTGTGTGATTCTCTTATGTAGCAAGGGTCTTCACAAGATCATTCAAGAAGTTACAAGCTTCAACTCTAAAGTTGTAAGTCTTGGTAGCTTGGTCATGCATAAGCTTTGGTGGTTTATGCTTTATTTGTGTCATGTATGTAGAATTGATTGGTTAGTATTTTAGGCCTCAAAATACGTAGTGTGTCGGGAGTTGTTGTACCCTTGTAAAAGAACTAACGGGAGTGGTTGTACCCTTGGTAAAGAACTCGACATCTAGCTTAGTGTCGGTAAACGTGTAAGCGACGATGGGAGTGGTTGTACCCGTGTAAAAGAACTCGACATCTAGCTTAGTGTCGGTAAAAGTGTAAGCGACGTTGTAAAGGTTTTCTCCACCGGTGAAAGGAGCTTGTTGATTAGTGCATATAACTCTCGAGTTGGAAACTCGGGGCGTGGATGTAGGGCAAGGAAAAAGAGTCCTTGTAGCCGAACCACGATAAACAATCGTGTTGTGGTTTGATCGTTTCTTTCTTTATCTTTGCTTATTACATGTTGTTCTTTAGTTAGAATTGCTAGTTACATATAAAGCTTTTCAAAGAACTAAACAAGTAAAGATGTGTTTGTATCTTCAAACAAAAGTAAAGCTTTTCAAATAACTAAACAAGCAAAGTTAGGATCATCACAAGCAAAGCTTTTCAATGTATGAAACTAGTAAAGTTAGAATTGTTATTTACATAAAAAGCTTTTCAAAGAATCAAACATATAATGTTGTGTTTATATCTTTAAGCAAACGTAAAAGATATTCAAGTTAAATATGACATTAAAAAGCGGTAAATTATTCAACCCCCCTTCTAGTTTTCCACAATTGGCATCAGGAGCTACGTTACTCAAGATCTTTAAAATAGAATGTATTTTAAAACTTGGATCGATCTATGGATTTTGAAAATCTCAAAGAAGGGTAACCTATTCAAAACCCACCACTATTTGAAAAAGAAAACTTACTTAAATGGAAAAGTAATTTTAAAAACTATGTGAAATCAATTGATCAAGATCTTTGGCATATTATTTCTTTTGGTGATTTCAAACCAAAGAAAACAAGTTTTGAAAATCAAGATAACTATCTTGAACTTGATAAAATTACTAAAGCTAAAACAATGATTTTTAAAGCTTTAGTACCAAATATGAAAGAATGTATTTTTGTCAAACGGCTAATGATATTTGAAAAAATGTGTTAAACTTTCATCAAGAAATATGTCAAGTCAAAGATGATCAATTTGATCTCACATATGAATTAGAAGTCTTAGAAATATTAATACATAGACATTTAGTTGAGATAAATACATGTACTACTAGTTTTAAATGTTTTAAATGAAGGTGTAAGTGAAGATGATTATTCATGTTGAGCTCTTTGTGGACTTGCTTACGATTCATGGAATAACACGGAAGAAGATGAAGCCAACCATCCGGTTTGTGATTCTCAACTAGATAAAACATCAAAGCAAGGTACATTTTGAAACCAAACACTTTTGCATTGATAAATTTATCCTAGAGTTTTCTAAACTAGAAAATGAATCTAAACGGTTATGCAACATAGACCTAAAAACTATCTTCAAGAATGAGTCTTCAAAATCTTTTAAGAATATCTTTGAAAAGGAAATCTTGTTACAAGATAAAATGTCTAGAATTGAGAGTTATGTTAAAATTGATCTAGAATGTAAATTGTGTCTAGATTACAAACATAAGATTAAAAAGCAAAATGAGAAAGGAAAATTATTAGTAAATTTGATGAAAGCTCAAAATCTATTGAAAGATTGTTGAGGAGTCAAAGGTTGTTTAATGACAAAACCGGATTAGGACTTAACTCAAGAGCACCATCAACTAATAAAACAAAGCAAGTAAAATTTGTCAAACCTAGAAGAAAGATTTAGAGATAATTCAATCTCTAATAGAAACCCATGATAAAAGGATTAGGATTATCATTCTCTATGTTTTTATATGATTATCTAACCTTCTTGGATACATGAGTTATTGAGTTTCAAAGCGTGTCATCAAACCAAGATTTTACGCATAGTATTTATCCTCTTGATAATATCTCTATGCAATTTAAAAGGTACACATTACTTCAACTCGACTTTGATTGTTTTTTGTTTCTAGCATTATGTGTTGGAATATGTGTTATTTGTAATACTCTAGAGTGTCTACCTGCTATGTGTAAATAGCTAAGATTAGATTCTATGCAACAAGGAATTTAGTCTTTAGTACTAGTAGGAGATATAAGGTGTTTTGGTTCTTTAACCATCAAGAGATAAACACGAAAAACTCTTGAGTAAGTCTCACTCAACTCTTGCTTACAAGTGAGATAACTAAGAATTTCCTAAATGTTAAAATGTCTAACACTTTTGTGATGCTTGCAAAACAAACATTTGTTAAACAATTTTCTCAAACACCATACTTTGAGTCTTTAATTGTGTTTTTCTTAAATCACTCCTTTATGATAATCTCACATAAACACACAAGGTGAAATAAATCACATTAGCATATATTAGGATGTGTGAAAGAAATTGAGTTTTCAACATCTAGGATTTACACATCAAATGTGACACATAGTCTCATGATGTTGTACCTCTTGGACTTTTTCAAAACAAATAAAGTTCATAGTGTCTTAAGTAAGAAAACCCAAAGAGTCGAGGAGTCGTTGAATATAACATTTGACGAGTGATCTCCTCCTTCTAAAATATCATCTTTGGTAGATGATGACTTAGTCGAAAGTCCAATGATGGCAAGACAAGTATGGAATAAAAGTACAGAATAACATCTTCTCACCTTGAGTCAAACATTGAATCAAGTAAAATTGACATAAGTTATAAAACTTGATTTATAGGTCATAGTTGTGTCTAAACAAATTCAACAAAAACAGTTTTTGGAATTTAGAGTAAAACAACTAGTCAAACAAAATAGATTTTTCAAAGTAATCAAGTGATTATAGTATCAATATTTGAAAGACTTTTTGATAATAAAAGCAAGCCACAAAAGCAAGGGATTTTAACTTAAAGACATTCCTAGTTACTCTCTTGTTCTCAATGGTTAAGTTATTGATGACTTATCAAGAATGAGATTAGTAAATCCGTAGGTAAAACTAAACATAGAGAAATGTTTGGAAGACTACTTATTCTCATAACAATTAGATTCAACATTATGTTTAGCTTTTGTCTATGTGCTCGTGTTAAAGAAGATCCTAAAACAACTCTTTAGTTAAGCCTATTTGGATACATCATAAGGAACTACACAACTAGGATTATGGTATCCCAAAAGAACGGGAATAGAAACCATAGTGTTTGACAAATGGAATTATGTCGGTAATAAGTTGATAAGAAAAGCACAAGTGGTACTTGCACTTTTATACTTACTTACCCAATGATTCTCCAAAAACACGTAAGGGTCTCAAATTAGTGTCGGATGAAGAAGCACATCAACAAGCTCCACTTGAGTAAGCTAACTCATATCGACAACGGAATTCATCTCATAAACATTGTTATCCCTTCAACAAAGGAAGCATCGATTTCGGCGACAATTCAATCCATTATGTTCTTAATAGACATATTGTGATCCATCATCATCGTCTTGGTAAGGTTGTTCATTGAGGAACGTCTTAACTAAGAAAGTCTTCTACGTTAACTATTCCATCAACGCTTTCACAAAATCTCTTGAATGTGAAGCATTCATAATTCCTAGGCTTAGTCAAAGACTCATAAGACCTAAAACCTTAGTTTTGAACATTAGGATAAAACCACAAAAATCAAGACAATCCCATTTGAATTTTTCCCTGCAGTTCCCACGGAACCCTCAGACCATACGGGCGGAACCCTCCCTTTGGTTCCGCCTGGTCCGCCAAAGCAGCAGGATGTTTTATTTTTAATTTCAAAACCAAACACCTCTTTACTCACAACTCCAACTTACCATCAGCCCATAAGTTTCACAAAATGAGCAAAACTTCAAGCATATTCCTCATAACCTTTCATCAATCAAACCTCAAACAACCAATGTGAAATAAGAAACCGAGTTATCCTTTGTCCTATCAATATCGAGTCATCCACCATTTCCATGCCCTCAAAGAAACCAAGAGTCAATATCATCTTCACCAATAACTCCACGTAGTCATCTTCACAAGAAGATTCCACAATGTAACCAAACAAGTGTGTCATCCCCACTATAACCTAACCTATTAAGATTAAACCACCTTTCATGATACATAAACCTATGTTCACCCTTGTGTCGCTCTTTGAAACAAAGGGCAATTGTCATATCCATACTCTCATTAACATATTTGTCTATGTCGTCAAAAGTCAAGTGAATTTCATTATGAAATGCGTCTCTTCCACTTTCTAGCAAGTGAAGAGCACAAAGAAGATATCCAAGCTTCAAGCGTTGTCAAGCAATCACCACCTCATTTCACATATCCACTCTCGGTCGTCAACCATACTTTACCACCGTTCACCACATTGTTAAAACAAATGAAAAGCGTCATTGAAACATCACTTGCATTATAAAACGTTTTTAAGCATCAAAATGAGTCAAGTTAACCGCACCTCCACATTGTCTTCATATAGGCACACACTAGAACATACACATTACAATAGTCATTCACTTAGACTAAAATGTGAAATTTTGATTTTCTAGGAATCATAATGCCTCCTCTAACTCACTACGACCACAAGGACACCATCAAGTACCTACCCAAACACCACAAAACCAAAGGTCTTACTCAAACTCAAGTCGTTGTTTTCAAAGCCTTAGAAAAATGATATGTCCATAAGGGTAGAACCATTGATCCATCCTTCTTAGAAGGTACAAACCTCTACATGGAATTTGCGACAATCAATTTTGAGTGTCTCTTAGAAATCGACGAGCCTATTTGTTCTAGGTTCATTTTAGAATTCTATGCATCCGTCACCCTCTCCAAGGATGAGTATGATCGCATGTCTATTAACTTTAGGGCTAGTAGTCATCAATACTCCTTCACTCTCGAGGAGTTTGTTCAAATCCTAGGTGTCCCAAACCATGGTACTTGCATCTACTCCGACTTGCACTCCCTCTCAACTCTTGACACACTCTTTGACCGCATTTATCCCTATGATACCCCTCTTGTGTCCAAAGATGAACTTCGTGACCACCTCTTCATTAGGACCACCAACACTAGGAGAACTAGAACCGGAAATGAGGTCATCAAGGACCCATATGGAATGGAATTCAATGAACTCAAGCTCCAATTCAAGGAATAGGAAGAACTCCTTAGAGTCAATGTAATTAGCACCATAGGAAACCGGGATCACATCAATGTTTGCCTTTGCTACATGGTCTACTCCTTGTCCGTTAGGCAACCCTTCAACCTTACCTAGTACATAACCAAGAGAATGACCGACACTCCCGTGCAAGGCACAACGTCTTTGTCGTATGGAATGCTCTTGACCCGTCTGTTTAGGTTCATCTCTCCCATTTCATCAACTTCTAGAGGTCTTCACCTAGACTACTCTCTTATTCCACACGCTTTTGTCCCACTAAGTGATAGGAGAATCTACAAAGCCCAAGGTAAACATTTTCCAACTTTAGGCTTTGTCCAACTCTAGGCTCCCACCTCTAGAATAAATTTTCCAACTTTCAGACATTCCAAATGAGTCGGCGGAGTTCAAGCAAACAAAGGGGATGTTCAAAAACATCGAGAGATTTCTTGAAAAGCTCAAGAAGAGGATTGGCCGTCTATGAGAGCGGGTGTGTAGGAGTGTTTGGCACTAGGTGCTATTTGAACAATTTGGTCATTTAAACATTACGTGTTATGTATTTGTGTGTTGGTAAGATATTTGGTATTATTTGGAACTTGTAGAAACTAACAATGATGCAGGAAGACAACATTTGGCAAGTTGTCAAATTTTCATGTTTATGAAATTTTCACTAAGTATAGTGAAATTCTCGACCTCAAGGTCAAAGTCCTATCATATGTGTGTTTACGTGTCTATTTTTTGCATTGCCTAACCAGAAATGCCTTATCTTTTTGATTTTAGGAGTTTTTGAAAATTTTGAAAATTGTCTCGCGGGTCAAAAACGCGGACTACCAACTTTTTAGGCTCTGGCGGATCTGGCGGCACCCTAGATTGGGTTCCGCCAGTGAAATTTCTGGGCAACCCAGAAATGGCCCAACGGACCAGACAGAACCCAAAACAGGGTTCCGCCTGTGTATCGCGAGGGTTCCTGTAACACCCCAACCCGACATGGGTCCGGAGCGCTACAGTATGGTGACATATCAAAGCATACAAAGCATACAACGCAAGCGGAAGACTTAAAACAAAAGATTACAAGGGAAAATCTAAAAATACAAAAGGAATACTAAAACTATAAAAGAAATGAAAATACAAACTAAACAAAGTCTAATCTAATCCATGTCCAAAACTAGTCCAGATGTAATGGGCTTCTAGTCCACGGTAGTCCACTAAGCTCTTATTATCTCTCTTCACCCAAACCCAGCTTACAACCTAAAACCTGCCGCAGAAAAGGAAAATGCGGCTGAGGTTAAAAAGCCCAGTGAACAGATATATAACAAAGCAAACGGATAAACGAAACGTATATAAGTATGAGAAACAGGACATCATAAGCTTCTGCTGAAAGGAGTATCATCTGTCAAATGCATAAGAGATTAACGAACAACTGAACGAATATCATAAGTCAAAGGAAAACAAAGTATCAAAGATATATCACATAAGATAATCATAAGGAAAAGGTAATGAGCACGCATCAACAAAGAAGCGTCCAAACAAGGTACTTGAATGGACAAACGAATCATAGGAAAGCCACGAGCTGACCTGCCAAGGTACTTGACAGATCTCATACATACATACATACATACATAATCCATAATCACCTGTCAAAGGATACGGAGAGGGGAGACCTCTCGGTACCACATGGAGTAGCTAGCTCCCAAACGTGAAGGAGTAGAGAAGCACCTACCCACATTCACCATACATATATCCATATCATAACCATACATAAACATAAGTGCTAGGATGCATCCATACGCCCCCCATACATACATACATACATAAACCGGCATAATCATATCATAAGTGCGCATAATCATATCATATCAAATGGGGACGTCGTGGATCAATCACACCTCCACAGAAAGTGTCATGCCATCGGTGCCTCGATGACACGCCCATGGTACCTCCATGAGTAGTTAGAAAACTCGGGCATAAGAAGGGAACGAAGCATACAAACATACATACATAGAATCATAGCAGCATATCCGAATCATATCATAGCATAATCATAATCAGAGTAGTATCAAAAGAATGAGGATCATATATCAAAAGGATCATATCATATCAAGAATCATAATGAACGAATCAAGCATAAGGGAACATAGCAATGGCTTTGGGAACATTATAACGAATCAAAGATCAAGATCAAGATCAAAAGTCATGAGAGAGAAAGCACCCTTACTGAAAGGGAAGAATATCTGTACCTTAAACCGCCAACGAAACCACATCATAACATAAGAATATGAAGTCACTCCTTCTTTAGCGAATCTACACGAATAATGATTGTCTAATTATTACTAACTTGTGTTAAATCATAAAAATCATTGTAGTCGGCTTTCCATTTTTAGTAACTTTCCAAAAATAGTAGGTTTCCATATTTAGTAACTTTTCATAATTAGTATCTTTCGCTAATTAGTAAGCTTCCATATATAGTGACTTTCTACTTTAAAGTTATAATTGACAATTAAATAATATTTAAGGATTAAAATGACCAATAAAATAGTTTAGGGTTGAATATGTCAATTTAGTAGAGTTTAGGGTCATAAATGCAAATTATCAACCTTTAATATTAAAAATGTCAAATAAATTATTTTAAGGTTTATACTATAATTTTATATCAAAAGGATAATTTTAGACCCCGTCGTTTCATAATATATAAACGTATTCTCATCTTTAATTTAGACCGCGACAACCCAAAATTATTATCACGTTTAGAAACATATATGCCCCATGTTCATTTATTCAAAGTGTAGGGTTATAAATACTCATATAGCATATATTAAGGTTAAATAGCTCCTAATACATAATGTAGGGTTTACATTGTAAATATATCAAAGTGTAGGGTTAAAGTGGCAACTCGTCATAGTTTAGGGTTTATTGTGAAACTAATTTATATGACCAAGTTTTCTTATATATCTTATTCGTATATATGTAGGATCATCTTCTTCGTATGAAAAGTGACCGAAAACGACTCGCACCCTATTTAACGAGACAAACTCACTCGACACTTAAAGCTCCACGCTAGGTCACGCATGTAAACACGGACATGTTTGGTTTTAACAAAACACCACTCGACCACATTACCCAAGCACACCCTCGTTAACATTTTACACAACCCAAAAAAATATAACGTGACCGCCCTCCCTTTGCTTCTTGATTCGAAACACAACAACATCACACCACTTACGTCAACCATTTACTCGACACAAAAATGTACCAGATCACATATGGTTCTCTTATTTATGTACAAAAATCCATTCGAACCCATATATATACACATGTACCGATCGTTATTTTATGTAGTTACATATGTGATTTCATGTAGCTTTGTTTTACATATCATACACACGTACATATATATCGATCTAAACATGTAGCGTTATAAATCAATGAGTCAAGAACTAATATCAATCAAGGAAAATAAAAAGGGTCAAGAGATGATTACCCTTGTCGAAAGGAAAAGAGAACCGAACCAAAAAGAAAAGAAAGCAACCGAGCAACCCTAGCCTAATCTCCTGCGTACACCAGTGATCACAAGCAAGGAGAGATCTTGATATCTTGGTCTTGTTTGGTGTCAAATGGGAAAAGCAGAAAAAGAGCCGCTATTATTTTGCTTCTAGGGTTTTTGTTTCACGTTATAATTTTCTTGTGTGAGAGTGTAGCAAAAATCTGGTGTACAAAATATAAAAGGAACAATGGGCTTGGCCAAGGGCCGGTTATGGGCTCAAGAACAAAAGAAGGGGTCAGTTTGGTTTGGGGTTTAAGGAAGGCCCAAGAAGAAAATGTTAAGGTGTTGTGGTTTTAGTATATATATATTCGGTCCAATAAAGTTTATCACGTAACGTGTAAATTTTCGTAGTCGTTAGTTTTTAGTTCACGTATTTTATATATTTCAAATTTTCAAACGTAACGTATAGTTTTTATTTTACGGGTTTTCGGATTATTCGTAATAGTTAAATTGGATTTTTGGGTCGTTATAAATACCAAACCTGCAGAATGGTTTGCTATAAATACCAAATCATTTGTTAGTTTTGAGTCACCCCTTTAGGACATATTTTCACATACTCTCTCAACTAATTCAGTAACATTTTGATTTGTGTGATTCTCTTATGTAGCAAGGGTCTTCACAAGATCATTCAAGAAGTTACAAGCTTCAACTCTAAAGTTGCAAGTCTTGGTAGCTTGGTCATGCATAAGCTTTGGTAGTTTATGCTTTATTTGTGTCATGTATGTAGAATTGATTGGTTAGTATTTTAGGCCTCAAAATACGTAGTGTGTCGGGAGTTGTTGTACCCTTGTAAAAGAACTAACGGGAGTGGTTGTACCCTTGGTAAAGAACTCGACATCTAGCTTAGTGTCGGTAAAAGTGTAAGCGACGATGGGAGTGGTTGTACCCGTGTAAAAGAACTCGACATCTAGCTTAGTGTCGGTAAAAGTGTAAGCGACGTTGTAAAGGTTTTCTCCGCCGGTGAAAGGAGCTTGTTGATTAGTGCTTATAACTCTCGAGTTGGAAACTCGGGGCATGGATGCAGGGCAAGGAAAAAGAGTCCTTGTAGCCGAACCACGATAAACAATCGTGTTGTGGTTTGATCGTTTCTTTCTTTATCTTTGCTTATTACATGTTGTTCTTTAGTTAGAATTGCTAGTTACATATAAAGCTTTTCAAAGAACTAAACAAGTAAAGATGTGTTTGTATCTTCAAACAAAAGTAAAGCTTTTCAAATAACTAAACAAGCAAAGTTAGGATCATCACAAGCAAAGCTTTTCAATGTATGAAACTAGTAAAGTTAGAATTGTTATTTACATAAAAAGCTTTTCAAAGAATCAAACATATAATGTTGTGTTTATATCTTAAAGCAAACGTAAAAGATATTCAAGTTAAATATGACATTAAAAAGCGGTAAACTATTCAACCCCCCTTCTAGTTTTCCACAATTAGTAATAGTATAATGTTTGGTTAAGAGGATTGAGAGTAAAACATGTTAGTTATTGAGTTAGGGTTTGGACAGAAAAGTAGTGCTGTAAAGATGTGAGTGTAATTAACAGATGGCGAGGAGTTAAGTCACGAATTTTTTTATCTAAATTGAATTTTAATGAAGGAGCTTTCCAAAAAGTCCAGCCACGATTGATTTCAAGGTCGGGAAGTTGGTCTTTTGATTTTTCTTTGTTAAAGTGTCAAAGCTGTCAAACCGGGACAGATTTTGGGTAAAAGTTTGAGGGTGTTTTGTGGTTGTAAAAGTGGTATTTTGACTAGCCCTTCTGGAATAGTTAAGTATTAGGTTATAATAGACTACCACGAAAAGAATTCGCGATAAAAACTTGTGGAAGTATTTTATGTTAATCAAAACTTTTTGGTGTGCATTCAGATCCGAATTTGAGTAGTTGACAAGTTTGATTTTCTTTTGAGTACTTGTGTGTGTTGTTGGTCCATGGCCTTCTGGGATTAGCTTCTATGCTTATGAGAGACCATGGTAAATTTTTGGTGTGAGTTGTTGAACCTTATTTGTCGTGATTTTATGTGGGCGAATGTACCCAAAAATTCTGCGTTTTCTGATTTTAAAAGTGCAAGGGATTTAGTGAGTATTAAGTTATGGTGGTTGTTAGTATGGTGTCTAGGAGATCCATGGTGGGTCATATGAGTCTTAGACATCCATCATATGTGCATTAAATGGGTTGTAGCTTTTAGCTTGACTTTGTGTGACATGGACTTATTTGTGTTGTTTAGATTTGTGATTTGTGTTGTGGAAGCTACAAGGTTTGAGGTGAGTTCATAGTCCCATATTTTTTAATTTGTTTTTTAAACTTGGGATGGGAATGATGCTTGTCTTAAATAATTTGAGTTACTGTGATTATGTGTGGTTTAAAAGCTTGGACTTATAATGTTATCGTAATATTGCTATGTGGTACATGAAAGTGTGATTCCGATTAGGTTAGCGACCTAATTGATGCTGTGTGATATGTGATTCCGATTAGGTTAGCGACCTAATTGATACTGTGTGATTTCCAATTGGGAGGATGCTTATCCTGTTGCTCGCGCGTGCGACCCAATTGATGATGTGTTTTGGAGCGGGGGTCACGTTCGGGCCCGATGGTTGCCTTTTTGTGTGATGATTGGTTTATGGATACATGTAGCTTGTATGATAACTATATTTATTTGTCCAGCTATATTTTATGATCACAGTAAACTGGTTGCCTCGAGAGTTATGTGTGTCTTAAACCTATGAATCTCACCAACATTATGTTAACGTTTTAAGCATCATTTTCAGGTGAGCATTCTAAGGCTATGATAGAAGGAAGTGATTAGACGAGACCTTAGTTGCATTGGAAGTGGTTTATCTGTGCATTTGGAGCTTATGTTGTTTTCTTTCGGGTATTGTTATGACACTTTGTGTCTATACTTTGCCATTTTTATTGCATGTAGTTATTCTCTATATAGACACCATGTGTTGTGATGATATCCATGAAGTTACACTCTCGCGTTTCCGCCTTGGTGAGGTGTGACATCAACCAACTTACTATAATCTTCATTCATCGCATTAAAAGCACCACATCTTTCTTACCCGTCTTCTTACACACCTCCTTCGTATCCTCCACAACCCTTCTCTCATATACCCCGAAAACATTGATGTAGAGCACACCACATCCTTCTCCATCATAAAATCAAATGCCCGTCTCGCATAACCAACTCTCCCCCTCTTCACATACAAATTAGCCAGTGCAGTTGAAAGAACATCATCCACAACCACACAAGACTTGACAATCTATCCATGAACCTCTTTCCCAATCCTACACTAATTTCCACAACTCAACACCTTCAAAATCATGGAAAAAGTATACCCATCTAGCCTCTCACCACACAACACAAGCCTCCTAAACAAATTTAGAGACTGACCCACATCACCATTTTTTGTAAATCTGGCCAAACAAGTATGATTATGATGAATGTTTGGCCGGAACCACCAGGTCACCGCTATCTAAACCTTTACCACCGCAAGAACCTCCGCCATCATGCCACCGGATCTCAGCCGCAAAACCACCATTACCATCATGTCACTAGATAATTAGAGGGGTATTTGGATTTGTCTTCGCGGTTGCATTTGTTTATAAAAGAAAAAAATATGTTTGAGATAGGTGGTCGGATTCTGGGTTTAGGTTTGAGGTTTGACTGGTAGTTACCGGGTTGGGGTTTGGGTAGGATTTTACCGCCACTCGCCATCGATTAGGGTTTGGGTTGGAATGGTCGTTAACCGGTTTGGGTTTAAGGTTTGACCGGTTGTTAACCGGTGGTGACTGGTCTGCCGGAGGTGGTGGTGGCTGTCGGTTTGGTGAGTGTGTGTGTTTGTTTGGAGAGACAAAGAAGAAAGAGCAGGTGAAGTGGGTGTTTGTGATCATGAAGTGAAAGGTGTGTTGCAAATATGGTCCCTGAGGTATATTGTTGTATGTGAAGTGACAAAAATGCCATTGAAGTTAACTTTCAATTGGATGGAAAGAAGGTTAAAGGACCGATCAACCTAATTGGGACAACCACAGGGACAATTGGTGTAATTTTTTGCATTCTAAAACGAAACATGCAATTCTAGCCTAAACACAAGGAC
This sequence comes from Artemisia argyi, assembly GCA_030686995.1. Classification (NCBI taxonomy): domain Eukaryota; kingdom Viridiplantae; phylum Streptophyta; class Magnoliopsida; order Asterales; family Asteraceae; genus Artemisia; species Artemisia argyi. The sequence continues at coordinate 15,893,839 of CM060679.1, forward strand.
ATTTATGTAATTTATTCAATGATTCAATTTGTAGTGAGTTAAATGGATCGACTCATCAGCCCAGTTAACAATCTTCATGTGTAACCTTTATAAAGTACCAACTTCTTAGAGTTTTTGAAAGAAAGAATGTAAAAGACTCGTAAAAAGAAATCACTTACACCCAAACTCAAGGTTATAAATAGCACGAGGCATGATGTGAGGTATGATCAAACCTCACGCCTTAGCGCCAAAGCGAAGCTTTTGCGTTTATAAGGCGACACAAAATATGAAAATATTTATATATTTATATTATATTTCATATATATCGAAATTACAAAAAAATGGCATAAGGCGGCATAACGCGCGGCGTGACAGCCTGACCGAGTCTCACGCCTTCGCTAGGACTTTGTGCGCCTTTTGATTACACCAACATGTAGCAAAACTTGATTTTTCTTATACATGTTGCAGCTAGACTTTTAAATCTTATAAACATACTTTATGTAACATAAAAACATTGTTTTAATATATTTAATACTTTTACAACGTGCGGAAGCCAAAATTTCATAAGAGTCAGATGTTAACCCAAACACTCCTTTTAGTTTAATAATGTGAATATACATAAGACTTATTTCTGGAATTTTTTTTTTTTTGGTGCAACTTATTTCTGGAATTAACACTACTAAAAAGACACTTTAAAATACTTTAGGGGCATTCCAACATTATGAACAAGAGTATGCTCGTTGCCCTGACCCACGAGCTACACCATTTGACCCACTATATATCACATCATAACCTTTACATCTCACTCACCTACTCACCTACTAAAGAAGGTAAACTTATCAATGTAAGCATAAATTTTAGTGAGTAAATCTGGCTACGAAAACATAAACACAAACATGCTATAATAAAAGTCACCACTAATATCTGAAAGATATTAGTAAATGTAAACATAACATAAACATAGACATACTTGAAACATGTTGGAACCGTACTGCATCATATTTCTGCTGAGCTGAAACGTATTCCTAAACCGTACTGGGTCAGATTTCTATCTATGCTGAAACAAATATTTGATCTAGCTTTCATTGAATAAATTGAGAGCAACTAAAGGAGGCGAGTACTAATGTGCAACCTGTGCATTCTTTGTTAAACGCTACATAGGTAACGCTATATGAGCAGACATTAATCTATGCGACATATATATTTTATGCATCGTTTTTTCTCTATAGCAACCATACCCCCATGCACGGATGCATTCCCGGGTTTCGATGTCACATATGTAACCGTATGAACCTACTAAACCGGATGATACTGAAACAGATTTCTACAACCATGATGCAATTAGGAGCATCCTTGTACATGTTAAACACTTGATATCTAACATACCATGCCATAGGTACCACACAAACTGTAGCTCACCTTTATCATCTCATGCTAGCTTTCGCCTTTCTTAAAAAAATCTCATGCCAGCTTTCCATGTGCGTAACTAGCTAGATCACCTAAGCACATATCATACATATGTACACTTTCAACATCAGGGGCGGTTTTGGGCCGGCCACCATTAGCAACCGAGTCGGGCCCAACCCAATAAGGGGCACTAAAATTTTTATACCCATTATATGTACTATGCCCCACACACTATGGATATTATAATGTAGGGACACTCTTTTTTTTCGTGTCAGGCCTAATTGTTTTTTGACGTTCTTAGTACCGCCCCTGTTCAACATCACATAAATAACTAGCAAATATAAAACTATAACTCGTCTAACGCATACTTGATTTAGCTAGTTTTTACTATGGTAATCTCATATCATCATCTAATCCATATAAACATTAACCATGTGTAAGTCACTTACTTCATAACAACTAGCTAGTATCACATTCTTGCATAATCAAACTATAACAAAACTTTAATCACTTGTACACATAAGTAATTACTATGATTTCTTTGAGCATTTCATCAAGCACATAAGCAAAAACTTCATCGTACTCATTTAAACCGTATAATCATACCCAAGATTTCTTTTAATCATTTTCACAAACAAAAATAGTAGAAACTCTATGAATTCAATAATAAATTCAAATGAATAAATATATACAAAGTAATAACTTTAAAAATTATTATATCAAAAAATTTTAAATTTAATCTTCTTTCATTTGATATAAAATTTGCTCCAAATATAATTTTTTAATAATTTTATATTCTTAAATTTTAAGATTATAAAAATCAATTCGTTATAAATTTCAGTTGGGATGCGTACAAAACAAAAAGCATCTATCTTTGGTCACATGTTTTGCAAATTTCCCAAAACATGTCTTATAAAAACCAAAACGTTATATTTAAATGTTGGTTTTGAAATAATCAAACATATTACATGTATTGAGTTGAGATCCATGAAGAACCCATACATGCCATAGAACCTATCAACCAATCATAGCCACTCATTTATATTTTTCATTTTTTTTTTCAAAACAACATATCTTGCAAACGGTAAATCTTCAAGCTACAAAAAAAAATACAATCGCGACGAGAATTAAATGATCTTTCTATAGATATGCAAGGTTATATACTTTCGACGATTTTTTTTTTTTTTTTTTTTTTTTTTTTTTTTTTTTTTTAATTTCTGCCCAGAAAGAATCATATATGATTCGTAAAAATCATATATGATTCGTAAAAAATCATATATGATTCGATTCTTACGAATTATATATGATTCGTAAGAATCATATATAATTCGTAAGAATCATATATGATTTGTTAAAATCGAATCATATATGATTCTTACGAATTATATATAATTTTTCTCAGCCAAAAAAAAAAGTTCATAAAAAAAAAAAGTTCGTCGAAAATATATAACAATGCATGTCTATTGAAAGATAATTTAATTCTCGTCACGATGGTATTTTTTTTGTAGTTTGACGATTTACGGTTTGCGAGATATTTAAGTTTTTAAAAAAAGGTGGAAGTTTATTTTTTTTATTTTGATAAAAAAATAAGTGGCTAAGATTGTTTGATAGGTTCTATGGTAAAAGTTGGATCTATAAAGAACTTTTGGCTACATGTATTAGTTTTATTTTAAAATAAAGGACAAATGTTTTTTTTTTTTTTAAAATATCATACTTATCATCATTTGCTTTTCTGAGTATCGAACAAAAATTGTTGCTTTTATGGGCAATTTTTTATATTTTTTTTATGGGCACTGATGACTCGTGATGATCATTTTACCATTCCAAATTACTTAAATGGTACCTGTGGGTCAGCGAAAATTGCATCCACTGTCCCTAAGGTAAATTACATAAATGGTCCCTTAAAAATCTTTTTTTCTCGAAATTCTTTTGCAAAATCTTTTTTGATTTTTTTTTTGTCGAAAAACATTTTTTCGGAATTTTTTTCCCAATTTTTCTTTTTAGAAATTCTTTTTTTAAATTTTATTTTCGGAATTTTTTTTGTCGAAAGACTTTTTTTCTAATTTTTTTTTTTCTGAATACATATAAAAACATAACGGGTCAAAACTTTTTTTTTTTTGTTTTTTTTTTTTTTTTTTTTCCTAAAAACAGAGGTTACATAATTTAACCTAGGAATGGTAGATGCAATTTTAGCAAATTCACTGGCCAAAATGGTCATCACAAATTTTCAGTACCCATTTAAAAAAAAAAAAAAAAAAAAAAAAAAAAAAAAAAAAAACGAGAAAAATTTACTGAAAAGCAAAAAAATTTGTTTGATACCCTGAAAAATAAATGAAGGCAAAAACATTTATGAAACTTATGGCAGAAAAATAAATGGAGGCAAATATGATAATTTTTTAAAACATTTATGAAACTTATGGCATGGTAGTGTCGGTGGCACATGAAATTGTTTGTAAATATTAATTTTACTCAAGTGTTTATATAAAATAAAACTAGAGATTGTCAACTTGGTTTGCTGTTTCACGTGGATGAGTCCCGCAGCTTAGTTTTTTATTCTTTCAAGCTGCAGTTGTAGATTGTTTGTCAAATATGTGTGACTAATCTTTGTTTAGGTTTGACAAGAAAATAATTTAAGTATGATCATATTTTAAATGTTGGTTTGAATGCAAGCGCATTTTTCTAAGAAAAATATGTACGCGGTAATATGAATGATATACGGAGTAATTAACGCATTAGTTACGTAGTAAACAGCAGGTTAATTATGATTACTTTAATGATTGTATTGAATTATATTTATAACTGTGACTTAATGATGTCGAGTGTTGACATTATGCGTTGCATTGTAATAGATCCAATGGTCCACACGTAGAGTGCAAGTCCGTTTTTCTTTCTAGTAAATATTTAAATCCGAAGAAAAATTATTGGATGGGGAACAAAGATTTGCGTTCAGATCTGGCACCACACACTGTGACCAATTATTCTCAAATCTTTACTTTAATAATTTATCGTAAGTTTGAATCTAAAGTTTTTATTTTTATTTTTATTTTTTTATTTTTTTTTCCCGAAAATCTAAAGGGTGAAACACATACAATTCTCCTAACTTAATTACGTGATTTACTTTATTATCATTTTTTAGATATCGCATAATTAACTACTCATACGACTGGTCAAAATAAGTGGAAAACACACGCGTTGGGTAGCCAGATCACGCATGGCCTCTTATAACTTCCCCTCCACCACCACCCATAGTGGGTGAATTTTGGTTGGGGTTTGGTTAACCAGTTAACCGAAAACGAGAAGAGAAAAAAGACCCAACGGCTATTTCAATCGTTGGGTGGGAAATTTAAAAAAATAAAAATAAATTAGATTTAAATCTAAATATATTATCCACTTATAAATACCCTAGTACTTTTTTAGTTTTACACTTTAAAAACACATTCTCTATACTTTTTATATATTCTAAATGTCATAAATAACACCCAAAATAAAAACGCCAAAACAATGTTGACAACAAAATGCTCAACATCCACAAATGTATTCCTGGTCCTTACCACCAACGTACCATGATTTATTGTCTCCACCTCCGAACCATTCTCAACATTTTTCTCCGATTTGAGGTGATTTCCTAAGGTTCTTCGTCTAATGATATGTGAGTGACTCGTAAGCTAAGTGGTTGTGGGTTCAAGTCTCGTAAGAGACACTTGTGAGATGGTGTGTGAGATATGTGGTAGAGGTGTGCAAAATAGTTGTCGTTCAAGAAAAAACTTTTGTAGGTTATTGTAATATATTATAGACAAATTTCACATAAAGCTCGAATACGACTCGTTCAAGTTAATATCTATCCGACCATGACAAAGACGCGATGGTAAAAGGGCAGCACCCCTTGCAGAGTATGAGTGGCAACGATATCCCGCCAAAATCCAACCAACATAATTATCTGCCAACAGTTGTGATTGTTGGTCCTTCACCACTCTTAATTGACTTAACCTTCAACTTCTATAAGTTAACAACATATTATTGGGTCTCATTTGCAACTTACCAAAATCAAAGTTCTTTTTGTTTTTCTCTGTCTTTTGTGCTTAGAAACATAGTGCTTGAATTATTTCATCTTGATAAAGATTTCATGTAACTTATGCTATAAGAGTCGCATTTTTTTTTGAGGAGTACACGATTCGGTCAAATATCTAAGATTATGATCATACCTTGACACCCGATTCTGACGAAAGTTAGCAAGCATTTTGAATATTTGATATTTATGTTTTTGTTAAAAAGGAAATGTAATAAAGATAGTTTAGTAATAATGAAACGCGTTGAAAAGAAGATACACCAAAATTAAATCCGTAAATTAGTCACGCGGTTCGCAAATAACGGGAAAGGGGTCATTCGTTGAAGGGTAGAACATCATATAGCTGCCTCATTCAACTTGCATGCACTTTGTCTTTTTTTCTTTTCCTTTTTCATTTTCTTTAAGAAAGTTTTATATATATCGTTTCAATTTTTTTAGATATTCGCGCCATTTTTCTATGTATATGTGAAATCAAATAATGTATTTTTTGTAGGTTATTTTGAATTCGTTTATTAACAAAAACTAAATGTCAACAACTGGGCTAGTTCAGTTGGCCACTAAAGTTATCTTAAGGTGTCTTAGAGAGGAGATGTTTGGCCAGAGGAGGTCTTAGGTTCGAGTCTCACTCGGGACTTTTACCTTTTGCTGCACCTGAACTATTAACAACTAACAAAAGCCATTAAAAAAAAATAAAAAATGTCAAGTTTTGTATATTATAGTTCTTCTAGTTCGCAGGAAGCTCACATCATTGAAAAAACATAAATCGTGTTCAAAAAAATTGAAAAAACATAAATCTGAGTTGATTTATACTATATTTCATTAGTTCGCATCAAGGTTATTTATTTATTTATTTATTATTTTTTTTAATACTAGACTTGTACTAATGTAGAACAAATAAATTTTTACTCGATACACATTTTTTAAACAATGATTAGTTTACAGTCAAAGATCTAGATCACAACTTGATATAGAATACAATATAAAATAATAAATCAAAGTATTAAATATTTTGCATTATTTTCTACAAAATACAGCCTAGAAATCATTTAATAAGAGTGACAGTGAGTACATACATACATACATGCTACTAGAGCTCCAACTTGCTGTATAGCATCTTATGCTCTCACAGATCTAATCTAATCTAATCAATACAGGCTTTATCTCTTCTTCTGTTTGCATTATATATCTGCCCCATCCACATTTTTCCTACATTTAACAAAAAACCAAAAGTAACACAGATTAACCCATTTGTCATTTCTATAGCACAAACTCATTAGTTCATACAATATGAAGCAATGGAGCATGAAGACTACATTGTTAATGTTACTAGCAATGTTGTATACTATAAATGGTGAAGACCCTTATAGATTCTTTGATTGGAATGTTACTTATGGTGATATTTACCCTCTTGGAGTTAAGCAACAGGTATGTTTTTTTTGTCATTGTATATATTTTAGCCTTGTTATTAGACTAATATGTTACTAAACTTTGCGATTTTGTTCGCATAAGTTACTTAACTTTTATTTTGCCTTGTTATTAGAAAATATGTTACTAAACTTTGCGATTATGTTCGCATAAGTTACTGAACTTTTATTTTGCCTTGTTATTAGACAATATGTTACTAAACTTTGCGATTTGTTCGCATAAGTTACTGAACTTTTATTTTGTTCACTTGAGTCCCTGAACAATGCGCGTATATTTGGATTTTAAGTTTTTAGCTATGTACATTGGTTGCAGGGGATATTGATTAATGGGCAGTTTCCCGGGCCACAAATCGACTCGGTTACTAATGATAATGTGATTGTTAGTATTTACAACAACTTGGATGAACCATTCCTTATTACATGGTTAGTTCATTACATTTGTTTTTGTGTTTTCTTATGTATGTTTTAGAATTAAGTCAATTGCATATAAAATGTGACATAGTATCCAAATCAGACAATAATTTAGTAGTAGTTGGTTTTAAGTAGTTAAGGGGTGTTTAGATATGTGAAAAATGAATGCAATATTTGAAATCATGATATGGATCAGGAATGGGATACAGCAAAGGAGAAATTCATGGCAAGATGGAGTTTACGGCACGAATTGCCCAATCCCACCTGGCCAAAACTTTACCTACATTCTTCAAGTCAAGGATCAAATTGGTAGTTTCTTCTACTTTCCGTCACTTGGGATGCACCGGGCTGCTGGAGGTTATGGTGGCATTACAATCTCCAGCCGCCCGAGGATCCCTGTCCCATTCCCTCCACCCGCGGGAGATTTCACTATTCTCGCGGGTGATTGGTTTAAGCAAAACCACACTGTAAGTACCTTGTCAATTGATATCACTAACGCGTAATTTTATACGTACTCTAGTTTTGATGTTGTCTTTTGTGAACTTGTGATTGACTAACTTTATTATTTGTTCAGGATTTGAAAGCAATATTAGATGGAGGGCATGATCTTCCATTCCCTGACGGTCTCCTTATTAATGGTCGTGGATCTAACGGATTTACATTCAACGTTGATCAAGGTAATTAATCTAACCGATTTTCTCGCCATGTGTCTGCTAAATTGTCGTCACGAAGTTACTTTTTGTTTCGCAAAAAATTACTTATTTGACATTGAAACTTGAAAGGTAGTACAATCAGAAAAAACTAACTTTGCGACAAGGGTCAAAATGGTGTAAGTCATATCTTAAGAAACTTAGTTTGGCGATTTTGCCAGAGATTGTTATCAACTGTGAAAATAAGTTGTTATTATACGCAATTTTGGATAGTCATTATAGTGTCGTATTGTAGATTAGAAATCCAACGAATTTGAAATTTTCGTGCAGGGAAAACTTATAGGCTGAGGATATCGAACGTGGGACTTACTACATCAATCAACTTCAGGATCCAGGGACATAAGATGTTGCTAGTAGAGACTGAAGGAACTCATACTCTTCAAAACACATACTCTTCTCTCGATATTCATTTGGGCCAATCATACTCGGTTTTGATCACTGCTGATCAACCACCGGCAAATTACTATATGGTTGTCTCAACTAGATTCACCTCTCAAGTCCTTAGTGCTACCTCCATTCTTCGATACAGCAATTCCGGGGGATCTTTCCCAGCTCCTCCACCTGGAGGCCCCACCATCCAAATCGACTGGTCTTTGAATCAAGCCCGGTCTATTAGGTATAAATTCTTTGCAGAATTAATCTGTATGGGTTTAAATAAGAGGGGGTGTGGGAATGCTTATAAAAGTTAAATATTATGTTACCAGCAGTCCCTCAAAATAAGCAATCCCAAACACCCCTAACTCTGGACAACTATTTACTTATCTATATATAGTTAATGTTTCTTTGTTTCCCTTTGACCTTGTTATACTAGTTCTTAAACACATTATGATTGTTTTTTTTAACCAGGCAAAACTTGACAGCAAGTGGACCAAGGCCAAACCCCCAAGGCTCGTACCATTACGGTATGGTTAACTTCACTCGAACCATAAGGCTCGCAAACTCTGCTCCTATCATAAATGGCAAGCAGAGATACGCTGTCAACAGTGTGTCATTTATACCAGCAGACACACCTCTAAAGATTGCTGATTATTTTAAGATCTCGGGTGTGTTTTCCCTTGGAACCATTTCCGACAGCCCCAATGGTGGTGGTGGTTACCTTCAAACTTCTGTCATGGCTGCTGATTTTCGAGCGTTTGCTGAAATTGTTTTTGAGAATTCAGAAGATACCGTGCAATCTTGGCACATTGACGGACACTTTTTCTTTGTCGTCGGGTAAGCTCAATCCATCTTTTTCAGAATTTTTTATTATTTGTTTATTTATTTATTTATTTTATATATAATAGCAATGCGTATTCTGGAAAATCGTCAAATGAACCCTCTTGACATGGACATATACTATGCTGATTGATTTCATAAATTTATACCAAATCGACCCATTTTGCCACAAGTCGCAGAAATTCAATTTTTGTGATCAAAGTGAGTTTTCAATGTCGCAAAAAGTGATTTCTCGCCACAAAAAGTAAACATCTCAAAAATGAAAGTGACTTCGCGACACATAAAATGAGTTTTGCAAAAAGAAAGTGTATTTGATAACTGGTATCTGAATCGTGTTTGTCTCACTAAGAAAAGCTATTATTGATAATGAGTTTGATACTAAAAAACTCGGTTAAATGGACAGGATGGATGGAGGGCCATGGTCTGCAGCTAGCAGAACAAGCTACAATTTAAGAGACGGGATATCCCGCTCTACAGTTCAAGTATACCCAAGATCATGGACAGCATTGTATGTACCACTAGACAATGTTGGTATGTGGAACATAAGATCTCAGAATTGGGCTCGACAATACTTAGGTCAACAATTTTACCTTCGAGTTTATTCACCAGTAAATTCATGGAGAGACGAGTACCCGATCCCAAAGAATGCCATTACTTGTGGCCGAGCAAGTGGTCGCAAGACACGTCCTTTGTAATTGTAGGTGCACCGTGTAGGATCTGTCACAAAAGGGTGACCAGCTCTACATATGAGGATTTAAATTATTCTTCATGATATTGATTATTCATCTTTTTTTGTAATTCTATTAATCGATTTGATCACTTTGTTTAGAGGGTAAATGGCAACTTTCCTTCCATGGTTAAATATGAATATGGAGGCATATCTTACTTTTGCAAAATAAATTGACTAGAGGGTAAATGCATGCCAAGGTTACTGTGCAAGCTTAATGACATTCAAAAGTTATTGATCTTTCAAAAAATAGGTTGATTGGTAGTGCTACCAAGTGTCTAGGATCTCTAATATTGTTGAGGATTTTGTTCCTTAATTACTAGTATGCAAATATATTTAAAAAATAAATCTATCTATGCTAATAAACCAGTAAACTTTACAAGCCTCTTAAAGCACACATTGCAATTAATTCGCTGATGTGTCTCTCTTCCCATTGGCTGTACATTTATTGCGTACAACACCACATTGCACACACTCAATAAAACACGTAACTAAAAGCTTCTTTCATAAGCCATCTATGTATTCTAATATAATGCACTTTTGTACCACCCAATAAAGCTGAATAAAATTCAATGTGCTGATGTGTCTTTCCTTATTTAACCCGTTTTGTACAACACCACAATGCACCATTTTGTTTAACCAGTCAATTATACGCTCTTGGGTCTATTTTTGAAAACCATTAATCACATATTCATTCACTTCCGCTTCTTCCTCTACACGCTTTCAATCCATTTAATTTGATATGTTCAAAAGAGGAGCGTCAGTTGAATTCTATGACTTTCTCCAATCGATAACATAGAACGCATTTTGGGATTCAATCTTTTTTGCTGGCCATCCTTTGAAATTGGTAATGATCTTGATGCTTTAATTCCATTGTATTGAAAGTTTGTTTTTGTTATTTTTCATAGGGTTTTGATTTCAATTTTTGTTATTTGTCTGATGTATATTTTTTTCCTATGGTTTTAAGTTGATATTTTTCATAGGATTTGGACTAATTGATACAAGGGTGTTGGTAAGATTGATTTCTTGGTTGATTTTAAAGGTTTTATGAGATAAAGATAGTTGCTTTCTGAAAGATCAGTTTATTAACGAGAAAGGTATGAAATTTATAATTGTGCCAACAAAATAAATTTTAATTTGAACCCATATTTTATAAAATAAATTGACCCACCGCAGATGCCTTTTAATCAAATAATAGGCATTCTTCATCTACACGGATCCTTCACAATCAGTTACAATTCATTCGATTCAAATCCGGTAAGTGAGATTTTGTGGTTTCATTCTTTTGATTATTGGTGTCTTATTAATTGCCTATTATGAATTTATTTGTTGTAAAAAAGTAAGATTTTCAATTTGTTCGTTCTGTAACTTTGTTTATTCTTCAGAGGTGGTACTTGAATGATATCACTTACATGATTCTTACAAAGATGGTACTTTGCGTAGATCATTCGTAATATTTACGATATATCTTTTACTAATTCTAATTCATGGTTATTTAATCTTTAGATTATCCTTTAGCTATTACGATTATTTTTTGTTGCAACTTTATTTTGCACTTAACATGTTTGATGAAATTTCTATGTAGTAAAAGATGTCAACAAGTGTTTTTGAGCATCTATTCAAACTAGATAATTGGAGATCTAGGAAGTTTAGTATGGCTATTTGGAAACAATTATTAGAGTAAAATTTTGCTTTTAAAAGTTAATTTCTGAGATAAGCTAAAAGCCATGTTACCTAAAAGCCTTATACTTATATTTTGACTATTGGGACCTTAAACCATATAAAATTTCTTAAGATGGGCTTTGTTAGATTGTTAGTTGTTTATTACGGTTTCATATTTTGTTTGCAGAAGAAGATGGTGATTAAAAAATCTAGAGATCAAGGTGATCATTTTAAGTTAATCCAAGGTAAGTATTCAAATTTACAGTTTCATATTTTCACAGGTAAGAATTTATGATGTTTGTTATTAGAACCTTCATTGTGTTAATTACGTTTTGATATGTGTTATGGTTGATTTGTGTTTAATTTAGAGGTGTTAAATTTGAGTGAATTTGGCGTTGTGGTTCGATACTGTTGTACCACATACAATTGCTTTTTATTTTAGCTATCCTAAAATAAGTTTCAATTTTTTTGATAAGCCATTGTTATGTTTTTTTTACAAGAAAGACGTTGCCATTTTCAATAGTGTATGTGTGTGTCACCATTATTCTTGCAACATATTTTGAATATTGATTGGTTTTACATATTTCTGTCTTAGGCCTTCCTGTTTTACGGTGTCTAACTTCCTCAACTGCTTCTTTATCTTTCCCGGACAATGCTATGAATATAAGACCCCGTGTTCCTCAAGTTCTGGGTGAGAAACATATAAATGTTCTCATTTTTAGATGTATGTGCCTGTTTGATCATTCATATATATTCTTACACCCGTTACTATGTGAATGTTTATGTGATAGCGCTTGCTGCTGTGCCACGAAGTCGATCCTCAGTTAGACGTGCTGCTGTTGTAAGGCCGCATGTAACAGTTTCGGCCGCAGCTTCAAATAATATTGGTGCATATGTAACATTGACTCAACCCATGGATAAAGGTACTAATGACTATTACAGTTATAATTATGCAAAGAAACTTGGTATATGCCGTAACTGTTCTTTACCCATTGGTTTATTTGTTTTAGGTTTACAACAACTAGGAACACCTGGGATTGGCAAATCTGATCAACATACTTACCACACTCAACAAAGTACAACAGGTTTGTAGTCTTCTAAAAAACAGTTTCTTTTTGGAAGCGGGTCGTACTGTTTACCAATTGGTTCAGGTTTATCAGGTTTATGAGGTTTTCAAAACATTACAAACCTCATGTAGATTGTTGAGTGCGATGAGTGTGGTGATCAAATTGGCCAATCAGGTATGATCACTAATAGGTATAACACAAATAGCAAACTTCGTTTTTACAATAAGAATATTTGAAATTTTTAGAGATCTTTAAAGGTGAAGAATATTTGAAATTTTAATCTTGGAAGCAAATCAAATATTAAAAACCTTCTAATGATCTTTGCACTAATTTTAGGAACAATGTATCATTCTGCAAATCAGCTTATACTGACATAATAATGGTTGGTGTTGCTTTTGGTACGAACGAATGTGTGGCGGCAACCTGTAGTGGTCTACATGAAAATGATAGATGCAATAGTTTAACAACCCGAGGTAATTCGGTTACTTATTGTTTATGTTTTCTCTGATATTGTATTCATTTTTTTTTTACTTTTGTGCAGATGTGAATTGTATGTTTAGGGTAATCTGATCTCACTGACATGCTTGCATCAGGTTTAATGAAACCTTATTTCAGACAATGTCATTCTTTACAAAGCCAGTTATACGCGAGAAAGTTGATATTTGGGTATCTAAACTGGCCCTGTATATCTGTATGATTGATCCACGAGGTTAGTACAACTTTTACTTATAGAAGGAGGTTGGTCCTATCATGTGAACATACTGATCCTGAACTTCTCTCTTATGCAGTCTTTCACATGTCATTATTATAAATATAAAAGTGTGAATAAACACAGCTGAACAATTACATGTTAATGAATAGTATAATTCGATGTTGAATGTATTTTCACTTTACGACACAATTTTTGACAATGGGTAAGTAGATATTGGGTAAAATTTAAGTTTTCTTTTGATTGATTGCATTGTTGTAATTGAATTTAAGCTTAAATTTAGTTAATCGCAGATGTCGCCTAATAGAGGTTGTAAGAATTATGACATTAGCGTTAAATAAACCTATCTTTATACAATTGCCAATAAGCCGCGCCACACCAATTGCTAGGGAAAGAATACCGGGATTAATCTGCTTGCCATTGTTTAATGGTAATTTCATAAGCCTTTTTAGCTAATGTTCCTTTTTCATCCTTTATACCATGGAAGATTTTCTTATAATTAAACTTGCTCAGTTCTAAACCATTTGTAGTATTTGCGCCCTCACATGAAGGAATTTTGAAAAGTATCTTTGGTGGGCTACATGTTCTAACATCAAAATATTTTAGTATGCATTTGCATAGATATGGCAACATGACTAAGATATGCTTTGACTCAAAGGGTACTCTAATGCTTAAAACCGCCAACTTTTTTTTAGTGAAAAGCAAAATCACTTATAATCAGCTTTCTTGCAAGTCCTTATGGCTTAACTGGATTACACACGTTGCTAAACATCCCTTATAGTTTTTTTTAGCATTACATTGTCAGACTTATGTCGTTGTGTCTTATGGCTGAACTAGATTGCTTTCGTTAGGCATTCTCCGCCCATCACGTAAATAAGTGATGTTTGAATTTTGTGATTTTATGCTTATGCACTTACTTTTCAGGTTTATTTAACTAATTGATTCACCAAATATTTTGAGCAGTGGAGATATTTATTTGAAAAGAGTCTTCTTGTTATGCCCCTTGAACAATTAGACTAAAAATTTTAAACTTTTCACATAAAATACATGACTAGACTGACGTTCTGTTACTTTTTGATGAGCTGACAAAAATCCTTTGACAATAAGCTCATAAAAGTATTTTTAAACAAAACTAGACTTAATTACCTTCGAAATGACATGTGGTTCAACTCTTGACGACTTATGGGTTTCAAGATATGAATTTTTTTGGAAATTGACAAAACCTGCCGAAATGGGTCAAAATATAAAAAGTGTTCCATTTAACCCATAATGTGAACCACTTACACTATTAACTAAGGAATTACATTACTTTTCATTCTAAAGGTACTTAAACCATCCCATGACTCGTAACGTACCAAAATGGGTCGAATTGGCTAGTAGCCAAACACCCCTTTCAACTAGTACTATGACACACAAATCCGCAATACAAACATTCGCTAACTACCACAGACTTAAAATGTACAAGATACTTCTATTATAACCACTTCAATTCACATACATGACCATCTAGTTTAAAACCCTTGACAATGGATCAAAATGGGTAAAACGGCATTATGCCAAACACCCCATTTGTACATACACTATAACTAAGTTATTATCAATCCAACATCTTTAACATTACTAAATTCAAACATGAACTTAGACTCATGAACACATATGACCCATAACACAAAATGACCCATGACCATAATTGACCCATAACACAAAATGACCCATGATCATAATTGACCCATATTAACAAAAGTTTACCAAAACACAATAGTAGACTCGTGGGGGCTTCCAACTTTGACGTGCTTGGTCTAAAAGACGATGGTCTCCTAATTTCAACTCCAAACTTCACTTCTACGAGCAATCCAACTATGCCTTATCTTTACCTTTACTAGTCTCCCCGGTACCTATAAACACCATCATAAACTATGATGTAAGCAAACGCTTAGTAAGTACAAAGTATGAACAATAATTACAATACAAAATAGGAGCAATTCTATAACACATACATACCTCAATTTAAGCATACAAGCATGCTAACATTAACATATAAAAGCTATGGATCTAAGGCTAACTATAACTTGCTCCAAATAACTATAACATATAAAACATCATGATTTCATAACATTAACTATAACAAGTTTACTACTTATGTACTTACCTCAAATCACCAACTATAATTTCTACTTGAATTTGTTATAGGCTCCTCCCTTGATTCCTATGAAGGAACTAACACTAATTAGTATCTGTTTTAATCATATGATGGTGAATTAACAACCTTTAGCCACTTTCCCCAATTTCCACCCAAAAACCCTAATTATCAATTCAACAATTTGAACTTACTTGTTGTAGGTTTATGATCAAATACTCTTAATCTTTTATCTTCTACACTTCTTCTTGATCAATTTGATATGAAATCAAGCAATCTCTCTTTTCCCTCTCTTTTTCTTTCCTGGAACCGACCTAGGCAAACAACCTCTTGAATTTTCTGGATATCTCGCAAATAATGAGGATAAACTCATTTATATGATTTTAGTTTAGCTACTAGGCAACTTTGGTCCCTAATGAGTGAATCTTCTCATATTAGGTACTAGAACAAGGTTGTTCTAGTGTTAGTTTGGGATTTTGGCAATAATAGTCCCTGATGGGAGAATCCTTTCATATTAGGTACTAAACAGTTTGGGATTTTGGCAATAATAGTCCCTGATGGGAGAATCCTTTCATATTAGGTACTAGAACAAGGTTGTTCTAGTGTCAGTTTGGGATTTTGGCAATAATAGTCCCTGAGGTTCTACTTTTCCTATTTGACCACCAAACTTATTGCACTTTTAACACATTTTCATTATAACTTATAACTTAACCACTTTTCTTTATAAATACATCCTAACACAATATTATACTATTACTTATAATCATAATAATTTATTATGACACGTATGTAATATAATAATACCTTTTTGGGTTACGGGTGTAACAATTATCCCCCCCTTAAAACAAGATTTCGTCCTCGAAATCTATTCCTGGAATAAATGAGGATACTCATTCCTCATTCTCTCCTTCGGTTCGCACCTTATGCTCGATCCCTTCCGATGCCTCCATTGTACCTTTACTAATGGTATTTCTTTATTTCGGAGTTGTCTTGTCTTCCTTCCTAGTATGGTTTCCGGTTCTTCTTTCGAAGTCAACTCCGGATCAATTTCAACATCATCCAAGGTAATCACACTAGTTACATCCGCAAGGCACTTCCTTAAATACGATACGTGAAAGGTATTGTGAATGCCTTTCATCTCTTCGGGTAGCTCCAACACGTAAGCCACCTCTCCTACACGTTTCAAAATCTTAAAAGGACCTATGAATCTTGGTCCTAACTTTCCTTTATTCCTAAATCGTAACACACCCTTCCAAGGAGAGACTTTTAACATAACATAGTCTCCAACTTCGAATTCAATCGATTTTCTTCTATTATCTTCATAGCTTTTCCACCGATCTTGAGCTGCCTTTAGTCTTTCTCGAATAGTTTCTATCTTTTCAGTAGTTGCTAATACGACATCCGTACTAGCCAATTCTCTCCTCCCAACTTCATCCCAACTTACAGGCGTCCTACACTTTCTACCATAAAGCATTTCATACGGGGGCATATCGATACTTTTATGATAACTATTATTGTAAGCAAATTCTACTAAAGGCAGATGATCGTCCCAGTTGCCTCCAAAATCAATTACACACGCTCGTAACATATCTTCTAAAGTTTGAATCGTCCTCTCACTCTGCCCGTCAGTTTGAGGATGAAATGCTGTGCTCATATGCAATTTTGTACCAAGTTCATCTTGGAAACTTTGCCAGAAATTAGAAGTAAAACGTCCATCTCGATCGGAAATTATAGAAGTAGGTACTCCATGGCGTGCAACTATCTCATTTACATAAATCTTAGCTAACTTATGAACGGGCATACTTTCCTTGATTGGAATGAAATGTGCACTCTTGGTCAAACGGTCTACTATAACCCATATTGCGTCATGTTTCTTAGCTGTCCTCGGTAGTTTAGTAACAAAGTCCATCGTGATCTTCTCCCATTTCCATACTGGAATTTCTAAAGGTTGAATCTTTCCATACGGCTTTTGATGTTCAGCCTTCACCTTTAGACACGTCAAACATCTCTCAACGCATTTTACACAATCTCTCTTCATACCCGGCCACCAGTAATTTCTTTTTAAATCGAGGTACATCTTCGTAGCCCCCGGGTGAATAGAATATTTAGACTTGTGTGCTTTGTCCAGGAGTAATTTCTTAATGTCGCTCCTAAAAGGAATATAGATCCTTCCATATATCGTCTTGATCCCTCGACTATCGTCATCAAGGTGTGAAACACGTGATGTGATACGTTCACTTTTCCAATTTTCTTCCTTTAGAGCTTCCTGCTGGGCTATCTTGATTTTGTCGAAGAGATCGGATGTAACAATCATTCGTAATGAATGAATCTTTATGGCCTCACTTTGGTCCTTACGACTTAGAGCATCTGCCACAACATTTGCCTTTCCAGGGTGGTAACGAATTTTACAATTATAATCTTTTAACAAATCTAACCATCTTCGCTGCTTCATGTTCAGATCTTTCTTCTCTAAGAAGTATTGAAGGCTTCTATGATCAGTGTAAATTATGAACTTCACACCATATAGATAATGCCTCCAGATTTTCAAGGCAAAGAGCACAGCTGCAAATTCAAGGTCGTGAGTCAGGTATTTCTCTTCATGCTTCTTTAATTGTCTTGAGGCATAAGCGATTACTCTACCCCGTTGCATAAGAACACACCCAAGACCAGAATAAGATGCATCACTATAAACTACCATATCCTCTGTTCCTTCTGGTAACACAAGAATTGGTGTTTCACATAACTTCTTCTTTAGAGTACAAAAAGCTCCATCTTGCTTTTCACCCCAAACAAAAGGAGTATTATTTTTGGTGAGCTCAGTTAGGGAAGATGCGATCTTAGAAAAATCTTGAATGAACCTACGGTAATAACCCGCGAGTCCAAGAAAACTTCGGATTTCACCGACACTCTTCGGTGCTGGCCATTTCATTACAGCTTCTATCTTTGATGGATCGACCTTAAGACCTTCAGAATTTATAACATGACCAAGGAATTGAACCTCTTGTAGCCAAAACTCACATTTCGAGAACTTGGCATACAAACTTTCTCTTCACAAAGTTTCAAGAACTTCGCGCAAATGCACTTTATGTTCCTCCTTGCTTTTGGAATAGATCAGAATATCATCAATGAATACTATAACGGATTTATCCAGCATCGGCCTACACACCCGATTCATGAGATCCATGAAAACCGCTGGTGCGTTAGTAAGGCCGAACGGCATAACAACGAACTCATAATGCCCATAGCGAGTCCTAAACGCCGTCTTAGGAATATCTTCTTCTCGAACCTTCAACTGATGATAGCCTGAACGAAGATCAATTTTTGAAAACCATCTTGCACCTTGAAGTTGATCAAAAAGATCATCAATTCTTGGTAACGGGTACACATTTTTCACCGTGACTTTATTCAATTCACGGTAATCAATACACATACGCATACTTCCGTCCTTCTTTTTAACGAATAGAATCGGAGCTCCCCACGGTGAGCTACTAGGTCGGATAAAACCCTTGTCAAGTAACTCTTGAAGTTGGCTCATTAACTCTTTCATTTCGGATGGAGCAAGGCGATAAGGAGTTTTAGCGATAGGTGTAGCACCTGGAACCAGATCGATACGAAATTCAACTTGCCTTTCAGGTGGAATACCTGGCAAATCTTCCGGAAAAACATCATGAAACTCATTCACAACTGGAATACTATCAATATCTTTCTTTGCCAAACTTGTATCGACCACGTGTGCCAAAAAGGCATAGCAACCACGTGATAAATACTTTCTAGCCTTCATTACCAAACATATCATTAATTCCCCCTTCCTTTTCTCACCATAGATAGTAAATTCCCGACCGTTTGAGTTTTCAATTCGGATAATCTTTTGACTACATAGAATGGCGGCATTGTGTTTACCAAGCCAATCCATGCCTATAACAATATCAAATTCTCCCTACATGATAGGAATCAAATCAATCTTAAAGACATTATCATCGATTTCTATTTCCACATCACAATACACACTAGACACGGTAACCACTTTACTATCGGCTATTTCAACTTCAAGGGGTTTAGGGAGTTTATTTATTGGAGTGGATAATCTTTCACTAAAATCATAGGATATAAACGATACGCTTGCACCCGAATCATACAATACATGAGCGGGAAATGAATTTACAAGGATTGTACCTGTAATAACTTCGGGAATTGACTTTGCTTCTTCGGTGGTCATAGGGTAAGCACGGGCTTTCGGCTTTGGAATCTCCACTTTCTCTTCTTTAACAGTTTTTAACCGTCTTGCTTCAATTACCTTCGGGTTGGGACATTCATTTAACTTGTGTCCCGTTTGGTTACACCCGTAGCATATAACCATTGGTTTTGTACAATTTCTATTTATGTGATTTAAATCTCCACATTTGTAGCAACCCGGCATATTGAGCCTACACTCGCCATAATGAAGTTTATTGCATTTCTTGCACGGGGTCTTGGTTTGGCTTCCTCCGGTTTTCTTGCCGTGGTCGTTCTTTAACCTCTTGACATTTCTATCTACAAATTCTTGTTTTCTTTTAGTGTCTTTCACCTCCTTACCTTCCTTTCTTATAATATCGGCTTCCCTCACTCGAGCCCTACTTAAAAGATCTTCTAAAGTGGTACACTTGAAAGACGAAATCACTTCTCGAATATCATCTCGGAGCATCCTTTGAAATCTTTCTACCTTGAGCTTTTCATTACCATGGTACTCAGGGCAATACGGAACCATATCATTGAATTTCTTCCATAATTGATTTACCGTTTCTTTGGTTTGTACTAGAGATTGGAATTCTTCTCGGATCTTATCAATCTCCTCCATCGGAGCATATTCCGCACTAAATAGCTCCCGAAATTCCTTCCATGAACATTTTTTGGCCCAATCTTCACCCTTCTCACAAATCTTTCCTTCCCACCAAGTCCTAGCACTATCGCGAAGGAAATTGGTAGCATAAATAACTTTCTTCTTTTCTTCACAGCCACTAGTACGAAAGGCGGCTTCAACGGCAGTAAGCCATCTTGTACTAGCAATATGATCAAGGTCTCCTGTAAACTTGGGCACATCACATGCCGTGAAATCACGGTAAGTGGCTTTATCATTCTTAGTATCCTTCATAAACCCGCCTACCCTCTTGAGCTCGTCAAATTCTTTACGCATCAATTCTTGAACATTAAGGGTTGTTTTCTTCACATAATAGGGCATAGATCGTTTTATCGCCTTTCCTACTCTTTTCCTTAACATCATGTCAAACGCCTTCATTTGCTCTTCCGAGAATCCTTCAAGATTAGGACCCCCGGAACTAGAAGAGGAAGAGCTATCATTGACCTTATCATCATTACTTGCATCACTTGCCAACGACTCGGTACGCTTAGAAGTCGTAGCCTTCTCAACTTCCTTGTGATAAGTGTTTTCCATCTTTTCTTCTTTCTGAAATTTCACACACTATAACTTATCAAGTACAATCAAATACATGAGCAATGCATGAATGACAATGTATACATTATCCTTATACCTTCCATCCTAAGCTTGTTGCAATGTATAGACTTAGTGATTTCGATTCCATATATGTAACATATTTTTATCACTACGGTGGCCAAGCTTAGTCATAAGAATATGAAACCCATGTGTTCTCAAAATCATTAAAACAATACACTACAACAAACACTATTACTAAACGCGTCTACACAAGGCCTAAGTCTAGGTAATCCTATAGTGAAATCCTAAATCTCTTAGACCATAGCTCTTATACCAAGTTGTTACGCCCCTTGAACAATTAGACTAAAAATTTTAAACTTTTCACATAAAATACATGACTAGACTGACGTTCTGTTACTTTTTTGATGAGCTGAAAAAAATCCTTTGACAATCAGCTCATAAAAGTATTTTTAAACAAAACTAGACTTAATTACCTTCGAAACAACATGTGGTTCAACTCTTGACAACTTATGGGTTTCAAGATATGAATTTTTTTGGAAATTGACAAAACCTGCCGAAATGGGTCAAAATATAAAAAGTGTTCCATTTAACCCATAATGTGAACCACTTACACTATTAACTAAGGAATTACATTACTTTTCATTCTAAAGGTACTTAAACCATCCCATGACTCGTAACATACCAAAATGGGTCGAATTGGCTAGTAGCCAAACACCCCTTTCAACTAGTACTATGACCTACAAATCCACAATACAAACATTCGCTAACTACCACAGACTCAAAATGTACAAGATACTTCTATTATAACCACTTCAATTCACATACATGACCATCTAGTTTAAAACCCTTGACAATGGGTCAAAAGGGGTAAAACGGCATTATGCCAAACACCCCATTTGTATATACACTATAACTAAGTTATTATCAATCCAACATCTTTAACATTACTAAATTCAAACATGAACTTAGACTCATGAACACATATGACCCATAACACAAAATGACCCATGACCATAATTGACCCATAACACAAAATGACCCATGATCATAATTGACCCATATTAACAAAAGTTTACCAAAACACAATAGTAGACACGTGGGGGCTTCCAACTTTGACGTGCTTGGTCTAAAAAATGATGGTCTCCTAATTTCAACTCCAAACTTCACTTCTACGAGCAATCCAACTATGCCTTATCTTTACCTTTACTAGTCTCCCCGGTACCTATAAACATCATCATAAACTATGACGTAAGCAAACGCTTAGTAAGTACAAAGTATGAACAATAATCACAATACAAAATAGGAGCAATTCTATAACACATACATACCTCAATTTAAGCATACAAGCATGCTAACATTAACATATAAAAGCTATGGATCCAAGGCTAACTATAACTTGCTCCAAATAACTATAACATATAAAACATCATGACTTCATAACATTAACTATAACAAGTTCACTACTTATGTACTTACCTCAAATCACCAACTATAATTTCTACTTGAATTTGTTATAGGCTCCTCCCTTGATTCCTATGAAGGAACTAACACTAATTAGTATCTATTTTAATCATATGATGGTGAATTAACAACCTTTAGCCCCTTTCCCCAATTTTTACCCAAAAACCCTAATTATCAATTCAACAATTTGAACTTACTTGTTGTAGGTTTATGATCAAATACTCTTAATCTTTTATCTTCTACACTTCTTCTTGATCAATTTGATATGAAACCAAGCAATCTCTCTTTTCCCTCTCTTTTTCTTTCCTGGAACCGACCTAGGCAAACAACCTCTTGAATTTTCTGGATATCTCTCAAATAATGAGGATAAACTCATTTATATGATTTTAGTTTAGCTAGTAGGCAACTTTGGTCCCTAATGAGTGAATCTTCTCATATTAGGTACTAGAACAAGGTTGTTCTAGTGTCAGTTTGGGATTTTGGCAATAATAGTCCCTGATGGGAGAATCCTTTCATATTTGGTACTAGAACAAGGTTGTTCTAGTGTCAGTTTGGGATTTTGGCAATAATAGTCCCTGATGGGAGAATCCTTTCATATTAGGTACTAGAACAAGGTTGTTCTAGTGTTAGTTTGGGATTTTGGCAATAATAGTCCCTGAGGTTCTACTTTTCCTATTTGACCACCAAACTTATTGCACTTTTAACACATTTGCATTATAACTTATAACTTAACCACTTTTCTTTATAAATACATCCTAACACAATATTATACTATTACTTATAATCATAATAATTTATTATGACACGTATGTAATATAATAATACCTTTTTGGGTTACGGGTGTAACACTTCTCTTGTGGCTCATGGTGGAATTCTTAGTATTTTTAAGTACATTGTATTACATTTCCTACACATATCTCATATTGTTACTACTATAAACCTTCATATTGTTACTACTTTTAACCTTCTGATTTAATTTATCTATTGAGTTTTGGATATATTGTTTATGGATTTGTATATTAATTTTTACTCATGTTCTTAATTTATATCATAATGTACGATAAGTAGTTTGGGTGTAGTTTGTATAAATAGTTGTTGCCATGATTAAATGGTCACTTTGATAGGTTTTTACAAAGATTGATAACAGGTGAGACGCTTGGTGACTTCAAAAACAAGAATCCATGGCTAATGGAAATTCTTGTCATGCTGATATAGCAAGAAAAAAAGAATGTAAGTAAAATATTTATGACACCTGTTTCTTAAAGTAGACCGTAGCTTTACTAATGTAATCTCAGAGGATGTTTAGAATTTCATATTCAAACTACCATTCCAGGAACCATAGGGAATGTGGAAACTAAGGTACTGTTTTTCGAAATATTATGCATGATGATCTCTTATTTATTTTATGATGGTTTAGAACATTATGTATAGAACATTTTTGAGGGAACAAGCTTGAGTTGAATTGATTCATTTGTTATAGCTTTACTACTGTTTTATTTTTGTTTACTACTATGTAAAGATTTAGTGAATTCATGTCTTATGTCTAGGGCCATCATTTCATTTCAGACTATGATATAATAATAATAATAATTATTTATTTAGGATACTATTCTAACTGTAATGAAGCTTAAAAGTTTTGCAGCTGCCATGAGTGTGTTATAACTTTCAATAGGATAATGTCTATAAACTACACGTTATGTGACAACTTTCAATAGGATAATGTCTATAAACAACACGTTATGTGACTTTACTTCTTTTAGGAACTAATGTAAATAAATAAGGCAATACTAATCGGTGAAAAGACGCAACTAATCAATGGAAACTTGGTAAATGAAGCTATGGATGCAAACAGTTTTGTACTCAATATTGAGTCGAATATCGAATGTAAGAATGCATGCCACTTACTTTATAGATAAATACAACCCAGTTAGACTCATAAGTAAATGAGATTGGATTATCCTTACTTTATAACCCCTTTTGAGTATTTGACTATAACACAATGTTAAACAATGTATAATGGATTTATAAAGAATCATTTGTTTTACATGAATATGTTAAGTCATATTGTAACATGCTTTTGGGTACTTTGGAACAATCAATCAATTAATACATGCTAATACAAGAGAGTTGAAAACCTAAACTGAATCATTGTTATACTTGCACTATTATACCGTAATATGCTTTCGGGTGTGATATGAAAAAGTTCAAAGGTACGTCATGGTTTAATGAAAAATATCTTTGTTATTCTTACACTATTATACATCTCGAAAAAATATATTGTGTATTCACAAACATTTACGCGTCTATCATATATTTTATATTTTACATGTTCACATAATATGGAAGCTCATCTTTTAGTAGTTAGATAATGTGTTATGTAATGGAAGAATGAACTAAAGTATGTCAACATTCTCAATTGTGGCTGAGGAAAATAAAACTATTATGCCGCTGATGAGTGTGTGAATACTCATCATTTTTGGTCAATCTGAACTGCAAAAACATTTAAAAACAGTCAAATACGCATCAAAATACTGAAATTATCCTAGGATTGTGTTTTATATGTTTTAGATGCAAAATGTTTAAAAACAAATGAAAAACGAACAAAGTTTGCATAATTGGCAGTTTCAGTCCCTCAAGTTTCAAAAATTTACAAAACTAGTCCCTGGAGGTTTAAAATGAAAGAAAAGTCAACCCAAGTCCTTTGGAATTCAAAAATTGTCAAAACAAGTCCTTGGGTATAAAGTTTGAGAAAATTACACAATTTGTCACTCAGGTTTCAAAATTGGCAAATTTAGTCCTCGGGTATTTTAAAATTGGAAATTATCATACTTTACCCTTGTACTATTCAATTATGGCATGTATGGTCCTTTTGATGACTTTTGGGAATATTACAACTCAACCCTTCAAAAAATCAGAAAATACATTTTTGGTCCCTATGTTTATTATAACAAACCAAACGGACCTAAACCTTATCACTCCAAAACACACCCCACTCCTAATCTAACCCACTACACACCCCTAGCCCATTACCCTTTTCCTAAGCCCACTACCACAAAATAATAAAACACAAACCAAACCCACCCTTCACGTTTTTATAATAACCAGGGTCAACACCCTTGACCTCCACCTCACCCTCACCTCCTTCACGTGTGTCTGCTACCCCTGCAACACCCTACACCAACACCATCATCACAACTATCTCCTGCCATTTATCACTTTCCACCAATACATTCCAAACTAATCCCTCTGCCACAAGCAAAACAGCCCAACTTGCTTGTATTTTGTCTTCCCGCCAAAAGCAATTGAACAGTCAAGATGGAATCCACTTATCCAAAGGTTGAAAAGAGAGGTGGGATACGGCCAAGAACCCTTTTTGAAGGATATAAAAGGCAGAAGATAGAGGAAAAGTGGATATAGATAGCAGTAGTTAAAAAATAGATTTGTAGCTTAAATTCAAAAATATGGAATTGTAGTTAAATGTGCTCTTAGTTTTAAGTAATGTAAGGGATTTGTACTCTTTATTTTCAATCAAGTCTAATTCAAGCTTTTCACAAAAATTTCAGTCAGTGCATTATTTCTTCATTTATATTTGCTTATTTATGATTGCTTAGTTAACTGCTTATTAGTGTTAGGCTTGCACTTATTTCACAATTACCTAGCTCATTTAGTTCATTGCTTGTAATTTCTTAGAGTTGTGAAAACTTTGGTAGAAGAAATCCTAGGCAGACCTAGGATTAAGTAGTGTTTGGCATAAGCTCTTTTAAGCATAAAAAGTGGTTTTGACCCATTCTTTCTTCCCCACTTAGTCTTTAGATAGTGTCACTAGTTGTTTTTAAGTTAGTTTTATCATTTTCAAGTTAATTTAAAAGCATGTCAGTAGGTTTTCTAAATTTACTCATTTAAAACTGCTTTGCAAAAGTGATTACCTCAAATATCAGCTTAGTTCTTTTTAAGTTGTTGCTACTGCATATCAGCTTAGACTAGATTAGGATAAATTGGTAATAGGCTTTCTTTAGTAAAACATCAAATTTGCAAACCAAATTGACCTATTGAGTTGTCCACTGTTGCATCAATAAAACAAAAACTCCACATTAGAATCTAGCTTAGGTCATTAGTAGTTGTAGTACTTGTTTAAACCTAGTTCACTTTAGTTAATAAAAACTATTTGTAACTCTTTCTTTGACACCCTTGGTCAAACTCACCCATTTTAGCTAAAACTGACCCATAAGGCTTGCATTCTCTTTTGTCCCAAACCACCCCAAAGCTGCATTTTTCATTCATTCATTAGTGGGTAATAGGGTCTGAAAATAGTTTTGTAGCTTGTTGACCAGGTTGAGAGCAGGTGTATATTTTTATATAATTTTTTAGATTTTTTTGAAGCTTATGCAAGTGTCTAAAGTGACTCATCTGAGCATCATTCTGCCCTGCACCCAGCTTTGCCACAATGAACATTTTCACATGACCACTGCCTGTTCACCTGTGGGGCCCACTCCAAGCTTATTAGCTTTTTATGAAGCTTTTCTATGGGGGTTGTTGGTTCAAGGTTAGTATGGGATCTGTTAGCTTATCTGTGGGCCCTATCAAGGGCTAAAGTTAGCACATTGGGTCTGCTTCAGGGGTGTTTGTTTGATTTAGTTTAATTTCTGATTTTTCAAGTGCTTTCTAGATCCTTATGACTGCTTGTATCTTGTTCCTATTAGCTTATTAGGATTCCCCTAGTGTACCTGTTGTTTATTTCCCCTTAAGCATAACTTATCTAGCTTGTTGGTTAGCAGCTTAAGTGTTTAGCTTAAATGCATAACTTACGCTCAGTCTGAGCCATTCCCTGTCACAAGCTCATTGTGAGCTTCACAGTGGGTCCCACTGTGACTACTTGGGCTCTTTGAGAAACCCACAGACCCCAGTTGCTGGTTCCATACTTATTTTTGATTAATGAGCTTATTTTGGATAAGTTAAAGGTGGCCTGCAACAAGCCTTTGGCCTGTTAGGTTCCCTTTTCACAGGTCTCTCAAATGCTCAACACTAGAGCTTATACTAAGCTTGTAGTCTTTTTGGAAAGCCCAATTGGTGGAATTTTAGGTTCCAAGCTTAATTTGAGTTTATAAGCTTATTTGATAAGCTTATCTAAGCCCTCAATGAGCCTGCTTGTGGCCTGTTTGGTCTGAGGAGATTTTGGAACTGCTTATTGTCTATTTGGTCTATTCAGTGGTTATTTAATGTTGTTTTATATTCATTCTAGTTCATTGAAGTTGTTTCCATCTTATTTCCCAACTGAGTAGCTTATGGTGAGCTTAAAACCTCATTTTAAGCCATTTAAGCCACTGTTGAGCTTATTAGGATGCCTAATGCTTATTTTTAAGTTCTAAAGTAGTTTCCTTCACAAAAGTTTTTCATTTATAGTAGGTTAATAGATTTGTAACAGAAAAACAAGAAAAAAAAAATCAAATTTAATTTTTAGTGATAGCTTCTATTTAATATAATTTAGGTTTTTAATTTTTCTTTTTAAATTTTTGTTAAGTACTTATATGATTTTATATTTTTCTTAGATTCCTGACATATTAAAGTATTTATAGGAATTTTTTTAGATTTTTCCTTTGTCATTTAGTATTAATTATAATTAATATTAGTTTAATAATAATTAAGTAATATTAGTTAATTAAATAGGTTTATTAATTTTTACTTAACAACAGTACTTTTTTATATTTTTTCTAGGTTTTTTATATCATAAAATAATTTTAGGAAATTTTTCATAATTTTCACTGTTCATTTTCTATTTTTCTTAATTTAATTTAGTTTTAAGTAATTAATAAATAGTAATTAATTAATAATAATTAGATAAAAAGTTAGAAAAATATAATTTTAATTTTAAAATTAGTTTTATAATATTTAGATTTTTCCAAATTTAATTTTCACATTTTTAGTGTAATCTCATAATTACTTATAATTTAGTGTAATTTAAATAATTAAAAGTAATTAGGAAAATAGTAATTAATTAAATAGTGTAAAAATGTAATTTTCATATCCGTAGGTATTTTATTTCTATAAAACTCGCGTTTTATTTCATACGCTAACGTAACTTTAATTCATACGAACGCGTTTTTAGACTTAGCTCACGTTTTTAGTGTATCTGTTCATCAGTAATTGTTAATATAGTATTTCTAAGTTATTTTCGTTCCTCATCTCGTAGTGTAATCAATCACAACTCACTTATACCCATTTCCGTTCAGATTCACCCGATCACAAATCCGTTTTTATACCATCCACACCTCGTCGGGACATAACGACCCGGGGAAACCCTATACTTCCATGGAGATTGATTCTGAGTAGTTTGACTTTGTTGACCATTAACCTGGTCAATTTAGTTGACCGTTCGGAACCAATCAATTTTTGGCGCCGCTGCAGGGGAGGTCGTGCGCGTATTCTAAACGGTTTTACAGATTAGTGAATCTGGATATACACTCATTGTATATTTGCCATCCTTTGTTCATATTTTCTTATTATAAAAACAAAACTGTTCCCGAAAACTTTTTAAAATTAGTTTTCAACGAACACAAAAACACAAAAAGATTTTCTTTCTTATAAAATGTTTATCAAAAAACCAAAAAATATCCATCTTTACCCTCCTACCTTTTTTTTCTTCATCCCTTTACCCTCTATCCTTTTGAAATTTTCACGAAATTTTTTTTGTCACGTGTGGAACAAAATATTCGTCACATGTGAAAAAAAATTTCGTCGCATGTAATTTTTTTTCATCACGTGTGAAAAAAAAATTCCGTCACATGTGAAAAAAAAATTTCGTCACATGTGAAAAAAAAATTTCGAAAATTTTTCAAAAAAAATTTTCGAAAATTTTTTGAAAATTTTTCAAAAAAATATTCGAAATTTTTTTGAAAATTTTTTGAAATTTTTTCGAAATTTTTTTGAAATTTTTCAAAAAAAATAGTTAGCTAATAATAGCTATTAGATCAAAGTTTAAGGAGGATAAAATGAGTGGTTAGAATTAATTCTCGCGTTCTCACAAAAATTAAATTTCTCACATGAGTGGCCCCCTATATATATATATATATATATTTTAAATTTTGGAGATTCAACGGGTCTATAAGTTTACCTTTGTTTACATATAATCTTATCACTAACTTCATTTTTTCGCTTACTTGAGGCTGCAACGGGTCTATAAGCATACCTTTTCATGTCGTATGTACTTGTGATAATAAATAACAGTGTTTTAGAAATAAATAATGTAGGCTTGAATTCTTGGGCATATCGGTATACATGTGATATCTTTTATGCCATTTTTTCTATTTACATGTATTATCAATCGCAAACACCTTTTATTTACATTTTTTTTACACTAATTAGGTGCTTAACAAATGTTCTTTGGTTATCACTTAATTCACGCTCAACACATACATTTACTTTTCAAGTCCATGAATATTGTAGGCTGCGTGCATGAATGTTTATTAGATTAATAGTTACATCCATATTTCTTTATTGTATCATTGACTTAATATATATTATTCCATTAAAAAAAATCAAAATTTTTACCTTCGTTTTTTTATTCTTACTTTACCCACACACTTAATTTCTTGATGCATACATTCTTTTAAAAACCGGTCAATTTGACGGGTCTATAAGCTAGTTACATTTATACAATACAATTAATTCAACATCCGAAAATCAGTTTCAATTCTACACGATTCATCAAAACCTTTCCAAAAATCTTAAAAATTCCTCTACACGATTCATCAAAATCAGTTTCAATTCTAATTCAAAATCACATTCAATATCAATTCACAGTCACAATTGCAAATTAAAACACATACACAATTGCAAATTAAAATACCAGCATCATTCAAGATCAAGATTTTGATATGATTATATCTCGAGTCCATATCACATTTGTTGTTCTTTCTTGCTTCTTTTGGGTTCATCAAATTAAAACAGGTAACAAATTTGATTTTTTTAATCTATTTTTGAGTCGGATTTTAGTTAATTCATCATCTTCACAGTCTTCTTATTTAGGGTTTAGATTTAAATCGCACAATACAACATTTGTGATTGAATTGCAATGCGTTTTTTATTTGTTTGTAGCAGGTTTATATGTATCAGGTTTCTATTAGTTTTTTTCAATTTAATTTTGTGCCGATTAATTTTGATATGTATGATTCAATTGTTCTATTTTTTTTTTCAATTTGATATGCAAGTGTATGTTGCCCTATATCGAAGTCTCCATTCAGATTCAATGGTACAACTTTTTCTAAAAAAGATATTCCTTGATCATGATAATTTTCATTTTTGATTATGCAGGTATAATTCAATCACCGCATCTAAACATTTGTAAGTTTTAATTTTTCTTCCTTTTTTTAGTTTGATGTGTAAATTTGGTACTTGAATTTTCCATTGATTATGAATATGATTGGTGTCATGTTTTTTGTGATACATGTTTGTGCCTGAATTTGAAGATCGAAAATCAAAGGTTTGCAAGTGATTTAATGAGGGGATTGCGGTCGTCGGTCTATGATGGAGCATTTCCAGGAATGGTGAATTTTTAGGTAAATCAATGGTATTTTGTTTTGATATTTGGATTATGTAGAATACCTAAAGCTTCAAATTACAGGTTGTTAATATATATTTAGTTTTAACGGTTCCATTGGGTTAAGCTAAAGGATTGAACAAAAGAGAATCGGTTATTCAAACGTAGTCAATATCTTATATCTTTTGCTCATTTGTTTTTCTGGATGACAGGATGAGATGGAAAAGCGGATAGAAACAGCTGGTGAGTACCCTTGACTAGATATTTTAATGTAGTGCGCATCAGCGTATCAAGATACATAAATCATAGTTTCTCTCCAAATACCGAGATGCGTCTTCCTACTCAGTTGATACATCAGCTAGAAATTTATTATATAATATAATGTGTTAATAGTTTTCATCAAAATGGTTTAGGAGGTCACTTAGGCAATTTTTGACTCATTTGACACATTGCCTTGTTAGCTGACCTTTTTCACTCATATGATTCGTTATAGATGATATAACTTAACCTGCATCGACCCCGTATTAAAACCTAATTCCGTTGCAAAACCATGTTATGTTAATACCACAAAGGAGTATTTTTTCAGCTTAATGGCTATTAAATTGCCCGTAATCAAAATACCAAATCGCAAAACTAACAAACCATATTGATTTTAGTTGAGTTTTAGTTTAGTCATACCCAACCGTAAAAGTTTTTGGTTTTTTGTTTCTCTTTAGGTTCATATTTTTAGTATCAAACATTTGACCGGAAATTCAAAATTTTAAATAATTTTATGTAGTGTGTTAACATGTTATAGTCGTTAAAATATTTCTGGATATTTTTGTCAGCGGCCGTGTTTTACTGAATTGGTATAACTGAACCCAAAAACATACTTGGGTAACCTTTAAAGTAGTTATAGTATATATAGGTGTCCTTAGTCAAATACTTGGATGGGCTTCACATACATTATATTTCGACTAATGTTTGGTTCCATGTTTCAGTTAAAACGGGTTATTGAATCTGACAGAGTTGTGACAGAAGACTTGATTATTTGAAAGCGACGGCTTTTATGTTCCATCGCTTGGAAGTTCAGTTGGACTAAAGCTTATCAGGTTTGTTACTTTTGCAACAAAGAAAAAAAAAAGAAACAAGAATAGTCCTTTGATTTCGGAATTTGTTTGCAATTTTAATATACTTATTTTCAGTTTATCATCGAGAGGTCATGGGATTTGGCTGTATTTGAAGTAGATTTGTTGCATTCAAATATGAGTGGGCTTGATCCTACAACACATGTTAGCATGAGTTTTCTTTATTCTCAAGCTCAACTATATTGTCCATTTATTCAAATATTTAAGCTTGTCCCTGATGTTGTTCTATCAGTACCCGTAGGGCAAATGACGCTTATATGAACCGGTTAGTTGTGTTGCTACATAGATATGGACCCGCATAAACAAAGTGCAGCTATATTGACTGCCAGTTTTGAGTATGTCGTTTTCTACAGGCGTTTAAGTAACTTATATAATGTAAAGTAGAAATCGAAGTATAAATTACTTACATGTTTCATTTAGGATCATATTATTTCATATTATATCTATATGAATTTCTGACAAAGACATAATTGTGTGCTTTGCAGGGCCAAGTGAGAATAGCACATATGAAATGAAAATGGGACGGTTTCATATCAAATTTTATAAATGGACTAGTCAAGGCTATAAAAATTGTAGTCAATGGAATCTGTCTTTCTTCCAAGAGATACATTCTCGGCTCAAACAAAGATCCATCTCAAATCTCACTATCTAAAAGGTAAAATATTTCAGCCAAAACACATGTTATCTTCGAATATGCACCATTACACTTGGTTTGATTGACTCACATGCCCATCTTTTTACTGTTTTTCATTAATTCATTAATTGTTATGCATGGTGTCTTCTCTAGATTTGATTTTACTTCACTATGCGTTGAACTAAACAGCACAAGCAGTTGACGACTTGGCGTTAAATATGGTTTCTGAAAAATGATCTAAAACAGCACAACCAGTTGGCGACTTGACAAGGCTGATAAGGGCAAGGATGAGAATATACATGTTTGTTTGAAACCATGATGTGGGAAAGCATTCAGATACGCATGAAAGTTACAAAAACATGCAATTCTCATGGTGAGTATATATCTATTTTGGTTAAGCTAATTGACGTTTATGCTTTCTGATGGCTATATACTATTTTTTTGACTATTACATTTCAATTGGAAACCGTTGAGGCTTTCTGTGGAGAACCGGGTTGCATGAAACTTTTCACCAATAAGCAATGTTTAACGGCTCACCTCCAAACTTGCCATCAATACATCAACTGTGAGATTTGTGGGGGAGCTAACAACTTTGGAAGAACATCAAGGGTCACCTTCGCACACATGATAAAAGGGTGTCTAAGGAGAGGATTAGATGTACCTTTGAAAGATGTGAGCTGACTTTCTCAAATGTAAGAAACCCACGGAGTATTGCTTTTGATGCTTTTAGCTATGTGTCAAAACACTTTCTTATCCAAAAATCTCAACCACTTTTTACTTACAAAAGATCTTCCATATCCGCATTAATCTAATTTCTATATAAAACAGCTGAAAGTAAAACAGACTTGAAATTTACTTATTAGCAATACATAATGGGTTACGATTGCAAGTCTAATGCTTAGCCTTTGTTTAAAATGCATAATTCAAATCTACGACAACCTGTAAAAGATGCCCATTTTCAAGATAGTGCAGCCGATAGAAGCAGCTCAGTTAAGGAATTTGTACACTTTCAAGTTTTGAGTTTTGTGTTTCTGGTCCTCAAATCTAAATGTTGCCTTACAGTAAAAAAAGACATGGAAATAATCTATGTTGAACAAGATAGTGCAGCTGATAGAAGAAGCTCAGTTAAGGAAACCAATGCTTCAAAGGTGGCTGGATCAGTTTGGTGAAAGTTACAGTATGGCAGTAATCATACTATTAGTTGTCGTTGCCCTCATTGGCCCAATTCCTTTCAAGTGGCCATTCTTTAGTACTCCAGGTAATGTCCACATGTTTCTTGAGCCATTATTTGTTTTGTGTGCAATGAATATTTCACCTTAAGTTTATCATGTGGTTCATTCATGATCTCCTATACAACATACTTTCATATTCCATGATAATGATCGTCTTTGCACAGTATGTAAAATAATCAGTATGCCCCTTCTTTTTAAATTTGTATAGTTGTGTAGCTTGCAGGGGCTCATTTTGCAAAGAGTAATGGGGCTCATGGTTGCAGCATCACTATGTGCTTTGGTTGTCGCTCCCTTGGGTTATGCTACTGCAATCAATGCATGTGCAAAAAAGGTACTGCCTATTCTAATATGAGACCCAATAATGAGGTCTTCCATTCAACATTACATTAATTGTTATGTTTGCATGCTCTTAGACTCCGTCCAATTTGGTTTTTGAATTACTCTTATAAATTCCTTAATGTTTGCAATCAGAAAACATGGACGCGTCTAGAATTTTGGTGGCTTGGCTGTGTCTAACATGTGTTGAACCCCCGTTTCAATGGTTTGAGGTGCATCCTGTGCAGCTTTAACCATAACCAGCATGAACATAAAGCCATAACTATTCTATAATGACATCTAAAAGTAGCGATAAAATGTTACTCAAAGCATCATTCACAAACACAATAAACATGCTTTATAACCTGACTATAGCAATAGAACTTTGCCATGATAAGCTATCAAACATGCCAGAATATTCGGTTCCTAAAACAAGAGGACCAAACCGACAACAATAATATTTTTTTTATGAAAGAACAAGCTGCCATAATCTTTATTTGAGTCAAGACTTACCATGGTTACATTTTTTTTAATGCAACATGTATATTCACTATAAGAAAATGCTTAAATCAAAACACAAATCATTTACACGCAACGAACCCAAAAGAATGAATTATTGAAAATTCATGCAATATTTCTCTTTGCTTTACACGTAAGAAAGTATATAGGTTTGAAGTGTGAAGTAACTTTTTGTAGTTTTTACAGTGGGTCATCAAGTACCAAGGTAATCTTCTTTCTTTGCAACAAAATAGGTCATGTTTCATAAGGGTTTGGTGAACTTTGATCTTATAACGACTTAATGAAGAACACATGCATTGTCTTAAAGCGCAAAACAGGCACATAGGGTAATAGGCCCAAATCAATTTTTTTTTTTTTTTTTTTTTTTTTTTTTTTTTTTTTTTTTTTAATGATGATTGACACAAATTGGTTTAGTGTGCAAATAAGATGACTTGAGTAACTGGTGTTTGGACAAAATGCGTTTCAAGGGATGTTTGTCACAAAAACGTTTTATGGGCTGTTTGGATGGAAAAAAGTTTATTGGCAATTTGGATAGAAAAAAGTTTTATGGGTTGTTTGGAAACTTAAGCAAAACGAAAGAAATACAAGACAAACAATTTGAATAAAAAATATGGACAAGAACTATTAATATTTGCCCCTTCAAATAGAACTTATCTTGATCCATTATACTTTTATAGAACCATTCTGGATATTTCCTCTACATGAGTGTATTTAAACTTTACGGTAGTTTATCAGAATTTCTTTTAATCTATAACCATTCGTTAAGTAGTTTATTAGAATTTCTTTTAATCTATAACCATTCGTTAAATTTTTTAAATTTTTTCTTCAGGACATACAACTATTTGGTGATGATCTGCAGGGCCCTCTTAGGTGAACACACATATTTAAGTAATGATCTTTTGTATAATGAATGCTACAACATGATAAACAAATTTCCTAAGACTAGATGTTCCAAAATAAATGGGTTAAAACGGCAAACTCTTTAGTCTCACTTTTTGTCAATAATTTTACAATTTTGTTCTTATAAACTGTCTTGATGTCAAATATGATTACAAAATTTCATTTTGTTTATACTAATCACAAATTTCATAAGACATTTTGCACGAATTTTGACTACTTATCTCATTTGACACTGTTGGTTGTTAGCTAATCTTGATTAATATTTTATCCTAATTTTGTACTCCTATATTTTAAGCTCATTCTTTTGTGTCCTGGTCTCGAGTAGCAAGATAATATTATTTCTCATTTCATAGTCTTCCTACAAAGTAGGAGGAAATACTATTTCTCATTTCATAGTCTTCTGTACAATTATCTCCATTATAATAGAAACAAATATCATGGTTTTGTGATTTTTTTACGACAAAACAATAGTGAATGGTTTTTTTGTAGTTTATCGAAACATAAGTGAACTCGATATAGTTATCAAATTACTGTTCTTTAAGAACTTTATCTACTTTTATGAAGGAAAACAAAACTCATGCCAAATACGTTTTTGTTTTTCTTGACTATTTTGAATTTATTTATCTGTTTTGTTGATGAATTTGCAGGTTACAAATTGTTTATTCATGAATATGATATGTTCGGATGGAAATAACCTTACAAAAAAATATATATTCCTCAATGTAAAATTAGATGTTTGGTTTTTTTATTCACTAAAATAACAATGAATATATTTGTAGGTTGCTTGCTAATTTCGTTTTGCGAAAAAGAAGATAGCAAATGAGGTCATACATTGAGTACTGAAAGATGTATGGGTTAATAATCATTTATTTGTGTTTAGATTTTAAATGATGATTACTCTGTTTTTGTATTCTATCATTATGAGTTGTTTGGCTTGCTTATCCATTCATGAAATACTTACAAATACTTTGATTGCACGGGTGCTATGGTTGTCCAGCAAAATGGAGGTAACAAACTTACAAATACTTAGAATGCACGGTGCAGTTCTACCATACGTCATTGGGTATTTTTTGGCACCAACAGTGCAGTCGTTCTTCACCATTGCCCATGCCATAATAATAATAATAATAATAATAATAATAATTTGACCGTTTATTAACGTAAATAAAACAACGAAAAAAAGTAGAAAGAAAAAAGAAAACCCTTTTCACTTTTAGCTTATATTTTTTAAACATTCAACCCAGATCACAATTTATAACTTCATGTGCTTTTATGAAATAATTAAATATATGAAACTCATAAGATTGAGTAACCTAGAAATCACCAAAAAAGTTATTACTTATGCAATAATGCTACAGTCAAATATGGGGCATTTATGCAGTTAGTACTTTATTTAATTTAGTAGATGAAGGAAACTGAAGCCATCTCATAGATGAAGGCCATTCTCTGTCCGAAGATATTCTAATATACGAAGCTGATGGTAATCTACCAAAAAACTACTACAAATATAGTCTAAACAGAAGTTCTTCAAGGTCTTTGACTTAAGTTTCAAGAGGTACGTATCAATATACACATGATATCTTTTATGCCATTTTTTTATTTACATATATTATCAATCGCAAACACTTTTTACTTACACTTTTTTTACACTTATTAGGTGCCCAACAAATGTTCATTGGCTTATCACTTAAATTGCGCTAAATACATACATTTGCTTTCCTAAACCATGAAGATTGTAGGCCGCGTGGATGAATATTTATTAGATTAATAGTTACATCCATATTTCTTTATTGTATCATTGACTTAATATATATTGTTCCATTCAAAAAAGAAAAAAAAAATCAAAATTTTTACCTTCATTGTTTTTTCCTATTTTACCCACACACTTAATTTCTTGATGCATTTATTCTTCTAAAAACCCGTCAATTTGACGGGTCTATAAGCTAGTAAATAAATAAAACGCACACACACAACTAGCTAAGCATTTCATAATTTATTGGAAAATCCACTTTGATTCTCTATCGACCAATAATATGGGCCCATTAACTTGGTTTAGTAAGGTCATTGGTTTCCTCAAAAGAGTTCATGTTTTCAAACATCATCGCTAGTCTCTCTCTCTGGAGAAAAAACGATTCCCTAACATCCCTAATTTTTTAATCGCTTTTCTTCAAATCTGCCAATTCCCTAACAAGATTTGGTAGTCTTTTGTTGAATCATTCTTTTAGGGTTTATTAATCGTTTTTGTTTCCTGATCGCACCTTAGTATCCTTCATTCTCTAGATCGGTTGAACAGTATTCCTATATCTGTTACAGGTTTGTGTTTGAATCGACTTATCATTACGTTGGTCGATCTTCATCATGGATTCTGGTTAGGTTTTGGATCGCATGCGTTTTTAAAACCCTAACTCTTTAAGTTAGGGTTTACTGTTTTAGTTGTTTTAATTGGTCGCTCCATTGTGGTTACTGTTTGTGGGTATTGAGAGAGATGAACAAGGGATTTTTTTAACAAAGTTAGTATTCCAAAAGATACGACTACATCTATTGTTAATGACAAGAACGATTCTGATGTTACTAGGTCTGTTGGGAATAAGGGTACGTCTAATGTACGTCATGTTGATGTTGATGAGTTAACTGCTAGTATGAACCGATTGAAGAAACATGATGAGGGTATGTCGAGTGATGGTACTTCGGGTACTCCTCAAGTTCGACAAGCTACTAGGGTTTTGGAGAACCCTAGTCTTGAACCTGGTACGATTGAAACTAACTTGGTTGGGAGCAAACATGACCTGGTGGAGCCGGTTTCACTTGGTAATATTCAAACGGCCACTACTAGTTTTGGTGAGTTGAGTACACCCTCAACGATGAACCCTAGTAGTGTTAGTTTGAATGTGGATGATGCACCTGATTGTTCTAAGAATGGTAATCAGAAAGTGGAGCCGATTCCACTTACGAAAGTTACATCACATGGTGACCACTTGGAGCCGGTTACAATTGCTGAAAATGTGAAGCAATTGATTGATAATGCGCATAAGAATTTTGATGAAGCCATGAATAAAATTCAAAGTGAGATTGGAGCTAATGAAGTTAATCTTACAAGTACTCCTCCTTCGTTTGGGACAAATGTGAATATGAATAAGAGTGCAACTTCTGGTCCTAATGCTCACAAGGTTGATACTACTAATGGTACTGGAGTGAAATCGGTTTCTTACGCGGGTGCTACTTCTAATGAACCTCTGAAACATGTTTCTAACTTTCGTAGGTTGGAATGTAGCAAGAAGAAGGCTGACGTTGATCTTTTTGTTCCAATGAATGTAGTGGAAGAGGTGAATATCATATCTGAGAATACGCTTTATGGGTATTTTCTTGGTCAATGCCTTGCGTTTCCTGTTGTTGATTATTATATTCGCAATGCGTGGGCTAAGTTTGATATACAAAAGGTAATAATGAATGCAAAGGGGTTCTTCTTCTTTAAGTTTAATTCAAGTAAAGGTGTTGATGATTTACTTGAAAATGGTCCTTGGTTGATTAGAAATGTTCCTATTATTCTTAAACCATGAACATTGAACACCAATTTACTTAAATAGGATTTGACCATTATCCCGATGTGGGTTAAATTCCATGATGTTCCTCTTGCTATGTTTTCTGATGATGGTCTTAGTCTTCTTGCTACATTGATTGGTACACCCAAAATATTAGATGCTTTTACCAGCCAAATGTGTAAGGATTCGTGGGGCCGTAGTAATTTTGCTAGATGCATGATTGAAGTAAAGTCGGATGAGGTGCTTCGGGATAGTCTCACTGTTGAGATACCTTTACTTGATGGTACGGGGTCGACTATTTAGAAAATTCGGGTTGAATACGAGTGGAAACCACTACAGTGTGATAAGTGTAAGGTTTTTGGTCATACTCTTATTGATTGTCCTCAAGTTGTTGTGCCTTCTGTTCAGATGCCTGCTACTGATGGTTTCAAGACTGTCAATAACAAAAAGAAAGGAAAGCAAGGGGCTCAAACACTTCCGGGTCTAGGAGGGTTTACTATACCAGTTGTGGGTAAGCAGTTTCAGTATCGACCCAAAAAGACCTCTACGGAACCTCAGAAAGTGGATGGCAATAAGAAAAATGTCTCTGGTATGGCTAGTTCAAGTGGAACGAAGAAAGTTGCTGTCACTAAGAAGATTGCTTCTGATGTGGCTAGTATAAGTGGAATGAAGATCACTACATCCAATCAGTTTGATGCGCTTAATATGGATGATACAGATGGCTTTGGTATTCCTACTAATGACACCAACAAGGATGTTGATGCTGGCCGTACAATGGAAGTTAATGAGGATGAGTCGATTAAGACTGGTAATACATCACAAGAACCGCTTATGAGTGATTCAATGGGAACAAAGGAAGTTGGTTCTACTCCTATAGTTGAGAAAATTGGTAAGCTTGAAAAGCTACTTATTGATGGGAAAACTACTCTTGTGGATGATGATGGTCATCCTATTCCGTCTATCTCTTTCACTAAGAGGGCTAACCCATTTTCAAAGGTGGGTGAGGTTGTGGTTTCTGATAGTGATGATGATGAGGTTCTTAACACATTCGACGAATCAGCAAATCTTTTTGGTGGTGGTCATGAGCGTGAAGATGAGTTTGATGACTATGATGATTATTCGAAGCAAATTTATGATCTTCCAGGAAATTTGGATGCTCTTAATGCCATTTATGGCTTTAATCTCCAAAGTCGTAGGAAGTAGTTTATATTTTTGTCAGAGTCTCTTAATATCATGTGGTTTGTGGTTTTGTTTTCTCGTTTAGAAAATAGAAAATATCTTGTTATGTAAGCTTTTCGCCTATGTAACGGGCTGAGATATGTGATTCACCCATATCCGTTGTACTTAAATGCTTTTTGGAGTAATATATTTACCGGGTCGTTGACCTTTTACCCAAAAACATCATCACTAGGTGTGTATATTTGAGGGTGATCATGAGAGTCGGAAATGATATGTGGATTATCCCGGTGAGACCGCGTATGTCTGAGTCAAATGACTCTGAATGACGTGAACTGAAAAACCTTTAGTCAAAAAAATGAAGAGCAGTCAAACAATGTTAGTTTGTTTGTATTGAACATGCAAGAAAGATTATACCGCTTTTTTTTTTATTTTTTTTTTTTTATTTTTTTTTTTTTTGTTTTTACCCGGTTTCCGACTCAACATTGCGAGCATACTAATCTTAGGGCGGCTAACCTTTTGGATAGCCCAGAGTCGGCGCAGGTAACCTCCGTGGTTATTATTTTGAAAAGTTATATGTCACTACAAGAATCGACGCTTTTAGCCACGATCACAATTCGTGGCTATAACTCCAGATATCGTGTCTATAGAGGTATTGTCATGAAATTTCGTGACTAAATGGTCGTGGCAATAGCCCCGTGCCTAAAGATCTATTGCCACGAATGGTACACCCTTTTAGCCACGCTTACTTTTAGTCACGAAAGTCGCCATCTTTTAGCCACGGCATTCGTCACTGTAAAGCTTGGGAAAATAAAATAAAAAAGGGCAATTAAAATATTATTAAAACGTTTTGTCACGACACGTCGTGACTAAATGTGTATTTGCTATTTTAATATCTGATGTTTTTGTCACGGCTGGGCGTGACTAAATGGTTATTGTTATTTTTAATGTTGACGTTTTTGCC
Source organism: Artemisia argyi (assembly GCA_030686995.1). Classification (NCBI taxonomy): domain Eukaryota; kingdom Viridiplantae; phylum Streptophyta; class Magnoliopsida; order Asterales; family Asteraceae; genus Artemisia; species Artemisia argyi. Next base: position 15,935,202 of record CM060679.1, read on the forward strand.
ACGACCATGTCGTTGCTAAAACCGTTGCCTATTTCTCCATTACAGCTGCTATTTTAGCAGCAAACCTGCAATTTCTCAGATTTTCCCGGAGGCTTTTCTAGATCCGTAACACACAAACAATCCGAGATATCAATTACATAATTCATATTAACAAAAAGAGTGTCAACAAATCCTAAATCGTTTCAACATGATTCATATTAACATATACCACAAGACGTTAGTTATAACTTAAATTGCTTTAGGAAAACACAACACCTACTCATCTTGATCGTCTTCATCTATTTCTTCATCTTCATTCTCCATCCCATCATCTATATTCTCCATCTCATCATCTACATCCTCCATTCCTTCGTCACTTTTTTCGTATTCTTGAAGTGTCCAAAAATAATTTTAAATACTTTTAGTCACGACTCAAATCGTTGCTAAAAGTTTAAAAAAATTTTAAAAATTTTCAGAAGTAAATTGATTTTTATAAAATAGTGACAAAACTTTTTGTCATGCTCCTATCGTGACTAAAAAGTCAGAATATTTCTTTATTAATATTTATTTAAATCCAGAAAATGAATAAAAAAACTAAACACTTATAGTGACGAATAGGGTCGTGACTAAAGGTTAAAAGAGCATTATTTTGACCAAATTCTCCTCGTTGAAAGCCAAAGTCAATGTTTAACAACTTTTAGCCATGACTTGGGCGTGACTAAAAGTGTTTTCTCAAGTCAAACGTTGAAAACCGACTATTTTGTCGTTTTGTGGACTTTTAGTCACGACACTGGTCGTGGCTAAAAGATTTCCGTGGCTAAATGCCCCGATTCTAGTAGTGTGTTGCATTACATTATACATATTACTATATGTTTATTTAGTCCAACGGTTATTATTTTGGTCCAAAAACAGTTCAGTTTAATTATTTCAAGTAGGATGGTTAAGTTGTTCATGACTACAAAGTCGTTGCTTGAAGACCTGTGGTCAGACATGACGTTTATGTCAGCAATGGAATATAGACTTCAGCCGAACATTTGTTTTTACTCCAGGGAAAAGGATATATAGGTCCAGGACAAAAGGAAAACTTTTTTTGCATTGACGCCTAGCGAAAATATATAAATGAACTAGTCTGTTGATACGAAGAAGCTGTCTTTTCCATTTCAACTTGAGTTTGAAATAATGATCATGAGGAATAATGAGTGGGGTTTGGTGGTCAATCTCATTTTCGTTAGTATTTTTGCAGTGTCAATACTAACAGATAAGGTGCTGGTAATATCACGGCACCTTCTTCTATTCAAGAGAGACTAGTTCTTGTCAAGTTCAAACACAGTGTCGAAGATGAATCTGTAATACTTTCATCATGGGTTGGCAACGACTGCTGTAACTGGAAACGAGTCGAGTGTGATGGTGCCAATGGGAGTGTTGTCAGTCTTCATTTTAGACGAAAGGTAAGGATACTTCCTTATCAAGAATCTGATGCCGAGGAATACAACTAATTGGTGATAAGTTGTCTCTTCTCTTGAAGAGTTGAGTCATCTCAAATATTTGGACTTGAGTGGAAATGAATTTTCAGGAAGCCAGATCCTTTATTTCATCGGATCGTTCAAACATTTGATCGAGTTACCTCAATCTCTCTAATGCAGGTTTCATGGGCAATATTCCACATCGCATTGCAAATATTTCCAGAAGGCTCTCAATATACACATGATATCTTTTATGCCATTTTTTTATTTACATATATTATCAATCGCAAACACTTTTTATTTACACTTTTTTTACACTTATTAGGTGCCCAACAAATGTTCATTGGCTTATCACTTAAATTGCGCTAAATACATACATTTGCTTTCCTAAACCATGAAGATTGTAGGCCGCGTGGATGAATATTTATTAGATTAATAGTTACATCCATATTTCTTTATTGTATCATTGACTTAATATATATTGTTCCATTCAAAAAAGAAAAAAAAAATCAAAATTTTTACCTTCATTGTTTTTTCCTATTTTACCCACACACTTAATTTCTTGATGCATTTATTCTTCTAAAAACCCGTCAATTTGACGGGTCTATAAGCTAGTAAATAAATAAAACGCACGCACACAACTAGCTAAGCATTTCATAATTTATTGGAAAATCCACTTTGATTCTCTATCGACCAATAATATGGGCCCATTAACTTGGTTTAGTAAGGTCATTGGTTTCCTCAAAAGAGTTCATGTTTTCAAACATCATCGCTAGTCTCTCTCTCTGGAGAAAAAACGATTCCCTAACATCCCTAATTTTTTAATCGCTTTTCTTCAAATCTGCCAATTCCCTAACAAGATTTGGTAGTCTTTTGTTGAATCATTCTTTTAGGGTTTATTAATCGTTTTTGTTTCCTGATCGCACCTTAGTATCCTTCATTCTCTAGATCGGTTGAACAGTATTCCTATATCTGTTACAGGTTTGTGTTTGAATCGACTTATCATTACGTTGGTCGATCTTCATCATGGATTCTGGTTAGGTTTTGGATCGCATGCGTTTTTAAAACCCTAACTCTTTAAGTTAGGGTTTACTGTTTTAGTTGTTTTAATTGGTCGCTCCATTGTGGTTACTGTTTGTGGGTATTGAGAGAGATGAACAAGGGATTTTTTTAACAAAGTTAGTATTCCAAAAGATACGACTACATCTATTGTTAATGACAAGAACGATTCTGATGTTACTAGGTCTGTTGGGAATAAGGGTACGTCTAATGTACGTCATGTTGATGTTGATGAGTTAACTGCTAGTATGAACCGATTGAAGAAACATGATGAGGGTATGTCGAGTGATGGTACTTCGGGTACTCCTCAAGTTCGACAAGCTACTAGGGTTTTGGAGAACCCTAGTCTTGAACCTGGTACGATTGAAACTAACTTGGTTGGGAGCAAACATGACCTGGTGGAGCCGGTTTCACTTGGTAATATTCAAACGGCCACTACTAGTTTTGGTGAGTTGAGTACACCCTCAACGATGAACCCTAGTAGTGTTAGTTTGAATGTGGATGATGCACCTGATTGTTCTAAGAATGGTAATCAGAAAGTGGAGCCGATTCCACTTACGAAAGTTACATCACATGGTGACCACTTGGAGCCGGTTACAATTGCTGAAAATGTGAAGCAATTGATTGATAATGCGCATAAGAATTTTGATGAAGCCATGAATAAAATTCAAAGTGAGATTGGAGCTAATGAAGTTAATCTTACAAGTACTCCTCCTTCGTTTGGGACAAATGTGAATATGAATAAGAGTGCAACTTCTGGTCCTAATGCTCACAAGGTTGATACTACTAATGGTACTGGAGTGAAATCGGTTTCTTACGCGGGTGCTACTTCTAATGAACCTCTGAAACATGTTTCTAACTTTCGTAGGTTGGAATGTAGCAAGAAGAAGGCTGACGTTGATCTTTTTGTTCCAATGAATGTAGTGGAAGAGGTGAATATCATATCTGAGAATACGCTTTATGGGTATTTTCTTGGTCAATGCCTTGCGTTTCCTGTTGTTGATTATTATATTCGCAATGCGTGGGCTAAGTTTGATATACAAAAGGTAATAATGAATGCAAAGGGGTTCTTCTTCTTTAAGTTTAATTCAAGTAAAGGTGTTGATGATTTACTTGAAAATGGTCCTTGGTTGATTAGAAATGTTCCTATTATTCTTAAACCATGAACATTGAACACCAATTTACTTAAATAGGATTTGACCATTATCCCGATGTGGGTTAAATTCCATGATGTTCCTCTTGCTATGTTTTCTGATGATGGTCTTAGTCTTCTTGCTACATTGATTGGTACACCCAAAATATTAGATGCTTTTACCAGCCAAATGTGTAAGGATTCGTGGGGCCGTAGTAGTTTTGCTAGATGCATGATTGAAGTAAAGTCGGATGAGGTGCTTCGGGATAGTCTCACTGTTGAGATACCTTTACTTGATGGTACGGGGTCGACTATTTAGAAAATTCGGGTTGAATACGAGTGGAAACCACTACAGTGTGATAAGTGTAAGGTTTTTGGTCATACTCTTATTGATTGTCCTCAAGTTGTTGTGCCTTCTGTTCAGATGCCTGCTACTGATGGTTTCAAGACTGTCAATAACAAAAAGAAAGGAAAGCAAGGGGCTCAAACACTTCCGGGTCTAGGAGGGTTTACTATACCAGTTGTGGGTAAGCAGTTTCAGTATCGACCCAAAAAGACCTCTACGGAACCTCAGAAAGTGGATGGCAATAAGAAAAATGTCTCTGGTATGGCTAGTTCAAGTGGAACGAAGAAAGTTGCTGTCACTAAGAAGATTGCTTCTGATGTGGCTAGTATAAGTGGAATGAAGATCACTACATCCAATCAGTTTGATGCGCTTAATATGGATGATACAGATGGCTTTGGTATTCCTACTAATGACACCAACAAGGATGTTGATGCTGGCCGTACAATGGAAGTTAATGAGGATGAGTCGATTAAGACTGGTAATACATCACAAGAACCGCTTATGAGTGATTCAATGGGAACAAAGGAAGTTGGTTCTACTCCTATAGTTGAGAAAATTGGTAAGCTTGAAAAGCTACTTATTGATGGGAAAACTACTCTTGTGGATGATGATGGTCATCCTATTCCGTCTATCTCTTTCACTAAGAGGGCTAACCCATTTTCAAAGGTGGGTGAGGTTGTGGTTTCTGATAGTGATGATGATGAGGTTCTTAACACATTCGACGAATCAGCAAATCTTTTTGGTGGTGGTCATGAGCGTGAAGATGAGTTTGATGACTATGATGATTATTCGAAGCAAATTTATGATCTTCCAGGAAATTTGGATGCTCTTAATGCCATTTATGGCTTTAATCTCCAAAGTCGTAGGAAGTAGTTTATATTTTTGTCAGAGTCTCTTAATATCATGTGGTTTGTGGTTTTGTTTTCTCGTTTAGAAAATAGAAAATATCTTGTTATGTAAGCTTTTCGCCTATGTAACGGGCTGAGATATGTGATTCACCCATATCCGTTGTACTTAAATGCTTTTTGGAGTAATATATTTACCGGGTCGTTGACCTTTTACCCAAAAACATCATCACTAGGTGTGTATATTTGAGGGTGATCATGAGAGTCGGAAATGATATGTGGATTATCCCGGTGAGACCGCGTATGTCTGAGTCAAATGACTCTGAATGACGTGAACTGAAAAACCTTTAGTCAAAAAAATGAAGAGCAGTCAAACAATGTTAGTTTGTTTGTATTGAACATGCAAGAAAGATTATACCGCTTTTTTTTTTTTTTTTTTTTTTTTTTTTTTTTTTTTTTTTTTTTTTTGTTTTTACCCGGTTTCCGACTCAACATTGCGAGCATACTAATCTTAGGGCGGCTAACCTTTTGGATAGCCCAGAGTCGGCGCAGGTAACCTCCGTGGTTATTATTTTGAAAAGTTATATGTCACTACAAGAATCGACGCTTTTAGCCACGATCACAATTCGTGGCTATAACTCCAGATATCGTGTCTATAGAGGTATTGTCATGAAATTTCGTGACTAAATGGTCGTGGCAATAGCCCCGTGCCTAAAGATCTATTGCCACGAATGGTACACCCTTTTAGCCACGCTTACTTTTAGTCACGAAAGTCGCCATCTTTTAGCCACGGCATTCGTCACTGTAAAGCTTGGGAAAATAAAATAAAAAAAGGCAATTAAAATATTATTAAAACGTTTTGTCACGACACGTCGTGACTAAATGTGTATTTGCTATTTTAATATCTGATCTTTTTGTCACGGCTGGGCGTGACTAAATGGTTATTGTTATTTTTAATGTTGACGTTTTTGCCACGACCATGTCGTTGCTAAAACCGTTGCCTATTTCTCCATTACAGCTGCTATTTTAGCAGCAAACCTGCAATTTCTCAGATTTTCCCGGATGCTTTTCTAGATCCATAACACACAAACAATCCGAGATATCAATTACATAATTCATATTAACAAAAAGAGTGTCAACAAATCCTAAATCGTTTCAACATGATTCATATTAACATATACCACAAGACGTTAGTTATAACTTAAATTGCTTTAGGAAAACACAACACCTACTCATCTTGATCGTCTTCATCTATTTCTTCATCTTCATTCTCCATCCCATCATCTATATTCTCCATCTCATCATCTACATCCTCCATTCCTTCGTCACTTTTTTCGTATTCTTGAAGTGTCCAAAAATAATTTTAAATACTTTTAGTCACGACTCAAATCGTTGCTAAAAGTTTAAAAAAAATTTAAAAATTTTCAGAAGTAAATTGATTTTTATAAAATAGTGACAAAACTTTTTGTCATGCCCCTATCGTGACTAAAAAGTCAGAATATTTCTTTATTAATATTTATTTAAATCCAGAAAATGAATAAAAAAACTAAACACTTATAGTGACGAATAGGGTCGTGACTAAAGGTTAAAAGAGCATTATTTTGACCAAATTCTCCTCGTTGAAAGCCAAAGTCAATGTTTAACAACTTTTAGCCATGACTTGGGCGTGACTAAAAGTGTTTTCTCAAGTCAAACGTTGAAAACCGACTATTTTGTCGTTTTGTGGACTTTTAGTCACGACACTGGTCGTGGCTAAAAGATTTCCGTGGCTAAATGCCCCGATTCTAGTAGTGTGTTGCATTACATTATACATATTACTATATGTTTATTTAGTCCAATGGTTATTATTTTGGTCCAAAAACAGTTCAGTTTAATTATTTCAAGTAGGATGGTTAAGTTGTTCATGACTACAAAGTCGTTGCTTGAAGACCTGTGGTCAGACATGACGTTTATGTCAGCAATGGAATATAGACTTCAGCCGAACATTTGTTTTTACTCCGGGGAAAAGGATATATAGGTCCAGGACAAAAGGAAAACTTTTTTTGCATTGACGCCTAGCGAAAATATATAAATGAACTAGTCTGTTGATACGAAGAAGCTGTCTTTTCCATTTCAACTTGAGTTTGAAATAATGATCATGAGGAATAATGAGTGGGGTTTGGTGATCAATCTCATTTTCGTTAGTATTTTTGCAGTGTCAATACTAACAGATAAGGTGCTGGTAATATCACGGCACCTTCTTCTATTCAAGAGAGACTAGTTCTTGTCAAGTTCAAACACAGTGTCGAAGATGAATCTGTAATACTTTCATCATGGGTTGGCAACGACTGCTGTAACTGGAAACGAGTCGAGTGTGATGGTGCCAATGGGAGTGTTGTCAGTCTTCATTTTAGACGAAAGGTAAGGATACTTCCTTATCAAGAACCTGATGCCGAGGAATACAACTAATTGGTGATAAGTTGTCTCTTCTCTTGAAGAGTTGAGTCATCTCAAATATTTGGACTTGAGTGGAAATGAATTTTCAGGAAGCCAGATCCTTTATTTCATCGGATCGTTCAAACATTTGATCGAGTTACCTCAATCTCTCTAATGCAGGTTTCATGGGCAATATTCCACATCGCATTGCAAATATTTCCAGAAGGCCGGGCTCTCAACCTAAATAAAGTGGATCTTAGTAAAGTACAAAACCTTGACAGGTTACTTTACATAACTTCATTGTTAACGTTAAGCCTGTCAACATGTAGAATTTATAATGCTCAACTTGGCCTGTATCTTAATTCAAGTACAAAACTTGCCAGCATCAAATACTTAGATCTTAGTGCGAATTCATTCTATGATCAACTACATCTCTTTTTGCAAAACATGTCATCCCTAGCAATCCTCGAGCTCTCATTTTGTCCTCTCAGTATGGCATGGGCGTCTGAAAAATTGTTAAACGTGATACCTTATGTATAATATTTTTTATTTTGTAAAAAGGTTTTGGAAAAAAAACGATTTGGATGCCCTCGTTATTTTTCTTTTTTGTACAAAACATTTAGTGGAAAATATGAGTACTTTTTCCCAACTAAACGCACCTTTATGTTTTCTCTCATTATTGAAATGGCAGATTCTCTATCAATCTCAGACCAAGAAAGAAAATGGTGTTCTTTGGTTAAGTATCTGATCAAGAACAAAAACATGTTCATCAATCGTAACCCATTATAAGGTAAAATAATTGATATAGGAGATTTAATGGTCTATGAAATATAACACAAGTACACATTAGTCCTAAATAGAAAGATTTAGCGAAATACGCCTAGTCCCTAGCGTACGTGTACATGCTCATATTATATCGAATAAATATGGGTTGAAGGTTTATGATGTATGACAAGTGTAAATAAAATTTGCATAAGTGACATTGAAAATGATATTTATTTTCAGTTCGACTTAACTTTGTGACATATTGTTATTTTTTTTAATATTTTAAAATTACACGTATCATTGTGTAATTTAATATATGATAAATGACCTATAATGCACACATCCATTATATTAGCCTTTACACACTAGCATAACATTACTAAAACTATAAATTTATCTAGACTTACATCATTATGAAGTATTACAAAAGAATTGCGAAATGAATCATTTTTTTTACTTCCTAAATAGAATAGGTGCCTAACTCAAAATTTACTGTTGTTGGGATACTATTACAAAGCCTATAAACATCCAAATATTGAATAAGTTTCATGCAAATATTTAAGACACATACTCATGCAAATATTTAACATACAAAATAGAGATCCATTAATATTATGTAAATGAATTTATAAAGATTACAAAAGACGATTGGTGATATATGAGTAAAGATCATAAATTCTCTTTGTTTGTGTCGTTATTTGATCCTCTCGCGTTACTACTTTCTTGTTCCTTCTCTTTATTGCTTCGATCAAGTCGTGGATAGCATCTTCTCGGTTGTCTCTTGCTTCGATCAATGTTTGTATAACATCTTCATCCTTTTTGTTTTCTTGTTTTGACCATTTTATCAATTTGCCACACTCTTCAATCAAAAGCAATTATATGACATTTTTGCCTTTGTTGCACTTCTCTCAAATTTTTTGTGAGACGCCCGTGTATTGGCATACATTTAGTGCTTGTGTGGATGATGAGGGCACCATTGATGCTGATGGTGTTGGTGATGGAGTTCTTTTTCATTTGTTGTTGTCTGTGATGGTGTTTTTGTTCGAATAAGAGGTAAAGGAGAATGTCATTGGTTAAACTTTGCTTAACATTTGTTGGAACAAGAGGATGAGGGCGAGGAGGATGATAATGATTTTTAAAAGTGAGAAATGATGGTTTGTTAGTTTATATAACATAACAATGTTGCGTTAACCCAAACGACCATGACTGGTAATCACATTGTATCGTTTTTTTCCGTCAAAAGCTTTAGTGGATATCTAAAAGAGGATCATAACTGCGAAACGCATGCGTAGGACTAAGAAAATTATAATTGAACCTTTAAAAGTGATTGTGCGCAGTTAAAATTATGACCGATGATCTTTTTCAAAAAGTCAAAAGACCTTACAATGAAAAAAAAAATAACTTTGATATTTTAAATTGAAAAAAAAAAGGTAAATTGGCCTAAGTATGCTACTTTTGTGCTAATTACCATTTTCTAGTTGATGTATTTTATGCAATTACAGAGCTATTGTACCAGGAAAGTAGTTAAATTTCAAAACACATTTTGAAAGTGTGTGTAACATTTAAGTCTGCTTTTCGGTTTGTTGAGGGTGTGAGATTTGGATTTGGAATAAAATCAATGATGAAGAAAGAAAAATTAAATGTAATAAAAGTTTATTTTATGTAAAAGATTTTATAAAAAATATTATATTATAATAGTTATGAAGAAAAAGATAGAGTATAAAATATGGGACATATATAAAAATAAAATGAATCTTACCTTACTAGATAGGAATCAGTTTTGATAAATTGATTTATTTTTTTTGCAGACAACCCACAAACCAAACATGTTATTTAGATGTGAAGCCCACATTAATTCATTTTTTTTATTCTACAACCTCATACCAAACGGGCACTAAATACTTGTTAGTATGTCGAAAAGACAAAACTCGTAGATGCACATACAATAATTAGTTAATTCAATGGATATTTTGTTGGGCTAATTTAGTGTCCAAAGTCCCATTAGAATTTGAATATCAAAATATCTTAAGTGTAAATTAATGGATGAATAAAAATTCAGAGAATCATTTTTAGAGTTCTTTAACGACAAAGTATAAGTCTTTCCATTTCATGAGACGAAACTCAGTAAGTGAAGTCCTTAAACCAAAAAAAATATGATGGGTTAACAGTGGCGGACCTAGGCGGAAATCCAAGGTGGTTCCTTAATTTGGTCAAGTTAAAAAATGTGATGAGTCAACAAACCCAACCGGTCAAATTCTCGGGTCGGGTCGGGTCGGATCCAATTTAACAAGATGCGATAATGAAAAAAACATTAAACATAGATTATAACATTATAGTTAATGCGATTACACTTTTTTGAGTTTCACTTGCGTCTTCCTAGATTTCATAGCTTGGAAACGAGCAATGATTGTATCATTAATAATACCTTCGAATATATCTTTTTCAACATACGACACTAAACAATCATGCATAAAGTCATCCCCCATCTTATTATGAAGATCATTCTTAATCAACTTCATTGCCGAAAATGCACGCTCCACAGTAGAAGTTGCAACCGGAAAAATCAATACTAATTTGATGAGAAGATATATATTTGGGCAGATTTCATTTTTCTTTGTTTCAACCATCTTCTTGCATAGATCTTTAATATCTTTCAAGGTAGCAAACTCTTTATCTCCACTTACATCTACAATATATCGTTTAAGTTCTAATTCAAGTGAATCATAAGGTGTTGGAAACTCTTCCGGATAAAAAGAAGCCAATTCTATTAGATTGTCGACTTTAAATGCTTTAAATGACTTAGTTGGGCACAAAGAAGACATACAAATAAATAGTCTCGTGTTCACATCATTAAAATGATGATTGAGCTCTTGAAGTTGCATATCAATAATCGAGTAAAGTACATCAATTCGGTAATGGTGCAAGTTGTTAACCTAAAAAATAGTTAAAATCATATTGTTAGTAGCTAACATGTGAAGTGTCAACTAGTAAAACAAATACATCAACTAAATTGTAGTGGAAATTGCTAACCTTTGAACCAATGCGCCGACTTATTCCATCAAAATATGCACCATTCATATCAATAAGTTCACAATCATATTTTTCACAAAACAAAGCAACCTTCTCTATAAGTGGTTCCCATCCTTCATTCCTCATGTCTAGTAACATTTTCTTAGAAGTCCTCACTTGATGCATTGCATTAACAATTTGTTGGTCTTTCTTTTGTAATGTTTTATTTAAACTATCCGTTTCCCCTAAGATGTCAACCATCAAGTGTAGACAAAATACAAAATCAAATGTTTTGATTTTTCTTAAGACACGAAGTGCTTCGGCTCTATTGTCTTGATCACTACTATCAACGCTAAGGTCTTGAAGTACTTCACAAATTGAAGAATATATTTTCTTGATATTTAACAGTGAACTATAATGAGAACCCCATCTAGTGTCACATGGTCTTTTTACACCATATTCTTGATTCATCCCTTTACCACTTTCAAGATCACCTAAAAAGAAATAATACAAAAGTATTATTTAGTTAGCTCAAGTACATAATTCATATAATACAAAAAAGGCCCTATGTGTTGTAACCAAGAAACACGTTTCGGAGGTCGAGGTTGATGGAAATACATGAAAACCATGGTTATTTGTAGAGAGAGAAAGGTGGAGAACTATGTGTTTTATTAATATGAAATGAAGTGAAGCTTACACACACTTTCCCACACCCCTCATGGAGAGTCATGAGGGGTATTAATAGGCTCCTAACACTACATGTTTGCCTACTTGACAATAGTAGTCCTTATAGTTTCTAATCTAGTCCAATTCACTTGTGTGACGTTATCTTTATAAAAAAGCGAGGCTAACAATCTCCCTCCAAGATATCGTCAGACGTGAATGGTTACATGAGACCTATAAATACATAAACAAGGTACATTACATTACAACAATAGTAAACTATGTTGACGTTGTTGAAGTTCTCTCTTCCGACGATCTCGGCGTATGATCTTTGACACTGACGACAAAGGTCTTTGTAGCTCTGAACTTCAACTGTAATGGTCTAGTTAGGTTATTACTCCCTCCTAACTAGTGAGCCTTTATTCTTTTTCCTGCTCCCTCTTGAACCGAAAACTCTTCTTTCATCTCGCAGCGGATAAAGTAGATTAAAAAGTGTAGGAACATGGTTGTCATTCGGGTAGCAGCATAACAACTTAACTCACATAACATTGCATAGAAGGTTGGTAATAAGCCCTGATGTACACATACTTGGTACCTCATGGTACTTCTCTGGTATTAAGCACAGTTCCCTCGATCAACCAACGTACTGAAGACGAAGCACTACTTCTTTTGGCATGTTCTTCTCCTTCCTGATGGTTGCGAGTTATCGGAATTATCATAATATTGTGTACATGCCATACAATTACCTGTACTTTACACTTCTAATGAAATTTAGAAGCCATAACAGCTTTTTGGAGCACATTCTGTGAGTATATGTCGCTAAGATATGACTCTCTTTATCTACAATCTCCTCTCTTCTCTTCAACCTATAAACGACCTCTTCAAATTCCAACCAGCTAGTAAATGACCGTTGACTAGAGAAACAACCCAATATAACCAATCTGAAAATGAAGTAAACATCTCTTAGATATGTGACTTAATCTTGTACGATGGTGTGACTAAGAACCTATACTGAGCATTACAACGTAACTCCTTTAAGCATAGGTAGATCCATATACTCAAACCCACAAACAGTATATGATCTTGAACTATCCACAACTTCGTGCGACATTAAGTACTACAATGTAACTCCTTAAAGTGATAGCTATAACCCGTGAGCACTACAATGTCACTCCTTACATCGGGTATAACTAGATAATCCAAGTCTTAATCACTATCTCTACCAGTGTTTGCCCAAACAAGTATCTTCGAAAGTCATGCATCCATCCACCCCTAGACTTTGAGATAAATAAGTACACATGCCCTTGAAATGAACTTTAAACCCAGAAAAGTGATAAAGAATTATCCCCATAATCACAAAATCCGATACTAGCCATTTTCATTTGAATGTGATTCTTGATCAGGATCTTTTAAGCAATCCATGGTGTGTTTTTGGTGTGTGATATATTGGTATTAGGATAATGAAACAAGAAATTGAATCATGTTCTGTAAAATGTTTACCAATTATATCAAGTGTTTTAGGTGAAGTGGAAATTAGGGTTTAGGATAATAGATCAATGCTTAAGTTACACGATGAGGTTTAGGGTTTTGTTTATGTGATACACTTTGGTTATTTCCTTACTCAAAATCCCATATCCTTACTCGATATCCTAAGTCAATTTCGGCAGAGTTTCGTTTAGGTCAATTGTTGGGAATAGACTTTATTATTTCAAGTTTCGGTCATTGAATTTTGTAATAGGTTGCGTTATTAAGTTAATACGTTAGTGAATTAATATGTTTTATAAATTTTATGCTAAGCTTATAGGTTTAGTAAAAGTCTAAGGGCCTAGTTTGTAATATTTGCATAGTTTGGTGAAGCCCTAGACTACACCTATAAATAGCCTTATAACCCCTCATTAGAGTGGGTTGGTTCACCTAGTAATATTATTAGTCTTTTATTTCATATTAAGTGTTCCTTCCTCTATCTCTCTCTCTCTCTACTTACTTTCTCTCTCTAGAAATCTTAGTGGTTATGTTGTAAAATGGTAACCTAACAAGTGGTATCATTCGCCAAGGGATAATATAGGTTGATTTAGGTTTGATTTGGTAGAAAAACTAGGGTTAAAAGTGAGTTTCTTAAGCTCTCGGTTACTGTTCATCGTTATCTTAGCGAGTTAGGTTTAATTTCCATCGAGTTTGGATTTCTTGGTGCTATCGAGTTTGGATTTTACTTAGCGAGTTAGTAATATTCATGTGAGTTAGAGATTATTCCTAGCGAGTTAGGTTATAAACTCAGCGAGTTAAGAAATATTTGGCGAGTTAGCCTTCACCTTATCGTATATCGAGTAAGGTTCTTTGTGGCTACTACCTAGGGGATACTCTGCCCAAGTTGATTCTTGTTACCGAGTTTGATATCTACCAAGTTAAGGATTTAATTTGTTTTATCGAGTTAAGTTTTACCTGGACTTACCGAGTTTGACAATTAACAAAAACCTACCGAGTTAAGTTTAAAACCTACCGAGTTAAGATTGATCATTAAAACATACTGAGTTAGACTCATTTGTGAAAACATACCGAGTTACAGTTTTTGCAAGATATACCGAGTTAGACTGATCTAGAAAATAATACCGAGTTAAGTCATAAAATTAAACATACCGAGTTAGATCAACAAACTTATCAAGTTATCCAATCAACTTAAAATTTAAACCTTTGTTTATCCTTAAAGATCCAAGTTTAACATAATCGCTACTCTTAACTAAGTTTATCCTTCTTAACTTTCTCTTCTTATTAAAATATATATATATATATATATATATATATATATATATATATATATATATATATATATATATATATATATATATATTTTGGCGGGAAAATTTGAGTAAAATTTATTTTTTACAGGAGACTAAACGTTCAATTTCTACACGAAATTTAAATTTTGGTATAACGTTGAAAATTTTGGCCCAAAACTCAAATTTTTAGGCCAAAATTCAAAAATTTTCAGTGAAATTTGGCGGCAAAATTAATTTTTCTTGCAACCTTAAAATTACATTTCATAGTGATTTTCAAATTGTGGAAGAGAAAATTTTTTCAAATAATTTTTTGAGGGAAAATCAGAATTCACTATTTCGACCTTGCGTGTGACATTTTGTTTGATTATTTCGATTATGTCGCAACAATCAAGGGGGAGAGCAATGTCTTCTACAACGTCTCAATCACCTTCTTCCAACTACCTTCCTCACCAATATTCTCATCAGCAACAGTCATCAGCAACAGTACCTTCTTCCAACTACCTTCCTCACCAATATTCTCTTCAGCAACATTATCATCAATAACAAAGTCACAGGTCCCTCATTCGTCATGTTATGCTCTTTGGCAATGAATCAAGGCCTCCAATGTTGCTACCAGGAACGTATACTGTTTGGAAACGGAGATTTATACAATGGCTCACAGATCGTCCTGCTGCAGATCTCATGCTTAAATCCATTCAAGATGGTCCATACAAAATGATATTTCTTGCTGACTCAACAAGGATTATCAGACTACAAGCTGATGAAGATTTGAATGCTACTGAACTTGCTCAGTACGATGCTGACCAATAGGCTGTATGGTTCATAACATTGGCACTTCCCAACTCAATTTACATGCATATGGACTTTCAAGCCAGTGCTTATGAAATGTGGAAATATCTTGAAGCTATGCATCGTACAGAAGAACTTCATCACATCAGAATGAAGCAAATTCTTGAATCGTGTTTAAGCATGAATCTACTGAAGACCATTCTCCCTGCTCCACCATCTCCAGCTGTTGACCATGGATCCTTAATTTACACTCCAAATGGTCTCTTATTCATTCCTCCAAATGCACCTGAGCATATTTTCATTCCACAGTACCATCCTGCAACACTAAATAATCACATGCAATCTCTTCTACAAACTCTAGTGAAGCTTAGACAAGCAACTACTGATAAAGGCAAATGCATGAAGACTTCAACTTATGAATGCTTCAACACAATGGAAGATACTGATGATGAAGAAGATCTTATTGATCCGAGCATGTCATTCTTGGCATATACGGAAAATATTGCAGATGTGGAAGCTCAAGATTATGATTCAACTTCACTCTCTGAAAATAATGTTGAATACAATGCCACACTTAGTCAGATGGAAGTTGAAGGGGGTAATCTCAATGCAGTTTTGCAAAGTGTCATGGGAGATATTCCATCTGATGATGAATATGCAGATTTGGAATCCAATACAGCAGATTTGGAAGCCGAAACAACAGATGTGATGTTAATGGCAAACATGTAGGAATTTCACATGAATTATACAGGCCCAGAGTATGATTCTGATGATTCCGAAGATCCATTTGTGAAATTACACAAAGAGAAACGCATGACATCTTTAAGATTACTTTATTCACACCTTAAGCTTCTCTCAAACAAAGACTTAGCAGAAACTCGTTCCGAGAGTGGATTCAAATGGGAATTTCCAAAACTGTTTAGAGAAAAAGTTGATATTTTCACTACTTCGATGTTCGACAATGTGAATCAACTTGAAAAGCAACTTGCAACTGAAGAATTTCACGAGACTGAATCCAATGCCGCCTTCAGAGTGCTCAAGAAACAGTTTCAACATTTTATCAATTATGGCTGTGAAGCGGTAAGCGAGTATTTCTTAGAATACACTCGAATTGAGGCTCAAAACTTCAAAGTTATTTTGCTCCAACACCTGGATGCTATTGAAAAGTCAATTATTGAAAGAGTACTTCACAGACTGGAGCATGACAAAAGGGTTAATAAAAGGAAGTTGCAGATTCAAGAAGAGCAAATTCATAAAGTTGATGCATTGGAAGCTAATTTGGTTTTCATGGATAGCAATGGGACAGAATCAAAAGTGCAGGATGACAACAGCAGATTGGGGAAGGATACAGATGCAGACTGTGCATAGATCAGACCCTTCTATGATTCAGAGCAATATAAAAATGTTGTGACACAAACTTACCATAAATGGGATGTGACATTTCTATTCTAAGAAATATAAAAATGTTGTGTTTTATATGAAATGTAAATGTAGCAAATGTCAAATTATGTAAGTCTTTAAAGTCAAATTATGTTTTACTAAAAACTAAAGTTTACACTTTGTCGTTAACAAAACTTAGCAAAGATCGTAAAATATAAATAACGTTTTTATGCGATATTTGTATTAACAATCTACCCCTTTTTGTTGATGACAAAACATAAACTTTGTTTTTAAGTAACTCACAAATTTTAGTGTCAAGACTTAAAAAAAATGTTATATT